>JAREIK010000369.1:373645-495164 GCA_029783825.1 Sapria himalayana | reverse complement strand
TAGATAGTTAAACAGAAAGATAGATAAATAGATAGATGGATAGACAAATAGGTAGACAAATAGATAGACAAATAAATAGATAATAAGATAGATAGATAGATAAACAGATAGATTGATAGAAACATTATTATATAAATAGATAGATATATAGACAAATAGATAAATAGATAGATAGATAAATAGATACATAGATAAAAAGACAAATAAATACATATACATATTCATACATACATATATATATATATAGATTGATAGATAAATTGATACAAAAATAGATAGATTAATAGACATATAGAAAGATTGATAGAAATATTGATAGATATATTGAAATACTGAATGATATACATATTAACAGACATATTTAAAGAAAGATAGATTGATTAATTGAAATAAAGATAGATTGATATATAGATAAATATATTGATAGAAATATAGACAACGGATTGTTTGATTTATTGACAGATAGATACATCAACATCTAGATAGATAGATACATATACAGATAGATAGATTGATTGATAAATATACAGATAGAAGATTGGATAATATATAGATAGATACATAGATAGATAGACATATAGATAGATAGATAGATACATAGATAAATAAATAGACATACATACAGACATATATATAGCTAGATAGACAAATAGATAGATAGATAGACAAAAAAGAAACACTTACAAATACTTACACTAATAGACAAATAAGTAAATAGATAGATAGACAAAAATAAAGAAAGAAAGATATATAGATAGTTTGATTGATTGATTGATTGATTGACAGATAGATTGACAATTGGATAGTTAGATTGAAAAATAGATTGATCGATAGACTAATAGACAAATTGACAGATATATAGATAGACAGATTGATATAAAGATAAATAGATAAATAAATAGATTGTTAGATAGATAAATAGATGGACAGTTTGATTGATAGATAGCTAAACAGATAGATAGCCAAATAGATAGATACATAGACAGATTGATAGATATATAGACAAATAGATATACAAATAGAAAGTCAGAAAGATAAACATATAGATAAATAGATAGATAGATAGAATTTGAGAAATATTGATAGATAGATTAAAAGATATATTGATATACAGAAAGATAGATAGATATATATATTGATTCATAGAAAGAAAGAAAGATAGATAGATAGTTAGATAGATATATAGATAGAAAATATATAGATAGATAGTTAGATAAATATATAGATATATATATATATATATATATATATATATATATATAGAAAGATATATAGATAGATAGATAAAGAGATTGATAGATAGCAAGATATATAGATAGATAGATAGATAGATAGATAGACATATAGAGAGAAATATATCTCAACAAACCAACAGATAGATCAAAAGATAGCCCTATAGATAGATAGATACATACATAGCCTGATAGATAGATAGATAGATAGATAAATAGATTGATAGAAAAATATATAGATACATAGAGAGATAAACATAAAGATAGATAGATAAGATAGATAGATAGACAGATTGATAAATTGATTGATAGACAAATATATAGATACATAGAGAGATAAACATAAAGATAGATAGATAGATAAATACAAAGATAAATAGTCAAATAGATAGATAGAATGATAGATTGTAAGATAAAAAATTGACACAAAGATTGATAGACAAGAATATTGACCGATAGTTATACAGACAGACAATTAGATTGGCAAACAAATTTACAGAAAGAAAGAAAGAAAGATAAATAGATATATATATATATAGATAGATTGATTGATAGAAAGAATTATAGAGAGATAGATAGAAAGACATTTGGATATACAGATTGATAGATAGATTGATAAACAATTTGATATAGTTATAGATAGGGAGATTGATAGAAAGAAAGATAGATAGATAGATAGATAGATAGACAGATAGAAGCACAGATAGTGAGATAGACAGATAAATAGATAGATAGATTGATTGATACACAAATAGATAGAAGGATACATAAATTGACAGATAGATAGACAAATAGAAAGATAGGTAGATAGATAAACATATATAGAAAAATATATTTTCATATAGATATATAGAAATATGGATAGATCGATAGATAGATAAACATATTAATATACATATAGATAAAAAGATAGACAAACAAATATATAGACTAATAGATTGATAGACACATAGATAGATAGATAGATAGATAGAGAAATATACATATAGACAAACAGATATATAGACATATAAATAGAAAAATAGATAGATAGATTGATAAATAGATATAATAGTTATATAGATTGACAGTTAGATATATAGATAGATAGATAGACATATAGATAGGCATTTCAATTGAAAGATTAATAGATAAATAGATAGATATTTAGATAAATAGATAAATTGTTTGATAGATAGATAAATAGATAGATATGTAGATAGAAAGATAGATAGATAAATAAATATAAAGAAAGATAGATGGAGAAATAGATATATAGACAAATTGAAATATAGATAAATAAAAAAGATAAATAGATAGATAGATATATAAATAGATATCTCAATTTTCTATCCACATAAAAAATTGATAGATAGACAAATATATTGGCACATAGAAATAAAAATACATAAAGATATAAATAGATAGACTTATAGATAGATTGATAAACAAATAGATTGAAAGATAGATAGAAAGATTGCAAAAAAGATTGATAGATAGATTTATAGACATATTGATACACTGATTGTAAGATAGATAGATTGTTTGATTGATAGATAGATATATAGAATGATAGATAGGCAAATAGATTTACATATTATTATACAGTTAGATAGATGGATAGATAAACAAATAGATAGTCAAATAGATAGAAATATATATAAATAAATTGATAGAAAAAGAGATAGATTGATAGATATATAAATAGACAAATAGATAGACAAATAGATAGATAGATAAATAGACAAATAGATAGATATATAGATAGATACACAAATATATAGAAGAAAGTTTAATTGATAGATATATATATATATATATATATATATATATATATATATATAGATAGATTGACAAATAGATTGATATATATACATATTAATATACATATAGATAGATTGATAAACCAATAGATAAATAGATAAACAGATAGATAGATATATAGACTGATAAATATATTGGCAAATAGAAAGAAAAATAGATAGATAGATAGATATGTAGATAGAAAGATAGATAGACAGATAATTAGTATATATATAGATAGATAGCTAGATAAATAGATTAGAGAAATAGATATATAGATAGATAAACAAGATAGATAGATACTTAGATAGACAGATCAATAGTTATTCAGATATATAGATAGATAGATAAATAGACAATTATATAGGTCAATAGAATGAAAAATACAAAAGAATATAAATAGATAGATTGATATAGAGATTCATAAATAAATTAATATACAGAGAGATGGAAAGCTTGAAAGAAAGATTGATAGACAGTTTGTAAGATAGATTGCAGACATATTGATATATTGATTTAAAGATAAATAGTTTTTTTGATTCATAGACAAACAGATAGATAGAGTGATAGACATATAGATTGATAGATTTATTAGATAAATAGATATATAGATAGAAAAATAGACAAATAGATTGACTTATATAATGATAGATAGATACAAATATAAATAGAGAGATAGATAGATATATAAATAGATAGATAGATAGATAGATAAATATATAGATAGATCAATAGATAGATAGACAAATATATTAAAGGATAGATAGACTAATAGATAGACAGGTAGACAAATAGATAAATAGAAAAATAGATAGATAACCAGATAAAAAGAAAGATATATATACAAGTAGATAGATAGATAGATAGATATACATATAGAGAGATAGATAGATATTTATATTGAAAGAGAGATAGATAGAAAGATAGATAGACATATAGATAGATAGATAGATTTATAGAAAGATTGATAGACAAATTGATTTTCAGATAGATAGATTGATTGTTTGATAGATTGATTGATTGTCAGGTTGATAGACAGATTGATAGATAAATTGACACACAAATTTATAGACAAATAAATAGAAAGATAGATAAACAACTAGTTAGATAGATAAATATACATATAGAAAGTTAGATTATTAGACAAATAGATTTAAAAATTATTAGATAGATATATAAAGAAATAGATAGACATATTGATATTTAGATTTATAGACAGATAGATAAAAAGATACATAGACAGACTTATAAAAATAATGATAGACAAATAGATAGATTTATTAATAGATAGATTGATAGAAAGATAGATTGAATCTTTGATAGACAGATAAAGAGATAGATAGATAGATAGGTAGGTAGAAAGATAAATAGATAGATAGATCAAAAGATTATTTGTTAGATAGATAGACATATAGATAGACTAATTATAGAAAGTCAGATAAATAGATTGATAGACAAATAGTTAGATAGATAGAAATATAGATAGATAGATAGAAAAATAAATAAATATATAGATAGATAAACAAATTGATATACAGATAGATAAAAATATATATAGATAGTTTGATAGATAGAAATAAAGAAAGATAGATAGATAAATAGATAAATAAATAGATAGATATATATATATATATATATATATATATATAAAATTAGATAGACAGACAGAAAGAAAGATAGATAGATATATATATATATATATATAGACATATAGAATGATAGATAGATAGATATATATATAGACAATTAGTTTTATAAATAAATAGATAGATAGAAAGTTATGCAGATATAGATAGATAAATAGACAGATAGATTTATAGATAGATACATAGACATATAGATACTTAGATAGTTAGACAGGCAGAGAGACAGATATATATATATATAGGCAAATAGATAGTCAGATCAATAGTAACATATATATATATAAACATACTGATAGACAATTAGAAATATTGATAGATAGATTGACAGAAAGAAAGAAAGATAGATAGATATATACATAGATAGACAGATAAATATACCAAAATATAGATAGATAAATACATAGATAGATAGATATATAGATAGATTGATAGATTGATTGATAGAAAAATTGAATGATAAATACAAAGTAAATAGATAGATAGATAGATTGATTCATAGATATATAGATAGACTGATTGATATACACAATGATAGCAAAATAGATAGATAATTGATACACAAAAAGAAAGATAAAAAGATAGACAGATAGAAAAATATATAGATAGATAGATAGACAGACAGAGAGATAAATAGATATATAGATAGATATACAGATAGATAGATAGATATATACATAGATAGATGGTAGATAGACAAATTGAAAGTCAAAAAGATAGACACATAAATAGATAGATAAATAATCAAATGGATAGAAAAATAGGGAGATAGATATATAGACCGAAATATAGATAGAATGATTAAGAAATAAATAAACATATAGATAGATAGATAGACAACTAGAAAGATAGATAGATAAATATATGGATAGACAAATAGACAGATTGATAGGCAGATAGATAGACAGATAGATAGACAGATAGATAGACAGATAGATAAATATATAGATAGACAGATAGATATACATATAGATTGATAGATAGATAGACTGATATATTGATAGAAAGATTGACAAATAGAAAGATAGATAGAAAATTGGATATAAAGATAAATAGATTGACAGATAGGTAGGTAGGTAGGTAGGTAGATAGATGGATAGATAGACAGATAGCAAGACATATATATTAATAGATAGATATATATATATATATATAGGTAAACAGATTGACAAATAAAAATACAAATACATTAATAGTTAAATAGATAGATTTAAATATAGATTGATATATAGATAGATAGATAGATAAATTGATAGAATGATTGAAAGATAGATTGATATATAGATTGATTGATCGATAGATTAATAAAGAGATAGATTGATTGAATGATAGGCAGATAGATAGATATATAGATAGATAGATATATAGAAATACAGATAGATAGATATATCAACAAATTATTTGATAGATACATAGATGGAAAGATATATATATGGATAGATAGACATATAAATATACAGATAGATAAAAAGATAGATAGATATATAGACATATCGATAGACAAGAAGATAGACATATAGATAGACAAATATATAAATATATAGTTAGATATATAGATAGATAGTTAGATAGATAGATAGAAAGATAGATAGATCGATGGATTGAAATATATGTAGACAGGCATACATAGAGATAGATAGATAGAAAATAGATAGATAAATAAACAAGTAGATAGGTAGAAAGATAAGAAAAATTGTAGAGAAATAGATAAACAAATAAAAAGATATATTGATAGATAAATATTTAGACAGATAGATTGATAGAGAGGTAGATCGTTAAATAGACAAATAGGTAGACAAAAATAGATTGATAGACAGATAGACAGGTAGACAGAAAGTTAGATATATATATATATATATAGAAAGATAGATAGATATATAAATATTTAAATAAGCAAGCATTAAAGTAATGAGGTAGGAAGACAAGCACGCAGATAGATAAACATAAATAGACAGATATACAATCAGACAAATAGATAGATAGATAGATAAATAGAAAAATAGACATAAAGTCAGACAGATAGATAGATAGATAGACAATTTGATAGTCAGATAGAAATAAAGATAGATAGATAGATTGATAAACAGATAGATTGAAAGATAAATAGACAAACGTATAGATAGATAGATAGTTAGTTAGATAAATAAAAAGAAAGATAGATAGCCAGATAGATAGATAGATAGATAGATATATATACAAATATGTAGATATATAGAAATATAAGCAGATTGAAAGATAGATATATAGAATGATTGATAGATTGATTGATAGACAGATTGATAAGCAGACATATAGATAGATATTTGGATATATAGATAGATTGATTGAAAGAAAGAAAGATAGACATATAGATAGATATATAGATAGATAGATATATAGATAAACAAATCGATATTTATATTATTAGGCTCATAGATATATATATTATTAGATAGATAGATTGATAAATAGATAGACAAATATATAGACATAGTTTCACAGATAGATAGATAGATAGATAGACAAATAAATATACAAATAGATAGACAGATAGAAAAGATAGATAGATAGATAAAAACATAACAGATTGATAGAAAGAATGATAGATAGATAGATTGATATAAAGATAGGTAGATTGATTGTCTGACTAATAGTTAGATAGATATATAGATAAATAAATAGATAGATAATTTAATGGATTATTAGATAGATAGAAATAAGGATAGATGGATAGATGGATAGACAAATAGATAGAGAAATAGAATGTCAAATAGATAAACAAATAGAAAAATTTTTAGATAGACAGTCAGATGCAAAAATATATACACTAATAGATAGATAGAAATATAGTCAGATAAATAGATAGACAGATAGATAGATAGATAAATAAATAGGTAGGTAGGGAGATAGATATATAGATAGATAAATAGATTCATAGACAGACAGATAGATCGATAGATATTCATATAGATAGACTAATATATAAATATATAAATAGACAAATAGATAGATAGATAGATAGATAAACAAATATATAGATAGACACATAGACATAAGCATAGATAGATAGAAAGATAAATAGTTAGATATTTAGTTAGATAAATAGATAGATACATAGTTATATAGATAGATAGACAGACAGACAGACATATAGATAGATAGATAGATAGACCGACAGATAGACAGGTAGAAAGACTAACATATAAAATGTAGACAGATAGATAGTTAGTTAGACAAATAGATAGATATATAGATTGATAGATTAATTTATAGATAGATAGACAAATAGATGGACAAGTAGATACATAGATAGATATACAAATAGATAGACTAATAGATAAATAGATAGATAGATATAAAGATAGACAAATAGATAGATAGATAGAAAGATATATAGAAAGACTTATAGATAGAAATAAAGATAAAATAGATAAACAAATAAAAAAATAGACAGACATAAAGACAGATAGATATATAGATAGATAGTTAGATAGAAAGCTAGACATATTGATAAATAGATAGATAGATATATATATATATATATATAGATAGATTGTTAGATAGATTGATAGATAGGCATATTGATAGACATGTAGGTAGACAGATCGATAGATAAAGAGGCATATAGATAGATAGAAAGATAGATAGATAGATAGATAGACAGATAGAAAGATAAATATATAGACACATAGATAGACAAATAAATTCATAGATAGTTAGATATAATGATTAAGATAGATAGATAGATAGATTGATTATTTGATTGATTGTTTGATATATAGACATATAGATAGAATTATAGATAGTTCGATAGATAGACAGATAGATCAACATGTTTATTGATAGATAGACTGATAGATAGATAGATAACTACACATATAAATAGATAGATAGATATATAGGCAGAAGGATAGACAAATTACTAGATTGATTGATAGACACATTGATTGATATATTGATAGACTTATAGATAGAAAGATTCATATACAATTAGATAGATAGATAGATTAATGGATAGATAGATAGACAGATAGATAGATTGATTGATATATAGATAGATAGATTGATTGATACTTGATTACATAGATAGAAATATAGACAGAAAGATATATAGATCGATAAAAAAATAAATAGTCAGATAGATACATAGATCGATAAACAATTAGATTGACATATAGATAAATAGATAGATATAAAGATAGATAGATTGATAGATAAATAGAAAGTCACATAGTTAGACACATAGATAGACACATAGATAGGCACATATATAGACATATTGATAAATAGATAGATTGACCCCAAACAAATTAGTTTAAAAAAATCTCTAGCTAATTAGTTATCTGGAAATTTTTTTTTATAATTATATATTAATAGCAAGCGATTAGTCCTTAAATTATAATTATCAAAAAATATATCTATTTTGCTAGGGATTCTTCCCTAACTATTTAGCTCAAGATTAATTTTTGTCATTTATTTATACTGAATTATTTTTATATATACTATTTGTTTTAATATTTGATGTAATTTTGTATATTAAAGGTCTTTCAAGGTCAATGGATGAGGAATCTTTGAAAGACACCTTCTCTTATATAATTATAAAAATAGGATATTATAAATAAATAATTAAATACGAATAAAAATTTATATTAATAAAAACTAAAATAAATATTTTTATTTTAGAAATTTTAAAAAATTATACAAAATATTATCTGAATTATTTAATTATGATATATAAATATACTTATTAATAACTACATTAAATAATTAATTCTATAATTATAAATATTTTTTAATATATTTGAATTAATAAATGAACATATGTAAACATTTGTATTTATAAAAACCAAATATAATTATTTGTATGATAAAAAATATTGACAAAAAATGTGAATTAACGAATAAACAACTAAATATTTATATTAATAAAACTTAAAATAGTTACTTTTATGATTATAGGAATCTTTAAAAAAATATTTTCAAAAAATTTAAATTATTTGAATTTTAAAAAAAATCATATTTTTCCAAAATTTTAAATAAATTAAATTGATATTTAAGTATAAATAAATAGATATTTTAATTACATCTTAGAGGTGTCAAAAGGGTTGGGCTGGCCTTGTGCTCTTTTTTCAGGCCCCTCTAGGCTAGCTTTATCTGCTTGTCACGGCATGCCTGACATGGTGGTTCGGGCCTGACGCGGCTTGTGGATTAGAATCTACCCAGGTTTGAGTGGTTCAAATAGGGTTGGTCGAGTCGGTTCGACTCTGTGTGTGTCTTTTTTTAAAAAATTAAGATTTTAGGGGGTGAGTCGCCACGTCATGGTTGCCCATCGGGCATGTTGAGCCATTGCCCATCGTGCGTCACCGCGTTGTCCCCCCTGCCATTCACAAATTCCAAGCACCCATGCCGGGATTGGCATGACACATGGGCTAAAATCCCTTGGTACGGCATGACATGATTCATGGCGAGTGTCCTCCCGACATGGGCCCATGCATGACACTGTAAGGTGGCTTTAGGCCAGGTCCGGGCAGCTCGCCCATTTGACACATATATTATATCCAAAAACTTTTAATGATGTATAAAAAAATTTTCTCAAGGTGCATATTAAAATAACACTTCAAATGTTTTTTAGGGTTTTAAATGAGTTTTAAAAAATATTACTAATGATATTTTTTTGTCCTAAAAACACTTAAAATTATTTTTAGCCCTATAAACATTTTTGAAAAGCACTACCAAACTGACCCTACATTGATTTGAATTCAAGTTTTATTTTTGCCCCTACTTAAATTTATAAGAATTAAACCTTTGAGTAAAATCTTTAATATTAGCTTTTTATATTCCATTCTTATTAAAATAATAAATATATCTTTTTTAATAATCTCTTCTCACTTTAAGTTATGTTAAAATTTTTATAAATTATAAATTATAAATTATATCAAATAATATGAATTTTTTTACGTACAAATTTATTTAATAATATATTCATAAAAATATACAAAATTCATAAAAATGTATAACCATATATATATATATATATATATATATATATTTATTTATTTATTTATTTATATATGAAATACTTTTTAATAATTTCATAATATTTTTTATTTATGAAAAAATATTATAGATTTATCCATAAATTATTAAAAATAGGAAATATTATAAAATTTGTATGGTTATATATTTATATAATTTAATTAAGGGTATATGAAATAATATGTTTTTAAAAAAAAATAATATGAAAATTTACCAACAAATTTAGAGATGGATTTTCCCTTGCTAATTAGCTAGAGAAAAAATATATCACTAAATTTAATTTTTTTTATAAACCCAAATATGAAGTGTTACTACTGTTGCGATGTCAGAAATTCGATGCGATTTCAGAAATCCAATGTGATTTTAGAAATCCGTTGCGATTTTAGAAATCCGATGTGATTTCAGAAATCAGATGCGATTTCAAAAATCCGATGTGATTTCAGAAATGCGATGTGATTTCAGAAATCTAATGCGATTTTAAAAATCCGATGCGATTTCAGAAATCCGATGTGATTTCAGAAATCTGATGATTTTAGAAATCCAATGCGATTTCAGAAATCAGATGTGATTTCAGAAAAATGCAACATACGGCACAAAATAGCCAAGACCTAGACTAGAACACCATCATCCCAACCATGACTGTAAGAATCTATAGCTTTTCCATATCATCTCCAACATTCCCCTCTTCACTCGTGCGTCTATATATCAGCCACTTTATTTCTACCATGAGTTATTGATTAATCACACTTGCTTCTTCATCCAAATGGAACCCTCTTCATAATCTATATAACTTCATCTCTTTGAACAATCTTCGCATTGGTAAGCATGACCACCGACTTATATGAGCACCACAAAGGTCTCATGTAAAATATTGATAATGAAGAAGGTATTGTACTTCTTTTCTTTTTTTTATCAATTTTTAAGGTTTTAATGCAAGAAATTTGCAATTCAATATCTTATCATGTTATCGATTATTTCATTCTCACACATGTTCATGTTTTTATCTGCATTCCTATCTTTTGTATTATTCTTCGATCAATTTCACTTGAATTAATCAAGTTGTAGAGCATGCCAGCATATCTTACTATTGCATTAATCTGTAAAATATTTACATTTCTGAGCATAGACATATTATTATCATTGGATTCAACTAAATTAGGTTACTTTTATTATCGAGCTCTAGTCTGCTTTAGGTTGATTCATTTATTTTAATTCATGTAGTTATTGGCTCAAGCAATTTGATTTCATCCAAAGGTTTTTGAAGTTTTGATTTATGCTGCAACTTGTAAATTTAATCATAACTTAAATACTACAACTACTATGGTTCTTATGCAGAATGGTTTAAGAATTTGCTCAAATTCAGATCTTTGGATTGAGTATCTTCGAATGGAACTTACATACCTCAACAAGCTGATGGCAAGGAATCATTATCTTTGGTTAACTTAATATTTTCATTATTATTTTTGATATTGTGTTCTCCTGGTCATATTTGCATCACTACGATGAGATTTAGTCTCAATGTTTTATTGAGGGTAAATCTCAATTGAACCAGCAATATGGTAGATTGAAATATTGTAGAATTTATTTTGGGTGAGTATTATATTTATATTCCTTGTTACTTTGTTGCTGTTTGTTACATTGATAGGTGATAGGGGGACTAATAATGGGTGACTTGTGTGCTCTGAGAAGCTTTATTGAGGAAGGGAGGTCTCAAATCTTTCTTTTTTTATTACTTTGAGATGCATAATATACCTCAAAAAAATATGAAATGCTATTGCAGTTTGGCAAAGATTGTATTTACATTTCAACGTGTTCCAAAGATTTTTATTTATCATCAACTCATTTGATATCTTTCATTTTTAGATGTTACATTACTTTCTTCAATGGGGCATTTCCATATAAATTTTGAACGGAAATTATCAATGAGCTAATATGTTTCTTAAATCAATGAGTTTTTGGCGCATAACTCAATTACTTAAAAATTGTTGGCCATGGATGCTGGATGTTAGAGAGAATCATTCGTGATGATTTTCTTCACTAACAGACTAACATATGGAAAAATTAATCATTTGTGGCTCCATACTAATATTGAGGGAGCATTGGTTTTGGCTATGCTCAGAACCTCAATATTCAAATTCAAAATATAAATGGTTTATATGTGGATTCCATGCATGTGTTTTTTATGGAACTTCTTAAAGAATATCTGAAAAAAAAAATTTCATGGATGCCCATAAGGTGCTGACATATATCAGAAAAACACAATAAATTAAAAAATTTTGGGTTGTGGGGGAAAGCTACATATGTTTTGGGACTTTTGCAAAAATTTGTGAGTTTAAAAAGGATGTGGGACATTCTTCTATGTATGTCTTAGAAATTATAAAATCACCCATTGCTTCAAGATATCTTATGGGATTTAAATGATCTAATTTTAAATGTAATTTTGAAACATATATGCAAACTATAATCATTATGAGATTTAAATGATCCAATATTTAAAAAAATAAAAATATTTCTCAATTATTATATCATTTATCTTTTTTTTATAATTATTTTATGTTTTATATGAGAGCTTTAAGTATATAAGTAATCATAATCATTTTTATATTTTTATATAGAGGATTACAAAACATATTTGTAGTTAGAATTATGTGTGTATATTGTATGCTATATTTTTTTATTTGTGTATTTATTCTTTATGACTTAAATGTGTGATTTTATAAATTCTAATTTATTGGATTTTATAAGAATTTTAAAGTTAAAAGTAATTAAGTGAGAATAATACTTAGATGTGTAATAACTTAGGAAATCTTCATGTTGAATGTATATATAAGAATAATATTGAGATGTGTGATATTTTTAAAGCCTTGGAGCGATGATAAGTGACTTGATCCAAGTAAGCTAAGTCTCATATTTGAGACTTGTCAGATATTGCTGTTAGAGATCTAGCTTAGATTTCCTTTCAATTTACCAAAATAATATTTGTATATAATTTGTTATTAAGTGCTAAAGGGAAGATCACAAGTGGATCTATTCCTCCTCGAGGTATTGATGATAATTTTTCAAAGCTTACTAGTTTAGATGAAATTTAATTTAGTGTGTCGTTTTGGTCTATCAAAGGTTCAACATACAAGCCATATTTTGACTGTGACACTTGTTATAAAATGAGATGCTGAAATTAAAATAAATAATTAAATTTAACTTGAAAACAAATTGAAATAACATAAATCAAATTTCAAGAACTCTTATATACATATTAACACATAAAAACCCCTTATATAGGAGGCAAGTTCATTTGAGCAACCCACATGAGTTGGGTGCTCCCATCAAGAAGGAAAATAAAAGTAATAAACCCCAAATTTCAAATAAGTAACTCCAATAACAAATTTCAATATCCTTTTTATATAGGTGTTTGTAAGTTCAAAATATCAAAAGTTAAAATAAACAAATTAATTTTAACTAGAATCAAATAAATTTACTTGTAACATAATAAACTAAAAATAATTAAAACAATAATTGTGTTGGTAATAATAAGAGCATCCAATGATGTTCTCAAATAATTTTTGGGTGTTCAAGAGAAGATCCTAAAGAGCTAGAAGTCCATTATAGTTAGATTATAGGCAATTATGTCAGCCCGTGAAGGAAGGTTGGCTAACATAAGGGGTTTACATTGGAGATATATCTGAATAGAATCAATTTATATGATAGGAATTAATAATGAAAGCATATGACAACATAAAAATTTTCTAAACTGTGGGTTAAATTGTGTATGAGCCTTATTACAAACATATGATACAACAGGCATGGGTGACCCATGAAATTTGAAACTCTAGGATGAGAAGACAATCCTGGGTTAGAGAAACATCTACAAGATTCATTAAAGTAGAACTTGAACTTGCCACTATATATGGAACATCTTTAAGTTGTATTGACAAATCCCTATCATGCAATTCATCATCTTTACCATAAAAAATATTTCTAGCGAAATTATGTTTAATGTATGTTATATTTAGTTTTTTATTATAAACTACTTTGTATAACCAAAGTGTTTTTTATTTCAATATTTTGTTAGTGCAGAAAATAAAATATTAAAAGATTGGGAATGTAGCAATAGCACAATAATGGGTGTCCTGCTACCCGGTCAATGGGCCGGAGAAAATTTTGGAGCACAGCCTGATCTATCTAAGTGATCTGACCCGCTCCATTATTGATATCGAAAAATTGTTTAATATAAATTGTTTTTTTATGTCTATTTTTCGTTGCTACCAATTTTCTGCAAAATTGTTCATTTTCATTTTCTCTCTCTGTGTGATTTTTTTCTTCGCGATTACTGCATCCCTAAGACATTGTTTTGGTAATAATCTATAAACACATAATCATTTTTCTAGTGGATATAGCTAGTCATGATGAGTGACTAGTGAATCACATAATTTTCTGTGTTTCTAGATTATTGTTTGATTTTCTGCTATGATACTAGATTCTGGTTGTAAATATATCATTTTTCACTTTTCTTCTTCTTCTGAATCTATAAATTTACAAATCTTGGTAGTTGAATTACTAACAATGTCTCATCTCAAATCATAAAGCCAACAAATTCATCATGTTGTCTAAGCAGGGAAATATTTGTTTCATGACTAGTTGACCTTTTAATAAAATCACAAGAATTCTGCTTAGTAATGATTAAAGTATTATACTATGAAAAATTTAACTTATTATCTAATTTAAATTTTCTAGCATCATTAAGATCATTACCAAAACATATGTATTTGGATTAAATTATTCTTTTTGATTTAGAATATTTAGTCTAAGATTGCCTTGACATATGAAAGGAACTCTCACTAACAACAAATGTAGTTGATGGTCTATATTTATTGTATATTTTTAATATATTCATAATAGAATAAGTTGATTTTCTTAATATCTTTTAGAATAAGTGTCATGATAGTCTATATGGAGGAAATAATTCACTACAAGAAAATCCCAAATAGCTAGGGACAATTCCCTAGCTAAATGGGGGGTTTCCTTCGCTAAATAGGATATTATGATGGATTAACGATGGAAGCTTTCCAAATCTAAAGTGCTCGTCGCTAAAAATTTGTGAGGAAATGAGTCCCCAGCTAAAAAATTTTAGCGGCGGAATATCTCTAGATAAAATAATAATTTTCCTAGCTAAATTAGCAAGTTAAATGTGAGTTTCCATCGCTAAACAGATATAACAACGGAACCTTTTCCAATCTAAAGTGTTTGTCGCTAAAAATTAAGGAGGGAAAGAGTCGCTAGCTAAAAAGTTTTAGCAACTGAAAATTCCCTAGCTAAAATAATTATTCCCTTGCTAAATTAGCAAGGGAAATTTTTCTAGCCAAATTAGAAATAGAAAAATCCCTAGCTATTTTCATTTCAAAACTTTTTTCAGAATTTTATTTTTTTTTCAAAAAATTTAATTACATAATTTAATATTTTTATATTAAATTGAATAAAAACACAAACTATAAATGATAATTTATAATTAATAAAAAATAAAATCATTTAATAAATTATTCTGGTATAATATTTTACATAATTAAAACAAAAACATAACAAAATGTTATTACATCTTATTCATCAATGTATCAAGCAATAGTGCATAAAGTATAATATATCCGTGCATTGACATTACAATCCCTCACTCAGCTCCTCTGATCACCATCTTTCTACTGTGACAAAGCTATCCGAGTAACGATGCATCATGTCTAGTGAAAAATTCTCTCTTCTACAAGCTTCATATGGAAAACATTGAGGTATCATATCTATACAAAAATTAAACCAGTCAATCAAATCAAAATAAATAAATAAATAAAGTTCTATTTTGATAAATATATAATACTGTAATATATATGTACATTTATACTAGCATTTCACTAGTTACATATAATACTGTAGTATATATGTGTGTGTGTGTGTGTGTGTGTGTGTATACATATACATATACATATATAAAAGTATAAATGTATATATACATTGTAGTATATATGTACATATATATTACAATGTATATGTTTACATGGGTATATATGTATATGTACATATATACTTGTATATATGTACAAGTATTTATATGTACATATATACTCGGTAGATATACATATAGACTACAGTGTATATGTACATATATAAATGCAAACATGTACACTGTAGTGTATATGTATACATTGGTATTTGTATATGTGTATTTATACAGGTATATATATATATAAGTATTTATATGGACATATATACTTAGTATATGTACATATATACTATAATGTATATGCACATATATACGTGTATACATATACACTGTAGTATATATGTACATATATATGTACTTGTATGTACATATACACTATAGTGTATATGTACAAATATGTACATATAGACTGGTAATTACTTGTACATATATACCAATGTATACATATACACTATAGTATATATGTACATATACACTACAGTGTGTATATGTACATATACACATATACTAGTAAATATTTGTACATATATACTAGTATATATATGTGTGTATGTGTTTTATACATGTATATATATATATATATACATATATACTTGTATATATGTATAAGTATTTATATTAAAGTAGAGCATAAATATCTATTATGGAGCATGAACATCAAATAGCTAAAAATATTGTCACAAACATAAAAAACATAAACAAACACATAATCATGGCTGCAAAAATCATCTTTGTTTGTTTGAAATTTGTAACTAGATTTTATAGGATAAAAGTTCAATACAGACATACATACAGTGCATAAAGTATAATTTATTCATTAAATTGATGTTGCTTTATCTTTTCCAGCTCCTCCGGTCACCATCTTTCTGCTGCGACAAAGCTGTCCTAGTCACAATACATAATATCTAATGAAAAATTTCTTCTCTTCTATAAGCTCCGTATTAAAAATATTGTGGTATCATATCTGTACGAAAATTAAACAGTCAATCAAATCAAAATAAATAAATAAAATAAGTTCTCTTTTGATAAATATATAATACTACTATATATATGTACATATATACTACAGTATATATGTAAATATATACTACAGTTTATATGTACATATATACAAGTGTATACATATACACTATATTATATATATACAAGTACACTATAGTGTATATGTACATATACTATAGTGTATATATGTACATATATTGAGTATTTATATGTACATATAAATATATACCAGTCTATATGTATATGTACATATATACCAGTCTATATGTATATGTACATATATAGTGTATAAATATATACCAGTCTATAGTGTATACATATATACCAGTCTATAGTGTATACATATATACCAGTCTATAGTGTATACATATATACCAGTCTATATGTATATGTACATATATACTAGTATATATGTACATATACATATAGACTGGTATATATGTACAAGTATTTTTATGTACATATATACTAAATATATGAACATATACACTGTAGTGTATATGTACATATATACTAGTATATACATATACACTGTAGTATATATATACATATATATGTACATGTATGTACATATACATTGTAGTGTATATGTACAAGTATGTACATATATACTGGTAAATACTTGTACATATATACCAGCGTATACATATTCACTACTGAGTAAATGTACATATACTATTGTTTATATATGTACATATATTGAGTATTTATATGTCATATAAATATGTACATATACTGAAGTGTATATGTACATTTATATATATACTAGTATATATGTACATATACACAAAAACTAGTAAATACTTGTACATATATACCAGTATATATGTATATGCGTACAAATACATATATACTAGTATATATGTACAAATATTTACATAAAGTAGAGCATAAGCACCTTTTATAAAGCATGAATATCAAACAGCTATATATTCTGTTATAAGCATAAAAAATCATTTTGGTTTGTTCAAAATTGCGTTGAACTTGAAAATATAAAGCACGCAAAATTAACAACTAGATTTTACATGATGAAAGTTCAATACATACATACATATATACATGGATACATACATACATATATGACCTTTTTCTCTTCCCTCTACAAGTATTTACATAAAGTAGAGCATAAATATTCATAATGAAGCATGAACATAAAAGAGCTAGATAGTCTATCATAAGCATTAAAAAAGGAACAAACACCTTAACTAGGACTACAAAAATCATCTTTGTTTGTTCCTAATTGCATTGAACATGGAAACACAGGGCCAAAAAATTAGTAACTAGATTTTACTGGATGAAAGTTCAAAACACACACACACACACACACATGGATACATACATACATGGATACATTCATACATATATGACCTCCTTTTTATCTTCCCTCTACAAGTATTTATATAAAGTAGAGCGTAAACACCCATTATGGAGCATGATCATCAAATAGCTAGATATTATATCATAAGCATAAAAAAATTGAACAACACCTTAGAACTAGGGCGACAAAAATATATTTGTTTGTTCGAAATTGTGTCGAACCTAAAAACACAAGGCACAAAAAATTTGCAACTAAATTTTACAGGATGAAAATTCAATACATACACGCACACATACACACACATACACACACACACACACACACACACACACACACACACACACACACACATAAGAACAAGCTAAAATAAATGATTAAATTTTAACATATGAATGTTTGAAATTGCATCATTAATAAAAAACCATCCTCATAACCAGATGGAAGACATAGCCTAAAAAATTATAATTTATTAGTGAGGGCTTGATTTTGGATATCACCCTAAATCAAGAGAAAAGATGGACCTACCTGAACTTACCTAGAGAGAGAATATTAATGAAAGTACATCATTATCATACTCTTAAAATATTTAGGAGTACTAAATTATTAAAATATTACAATTGGATATTTGTTTTTCTCTGACCAATTATAATTTGTAAAAGAATATCAATGCTAGATGTTTGATAAATTTTCTCGGTATCCTCAAAATTTTTAAAAAAATGCTTAAATGATGAAAACTTAACATCATTTTCACTCCTAAAAATAAGAACTACAAGAAAAGCATTATTCAATAATATCATTGGAGGTTGTACCCAGAATATAAGACCCTTGCTTAGTGCAAGAATTATGAGATATTGATATCTCAATAATATTCTTACAAAAATCAATAAAAGCCATGTCTAATCCATCTCAAATACAAGACATGTTGTCTTTTGACAAAGATTCTTGTCATCACATTAAGAAAATGACCTCTAATATATACATACAAAATAAGAACTTCTAAAGTAATCATGATCCACTGGACAAGACTTTTAAATCTCACCAAGAGAGAGAGATAGAGATGAGCATTAAAAGACTTGATGATCTCAATCCAAAGATGTATATACTAAATGGATACATTCAAAATCTATTTTGAATGAGTATTCTATCATATCAATTGATCCAGTTTAGAATAATGAGTCAGACATTCGAATTACATTATAAACAAATGTATATAATAAAGAGGGACCAAGAAAAAAGATCGATCGATAAGACTATGTTGGTAATGAATGATTTTACATAGCCTTATAATATTGATTTTTGGAACACATTATTTCATATGATTAACATGACCACTAATAGGTTGTTACTTTCTATTTATCATCACATATATAAAATATGTATTAGTTAGATATAAAGAATACATTCCTTTATAATAATTTATATAAAAAAATACTTATGTAGTAGTCGTTAGGATTTATTGTTCATGAAAGCATAGAACACATATGTGATATACAGAATATGAAAGGCAATTTATAGCTTCAAGCAGTCTCCCAAGAAAGGATTTAATGACTTTACTCAATATTTACTATATTTTTTCATAGAAATATGTCAAATTTTTCTATTTTTTTTAAGATGATCAAGATATTAGTATGTGAAACTAATTGTATATGATGATAATGATCTAATTACATGAGATAATCAGTTTGATATATCTAAACTAAAATCTACAAACCAAGTTTCAGACATTATTTTGAAATATCTGAGATTTTTTGTAGTATTAAGATCAAATACCAAAAAGTATGACAACTCTTTCGCAGAAAAAATAAATTATATATATTTTATTTGATAAGATATATCATGATGTACATTGTTGGCTTACTACTTGATCTAAATATAGTTATGTATAAAGCTTTTATAGTTATACATATTGTAAGATACAATTATTTATAGTTATATGTTATTAGAGGTGTCAAACGGGCCGGCCCAGCACGGCACGGCCCGTTTTTCACGTGCCCAGCCGTGCTGCCGTGCCGTGCCCGGCACGGCACGGCACGGTTTTTTAAATTCGGGCACGGCACGGCCCGCTCGGGCACGGGCGCACGGCAAGGCAGGGCAGGCGTGGCGGGGCGGGTCGGGTCTGTTTGGACCTGATCCGCGGTCTTTTTACCGGGGGCGGGGCCCGGTTGGGTCACGAGTCACGACTCAGTGAGTCGTGACCGTGAGTCGTGACTCGTGAGTCGCGACTCAGGCACGCGGGCCGGCGTGCCGTGCCAAGGCACGAGCCGTGCCGGGCACGGCCCGGCACGTGGTTTGTTCGGCCCGGCCCGGCACGGGCCCGGGCACGTTTTTTTATCGTGCCGGGCCGGCCCAGGCACGGCCGAACCGTGCCGTGCCTCGTGCCGGGCCGGGCCGGCCCGGCCCGTTTGACACCTCTATATGTTATTATACATATTTTATATATAGTTATAAATATTTTTATATAGTTAAACATATAGTTATATATAGAAATATTCATACATATAGTTATACATAAATATATACAAAGTTATAAACAAATATATTGGTTTACATATATGTATACATATATGTATACTTAGTTACAAATATAGTTATATTTAATTATATAGAGTGATATAGTTATACAAATATTTATATATAGTTAGACACATATGATTAAACATAATGTTGTATTTTGTTTAAGCATAAAAAAATTAATTATTATTAGATGTAAACTTTTTTCATGTGCAATATCTCTCTTATGTCCTGATTCATATAGTAAAAGATAAAATTAATGAGATTACGGATTCATTTATTCATTTTTATTAATATATGAAATATGTGAAAAATTCTTCTTCTCATTTATAATTTTTCAAGAAACATATTGGAGAATAAAGAATTGTGTCTAACGAATCTTTGTGTTTGGATATACCAACAAGATAAATCTCAACATATTTAATGATAAGTATAATTATAGCTCATAAAAAAACATTTGAACGAATAAAAGAACAAAAATAAATAAATTTTATGATTGAACAAAAAGGATAGATAATTAATTAAGATTGACAAATGATGAGAAGTTTGTATGATTTTTTATAAAAGTTTTATACCATCACATTACATATTTAGGGGTCAAAAATCAAATATATTACTTTTAACACTTATTTTCATGAAGTGAATTGCTTCAAATCATTCTTTTATAATGATAACAAAGCAAAAATATTTTTTTTTGTGAATTATGTCCATAATAATGAGCATTACATTTTAAAAATATTGTCACAATGACAAGATGAATGTGGTATTAATTACAATGATATTGTTGGATCCTTGTTATAAGTTAAAATAGGTGAAATTTTATTATTCAAAATTTTAACATACTACTGAGATTAAAAAGATAATAAGAAATATAAAATCTTTTATAAGTTAATTTACCAATAATATTCATTAACACTATTAAAAAATACTTCTAACTATATTATTAAATTTCTCAAGACTCTAAAAATAATAACAATAATATAGAACACTGATAAATTATTTTGTAACATAAAGAAATTAGGGAATACATGTAAGTAGTCTTACGACTACACTAAGATGTTGAAGTATAAATGGGACCACAACTACCAATATGTTGTGGTTATTATTTGAATTTAAAACTCCAAAACTCAAACAAGAAATAAAAATGCAGAAATAGAAATTAGATAGATATTTATGAGCACCAACATCACATCATAATAAGAAAAAACATATTATATTCAAACCAAAGAACATGGAAAGAAACTTCATGTCAATCATTAGAACATGTCAACATTCAACACAATTACACATCAAAACCGGCACAACATTATCATAATCGTAGTCTTGCAATCTCTTTGCTCCAATGTAAATTATAGTTTTCATATCAATCTAGCAACATATTGCAAATGAGAATTGTTTATAGAGTGGTGGGAAAATATTTAAAAAATATGAATTAATGTTCAGCAAAAATATTCCACGCAATTTCAAGATTGCCAGAACTCCACAAGAATATCTACAGGAAGAATTATTAGTGATGGATCTCTTTTGTGAGAATTAGGTTTTAGATTAATAATGATTTCGCCATGTTTCTAAAGTGGAGACAAAACAAGCAACATGCCTACATTACTAATGAAGTACCTGTTGGCTACATAATGTACTCATGGATTGATCTTGATTCACGAATTTACTTAATGACATCGAACACGGTAGTGAATTTTTTTCATAGAGATGATTATTGGATTATAAATAAAAAAACATGGGAAAATGGCCAACTTGATGACTTTATCGGATCTCTTCCATGAGGCCGCTTTTTGCCATGGAAGATAAATCATTAAAGACTAATGGGTTTTATGGTTTTACAGCAGCAAGGATCCCTCCACACTAGAGTCGAGAGTGAGAGAGAGTGAGAGAGCCCAATAGAGAGACTTAGAGTTTATTAAGTTTATTAAGTTAAAGACTAGTTACAATCTCTAACTATTAAGTTTATTAAGTTTTATTAGGTTTTAAAATTCCATTAATGTTTTAATTTTAAATTATCAAAACATTTAATATACAATATATATATATATATAACTTCAAGGGGGTGTTTTGTTTTTTTTACTTTATGCTTAATAGAACTTTTTTTCATCTTAATGCTTAATAGTACTTAATAGCATTAAGAATTAAGTTATTTTTTTTAATATTATATTTCTATTAAGGAAGAGAGGATGTTTTCTTTATGAAGGGGAACTCGAAAATGCTGGGTTGAGTATTTTTCGATACAGCATTTAATATATTATATTTTATCATACAATGAATTATTTAATCTTTTTATTAGTAGAAATTTTAATGTATGTTCATTTATTTTAAAAAATATCTTTAAAAATTTTAATAAATATAGAATTAATTATTTAATGTTATTGTAGTCTTTATTAATAGTTATTGTAGTCTTTATAAATAGTTATTGTAGTGTTTATTAATATTAAATTATATATATAGACAATGGCATATGTACCTTTAATATACAAAATTAAATTAAATATTTTAAAAATTAAATCATTAAAGATTAGTGATGAAAATTATCCCTAGCCTAAATAATTAGGGAAAATCCTTAACTAAATGGATATATTTTGTGAAAATTAAAATTTAAAGAAAATCACTTGTAATAAAATATAAAATAGTAAAAAAAATTTAAATAATTAGTTAGCGATTGATTTTGTCTTGATCTAATTAGCAAAAGAAAATCCATCACTAAATCCATCACTAAATCCATCACTACATTCCCTACTTCTATTCACATGGAATTTATTAACATATTAGTGATGAATTATGTCTAGATCTAATTAGCTAAGACAAATATGTCGCTAAATCCATCGCTAAATTCTTGGCTTTTCTTGAGTGGAATTTACCAACATATTAGCAATGAATGTTGTATGGATCTAATTAGTTAGAGAAAATCCATCACTAAATTCATCATTAAATTCATCACTTTTCATTGTACATAAATTTATGAAAAAATAGCGATAGAAAATTTTCAATCAACCAATTACGTTGCTAATCAATCACAAATTTTTATTTCAATATAAAATCAAAAATCCCTTGCTATTCTCAACCTAATCCCTCGCAATTTAGCTAGGGATTGATCCCTAGCTAAATTTCCCTAGCTAAATTTTCATTGCTAAATTTTCATTGCTAAATTTTCATTGCTAAATTGATATTTTCTTGTAGTGTTTGACATGAGTGTTACTTTATTCTAGGATTTATAAAATATTGAAACATTTAAATAATTATATTCTAAGTTTAGTATTGCTATATATGATTTATACAATCTACTCATCATACATGCATTCATTGGAATAGTAAAACACTATGGTTTTTGCATATATATCTTATTCTTAAGATTATCATAGAGAAATGTGTTTCTCATGTCTAGTTGATATACATATTATTTGTGAGAAATTATAATAAATTGAAAAAATCTTATAATAACCATTTTGGAATTGTATTTTCAAATTTGAGAATTCAAAAAAAATTGTGTCCATATGAATATATTTGAAAGAATCTAAAATTAATTAACTATATGAATGATATAAGTGATATTTATTTTGGTTACATGAAGCTATTTAAAAAATTTATTATGATTCTCCTATTTCTTAAAGAATCAATTATGATATCTTTGTCTAATATATTTATATTGTGATTATCAAGTCTTTTAATCTATTGGAAGACTCATACCTATTGTTTTGTATGACTATTATGATGATATCTTGGTATGTATTTATATATTGTATCTCATGATAAAAATTGTTGCACTATTTTTTTTGTTTTTAAATGTTGAAATGATGTTTTCTTAATAATGTTAAATGCATAATAGTAATTATGAAAAATATTACATAAAAACATAAATAATATTGAATTTGTGAGTAGTTTTTAAAATAAAAATTATCTACATAAAAAATAATTATTTTAATTTTGGTGAACAAAAATCTATTTTCTAAATGAATAAAATTATGTTGCAAAAACCTTCTTGAAATTGATTCAATATCACTGGCAAAAACACTTATTGACACTTGTAGAATGTGTGCCCCACCCGAACACTTTGCACAACTCTTACATTGCCTTTATTGATGCTCTGCCATCATGTAAGCTTGATGTCAAAACATATAGGGACCCAATAGGGCTTTGCGTGCATTGGGGAGAAAGAAAGAAAGCAAAGAGAGTGGAAAGAAAAATAAAACAAAAAAAAGATAATATTATTGTAGTAAGGAACTCATTTTACTTGAATTTGATTGCTCATACTTCATTCACCACTAGTGTTGCATTATATAGACTTGTTTTTCTATTCTCTCATTGCTCATATAGCTTGTATATGTTGCTTGCTACTTTGAATGTAAGATACATAATTTGAATTAATATGTCCGTTGTTATTTTTTAATTTTTTGTGGCTCATTTGTTCTTGTCACCCTTTATTAATAGGTGGTTAACTGTTAATATATCATTATCAAATTACTGATGCCCATTCTATATGTGCCATGCCCCCTCTTCTCATTCGAAGTGATGCTACATTCCTGCTGGTAAGCCAAATATTTGTGATTTCATTTAACCAGTAAAAGCATAATTTTTTAAAGTAGTAGTTAGTGGTGAGGATGACCTCATCTTTTTTCAATGTCAGATCTTAAAAAGAATAATAATTGTAGAATGTTGATTTATTTTTATCCCATTGCAAATGTGATGTGTAAAAAATTATATAATGTTCATAAAAAAATAATTATTTTTTTTAAGAATTATTTTTGTTCCCATTAATTGTATTTTACTAAAGATTTATTTTTTATTATATAGTCTCACTTCCATGGTCATTATATAACCATGAAATATTGAACCATTGTGGGAGACAAAAAGGCTGAAATAATTTGATTAAATGCTTTTTATCCTTTTGAAATAGTGATTGTCTGCCACATCATTTCATAACTACCTAGATGGTACATGTGCCATGGCACACTATGCGCCAATGCCAGCGATGATGTGTGATGCACATGTGCTGGCATGTGGCTTAGTGTTAGTGGGTGCATGGTCCAGTGGGTAGCGATGCCATGAGATGTGGTGTCGTGGACACGCAGTCATGGTGCATAACTATTTTGAAGTGCACAATGTGTGCATGGTGCAGTGAACATGGATGTGTGGTTGATGTACAATAAGTGCACCATGTGTATGTTTGATATAGCCATGGTGTAGTGTGTGCAACATGCGGGTTGTGTTCATTGGGTTCTTTTTTTTTATGTATCAAAGAGAGTGATTTTCCATGTAGAATCAAGCGAGTAAAAACTATATAATTGTTATGAAAGTGGCCACTACTTTGGTGGTTCCATCACTATTATACTACTATAATAAATGATTAAAGTTAAGTGTGTAATGAAAAATATTATATTTAATTTATTTTTATCTAGCATAGTTTTTTTATTTTCTATTTTATCACAGGAACTCGTGGAGCAACGTATGATAGCTGCTTTTTAAACAGTTGAGGATTCTATGGATCTCTAGATAACTTTTTTGAAGGAAGAAATTTAGGAAATGAAAGATGTTAATGATGAGATGAAAGAAATAAAAAAAGCAATGCAATAATCGATGACCTATAAGGAATCACAATTAGAATTTTTAATGAGACAGATAGCACACCGAGTTCTAGTAGAGTAACGACATAAGACAGCCTTGCACAAATGTGCCAGCTAATGATGAATATGATAATTTAGTATTAAAAGATTATATACCTATGCATTATTTTTGTTTTAACCATGTAACTTTTGTATCATAATTATTTCTAAATTATTTTTGGTTTTTGTTAATTATAAAAAATGGTTTATAGTATATGTTTTTATTAAATTTAAAATAAAATTTTAAAAAATGTAATCAATTTTTTTGTAAAAAAAAAATTATAAAATAAGTTAGGAATGAAAATAGTAAGGGATTTTTACCTCGCCAATTTAGCTAGAGAATTTTTAGTATATATTGAGTTGAAAAATATTAATTACTACTCTTAATTATGATCAAAATTAGCAAGGGAAAAATATAATTAGCTAGGGAATTTTTATTGTTGAAAGATTTGCTAGAAACTTTTTTTTTCTCATTAATATTATGTGACGCGCTCTTTTAATTTGGAAATTATTTCCATCGATAATTTGTCGTTATTCTATTTTCGAGATAGAATAAGCCCTAATAGTTAGGGAAATTTTCCCTAGCTATATGGGATTTTTTTGTAGTGAGATTGATAGATAGATTAATAGATAAATTGATAGATAGACTGATAGATAGACTGATAGATAGATTTGATAGAAAGATAAATAGACAGTGTGATAAAAAGATATATAGATAGATATATAGATTGATAAATAGATAGATATAAAGATAAATAATTAGATAGATAGACAATTGATAGAGAGATAGTTAGATAGATAGAAATATAGATAGATATATATATATATATACATATATTGATAGACAAATTAATAGAGAGATAGTTATAGTGATAGATAGACAGGCAAATAGATATAAAGATAGATAGTAAGAATTGAAAGAAAAAAAAAGATAGATAAACAAATAAATAGATAAATAGATAAACAAATAAATAGATAGATAGTTAGACAAATACAAATACAAATATATATATATATATATATATATATATATATATATATATATATATATATATATACATACATATATATATCAATAGATAGATAGATATATTGATTCATATACACATTTATAGATAGATTTATACATAGATTGATAGACAAATTAATAGATAGATAGATTGATTATAGATTGATAGACAGATTGATCGACAGATTGATACACAGATAGATAGATAGATAGATAAATAGATAGATAGATAGTCAAGTAAATAGATAGACAAACAGATAGATGATCGGATAGATAAATAGATAGATAAATAAATAGACATGCAGATAGACATATAGAAGACAGACAAATAGATAGATAAAAAGATAGATAAATTAAAAGAAAGATAGACAAAATGATAAATAGACAGATAGGCAGATAGACAAATAGATAGATAGACAGATATATAGACAAGTAGATAGAAAAATATATAGATAGATATAAAAATATATAGAAAGATAAATAGATATATAGATAGACAGACATATAGACAGATAGATAGTTTGTTAGATTGACAAAGAGATAGATAGACAAATAGTTAGACAGATTGATAGACAAATATATGGACGAATTGATTGAAAAATAGATATATAGATAGATAGTTAGTTAGAATTATATAAAGATAAATCAAGAGGAAAATTGATAGACAAATAGATATATAGAAAAAAAGATAGTTAGATAGTTAGTTAGAAAGAGAAATAGATAAATAGATAGATAGATATACAAATTAATAGACATATAGATAGACAGATACATAGATTAATAGATAGATAGATAGATAAATTGACAGAAAGATTCATAGAAAAATAGATAGATAGATAGATTGATAGATAAACAAATAGATAGACAGACAGATAAACAGACAGATAGACAGATAGATAGACAAATAGATAAATAGATAGATAGATGATAGACAAACATATATATAGATAGATAGATAGATAGATAAACACATAGAGAGACAGACAGAAAGACAAATAAATAGAAAGACAGATAAATAGACAAATAGATTGACACACATATAAACATACAAATATATAGATAGACAAATAGATAGACAGACATATAGAAAGATAGATAGACATATAGATAGATAACAAATAGACTGACAGATAGAAAGATATAGATATACAAACATATAGACAGAAAGATAGATAGATAGACAGATAGATTGGCAAATAGATATATAGAGAGACAAATAGATAGATAAATATATAGATAAATAGATAGATTGATTGATAGACAGATAGATAGATTGTTAGACAAATTGATATGTAGATTAATAGATAGAATGATAGACATATTAATAGATAGATTTAGAGATTGACCAGTAAAGAGACTGATAGAAAGATTGATAGATATATTAATATAAAAATAGAAAACTAGATAGATAGATAGATAGATAGATAAATAGACAAATGAATAAATAGAAAGATTAAGAAATAGATAAAAATATTTTTAGATCGATTGGTAGAATGATTAAAAGATAGATTGATAGACATATTGATAAACAAATAGATGGAAAAATTGTTAGAAATATAGATATACAGATAGATTCATAGATATTTATATAGAATGAAAGGTCGTTAGATAGTTAAAAAGATAGATTGATACATATATAAATAGATTGATAAACACATAGATAGATAGAGATTGAAGGATAGATAGAAAGATAGAAGGACGGGCTGATAGAAAGATAAATAGAAGGATAGAAATATAGACAGATAGATGGATAGATAGACTGATAGATAGAAAGATAGATAGACTAATAGATAGACAAATAAATAGATAGATAAATATTTATATTGTAAGATTGATAGACAGATTAATAAATATATTGATAATTATATTGATAGATAGATTTATATATAGTTTGATCGAAAGATAGATAGTCGAATTTAAAAATAGTTTGATAGATAGAAAGATAGATAGATTGACAAATAGATATACATATAGATAACTATATAGATGGATAGTTAGTTAGATAAATAGATATATAGATAGACAAATAGATAGATAGGTAGATAGACAGATAAATCGATAGGTATATAGATATATAGATAGATAGATATATATATATATATATATATATATATATACAGATAGATAGATAGACAAATTGATTGATTGATTGATTTATAAAAAGATAGATATAGGACATACAGATAAATAGATAGAAAGATAGAAAGATTGACATTTAGAAAGGCAAAGAGATAGTATATTGATCGATTGATATTTAGATAGATAGACAGATAGATAGAAAGATATATATATATATATATATTTACACATAAATAATAGACAAATATAAAGATAGATAGATAGTTTGATAGAGAAATATATAGACATATCAACAGATAGATAGATAAATACATAAATAAATATAGATAGATAGACTAATAGATAGATAGACATATGATAGGAAAATAGATAAAAAGATAGATAGACTAATAGATAGATAGACATATAGAAAGAAAAATATATAGAATATAGATAGTTAGTTTGTTAGATAGACAGATAGATAGAAAGATAAATAGTCATGTTTATAAAGAAATGATAGACAGACAGATAGATAGATAGGCACATATTGATATATAGTTAGATAGACACAAAGAAAGACATATAGATAGACAAATAGATCAAAATATAAATAGAAAAATATAAGGACAGATAGATATGTAGATAGATAGACAAATAAATAGACAAATAGATAGTGTGATAGACCAATATGTAGATAGATATATAGATAGATGGATAAATAGAATGATATACATATATATAGAATAACATATAAATAGATATATATATATATATAGAAAGGTAAACAAATAGATATACAAATAGATAAAAAGTAAGATAAATAGATAGATAGAAAAATAGGTATACATATACATAGACATATAGATAGACAAATAGATAGACAGACAGACAGACATATTGATTGATTAATATACTTTTATAAATAGATAGATAGATAGATATACAGATAGATAGACAAATAGATACATAGATAGGTAGATACACAAATAGATTGACTTAAAAATATATAGATATATAAATAGATAGGTAGATAGATAGAAAGACATATAGATAGTAAAAGAAATAGATAGATAGATACAAAGATAGATAGTTAAATAGCTAGACAGTTAGATAGGAAAATAGATTGATAAATAGATATATAGACAAATCGACACACATATAGACAAATAGATAGTTAGTATGTCAGTCATTTAGGCAGATAGTTAATCAGGAAGTCAAATAGATAGACAAATAGATAGACAAATAGATATACATATAGATAAGCAAATAGATTGACAGATAGATCAAAAGATAGATAGATAAATAGATAGACAAATTGGAAGACAAAAATATAGATATATAGATAGATTGATAGATATCTATATTGATTAATAGATATATACTAAGATGGACAAAATGATAGATATATAATTAGATAGATATTTAGATAGACAGACAAATAGATAAATAGATATATATATATATATATATAAAGAGATATAGATATAACATAGATAGATTGACAGTTAGATATACAAATAGATAGATATATAGATAGATAGACAAATAGATAGACAAATAGATATATAGATAGACAAATTTATAGACAGATAGATAAATAGAAGACATACAGAGAAAGAGACAAATATATAGGTAGGTAGATAGATAGATAGATTGATTGATGATTGAAAATAGATAGATGGATATATAGACATATAGATAGATGGATAAATAGACAGATAGATAGAGAGATAGCTATGCAAATATATAGACACATTAATAGATAGGTATATAGACAAATAGATAGAAAGATAGTTAGACGAATAGATAGACAGATAGATAGACATATTGATATATATATATATATATATATATATATATATATATATATATAGATAAATAGATAGACAGAAAAATATATGTATATATATATAAACATATAGAAAGACATAAATAGATAGATAGATAGAAAGAAAGAAAGATAGATAGATAGATATATAGATTATTAGATTGATATATAGATAGATAAATAGATAGATAGATAGATCAATAGACAGATAAATTGATAAATAGATAGACACATAGGTAGATAGAAAGAGAGAGAGATATATATATATATATATAGATAGACATACAGACAGATAGACAGACAAACAGATAGATAGATATATAGATAGATAAAAAGTTAGTTAGAATGATAGTTCGAAAGGTAGATAGATTGAATGATAGATAGATTGATTTATAAATAGACAGACAGATAGATAGATAAACAAAAAGATAGACAAACACATAGAAAGGCTTATAGTCAGATATTTAAATAAATTGAAAGACAAGTAGAATGACAAATAGATTAACACATAGATAGAATGATACATAGAAAGACAGATATATACATAGACAGATAGATATATAGATAGATAGACTATTAAATTGATCTATAAATAGATATATATATATAAGAAAATTAGATAAATATATAGAAATATAGATTGATAGAAAGATATAACGATAGATTGGTATATTTATAGATAGATAGATATATATAAAAATAGATATATGGATACATAGATAGACACATAAATAGAAAGAAAAATAGATAGTTAGAGAGATAGATATATAAATATGTATATTGATAGATAGATAGATTCATAGATAGAAGTATAGATAGATTGATAGAAAAATAGAAAGACAAAAAAGATCGACAAATATATACAAAAATAGATATAAAAATAGATAGTCAAATAGAAAGATAAACATATAGAGAGATAGATAGAATCTATATAGACAAATTGATAGACAAATAAATAGCCCGATACATAAATAGATATATAAATAGAAAAATAGTTAGACCAAAAGATGACATATATAAATAGATAAAAAATAGATAAATAGAAAGATATAATAAATAAATAGATAGATAAAGAGATAAACAGACAAATTGATACATAGATATATATATATATATATATATATATATATATAGATATATAGATAGATAGTCAAAAGAGATAGACAAATAGATTGACAGATAGATTGACATATATATTTATAGATACAAAGAGAAATAGATAAAAAAATAGATAGACAGATTATTGAAAGACAGATAGAGATGGATAGATATATAGATAGATAGATAGATAGAAAAATAGATAGATGGATATATAGACATATAGTTATATATATAGAAAGATAGGTAAATTTCTCTACAAATATATAAATACATTGATAGATAGATATATTGACAGACAGACAGATAGATAGATAAATAGACAAATAGATAGATAGATAGATATATATATATATATATATATATATATATATATAGATAGATAGACAAACAGATAGATAGATATATAAATAAACACATAGAAAGACAGATAAATAAATTGATAGATAGTGAGATAGATAGAAAGATAGATTGACATAAAGATAAACAAATAGATAGACAAATTATTAGATAGATATATAGATAGATGAATACAAAGATAGATAAATAGATTAATAGATAGATAGATTGATTGATAGATTAACAGATACATATACAAATAGATAGACAGATATATAGAAAGATATATAAATATATAAATAGATAGACATACAGATAGATAGATAGATATATAGATTGACAGATAGATAGACAGATAGATAAATTGATAAATAGATAGATACATAGATAGGCAGATACACACACATATAGGCAAACAGATAGACCAACATATAGAAAGAGAGATAGTCAGATATATAAATAATTGAATGTCAAGTAGAATGACAAATATATTAATATACAGATAGATAAATAGATAAACATATAGATAGACAGATAGATAGATATAACAATAGATAGAGAAATAGATAGATAGATACTCAGAAAGAAAGGCAAATATATCGACATATACATATCTAGACACATAGACAAATAGATAAATAAATAAATAGATTGACACTCAGATAGATAGATTGGTATATTGATAGACAAACAGATAGATATATAGATAGAATTATAAATAGATTGATAGATAGATAGATGGAAAAATAGATAGATAGATTGATAGACTAATAGATAGATAAATAGATAGACAGATAGATATAAAAATAGATAGTCAAATAGAAAGATAGACAAATAGAGAGATTGATAGAAAGATATATACACAAATTGTTAGAGAAATAAATAGACAGATAGATAAATAGATAGATAGATAGATAGACACATAGTTAGATAGAAAGATAAGCATCTAGATATACAAATAGATAGAGATAGATATATACAAATAGAATAATAGATAGATAGATAGATATATAAATAGATAATTAGATATATAGATATATATACAGATAGATACACATAAAGATAGACAGACAGATAGATAGATAGATAGATAGTCAAAGTGATAGACAAATAGATAGATAGATTATTTGATAGAAATATTTTCAGATTCAGAAAATTGATAGGCATATTATTGGGCAATTGTGCTTCCACGGGTAGTGAGATTAAGAACAGAAACAACAGAAAACATAGAAAAACAAGCAATATATATATCCCAATCCAACAGCATCCACGACAGAATCAAAAAAACACGAGAAATCAACACGGGAAATAACGTTGTTCGCTAGTCGCTCAGTACGACTAGCTACCTCCACCAAAAAATGCTTATGCGTTATAGATTAAAACCAAGAATAGTATGTCTTACAGTATGCAGCACGGAGCAGTCGCGAAATCGTGCAGAGAGAGAGAGAGAGAGGAGAGTGAAGATGAACAGTTCAATCGGGTCAAAAAACAGCCGCCCAAAAAAAATAAATACAAATCATTTTATACAAAAAATTAACATCCGGTTCATTTAACCGAAGCGGGACCTCCGTTATTGTGCTACTACTGCACATATGTATAGACATATAGATGGACATAAAAATAAATTGATTGATAGAAGATAGATCGATAGACATACAAATAGACAGACATATAGATAAAAAATAGATAAATAGATAGATATATAGAACGAAAGAAAGAAAGATAGATAGATAGATATACAAATAGGAACATAGATAGAGAAATAGATAGACATATATATAGATAGATAGGTATATAGAAAAATATATAGATATATAGATCAAAAGATAAATTGATAGATAAATTGATAGATAAATTGATAGTTAGATAGATACAAAGATAGATAGATAGAAAAATAGATAAACACATAGATAGTAAGAAATATAGATATATCGATATAAATATAGATAGATAGACATATAGTTAGAAAGATATATAGACAGATAGATAGATTGTTAGATAGATGATATATAGATTGCTAGACAGATAGAGAAGTAGATAAATAGAAACATAGATAAACATAAGAGAGACAAATAGATAGACATATTGATATACATATAAATAAATAGACTAATAGATAGATAGATAGATATAGATATATATATATATAGTAAGATTGATAAATAGATAGTTAGATGGATAGATAGAAGGATAGGTAGATAGATAGATAGATAGACACATAGAAAGACATATAGGTAGACATATAGATAGATAGAGAGTTAGATAGATATATATATATACATAGATAGAAAAATAGATAGATAGATAGATAGACAAATAGATATACTTTTAGATAGAAAGATAGATATACTAATAGATAGACAAATAAATAGATAGATAAAGAAAAATAAATTGATATATAAAAAATATATATATATATTGATAGTTAGATTGACAGATAGATAGATTGAGTGATATAAAGATAGACAAATAGATAGATAGATAGATATAAATATAGATTTAAAGATAGATTGGTCAATTGATTTATAGAGACGAAAAGATAGACAAATGATAGATCGATAGATAAATAGAAAGACAGATAGATTGACAAATTTATATAGATATAATTTAGATAGATAGATATATAGATAGATAAATAGATATACACATACATAGATAGATATAAAAATAGATAGATAAACATGCAGATAGATATATAGACAAATTTATTGATAAATTTATAACAAGACTATAGATTGATTGATTGAAAGATAGATAGATAGATATGTAGATTGAAAAAAAGATAAATTGATAGATAGACAGACATACAGATATATATATATATATATATATATGAAAATCGATATACATATAGATAGAAAATTAGATAGACAGACAAATAGATAGATAGACACACATATAGAGAAATCGACACTAAGTCAAAAAATTATGTAGGCAATAAGTCTAGTAGGCAATATATATAGATAAATCTCTATAGATATACATAGACAAATAGATAATCTAATATATTGAAAGATATATAGACAAATAAATAGACTGATAGATAGACAGACAAATAAATAAATAAATAAATATAAAAATATATATATATATATATAGACAGATAGATTTACAAAAAGATTTATAGATATTTAGACAGATAGATAGACAAAATGGTAGATAGATATTTAGACAAAAAGATACACAAAAAGATAGATAAATATTTAAATAGAATGATAGTTAGATAGATTGATAGATATAAAGATATACATACATATACATACATACATACATATATATATATATATATATATATATATATATATATATATATATATAAAGATAGACAATTAGATAGAGAGTTAGATAGAAAGATAGTAAGGAAAATAATTATATAGATATATAGGCAAATATATAGACAGATAGATAAAAAGATAGACAGATAGTAGACAAATAAATCGACAGACAAATAGATAGTTAGATAGATAAATAGATAGATTAATTAAAAGATAGACAGATAGATAGAAAGAAAGAAAGATAGATAGACAAATTCTAAATAAGTATACTAACAACTAGACAGACATATAGACATACAGATAGATAGATAGATAGATAGAAAGACAAACAGACTGACTGATAGATAAATAGACTAATAGATAGACATACAGATAGATATACAGAAAGACTGATAGATAGATGGATAGAAAAATATTCATATAGATAGATAGTCAGAAAGATGCACAAATAGATATACTTTTAGATAGAAAGATAGATATACTAATAGATAGACATATATATATATATAGACATATAGATAGATAGATAGACAAAAATAAATAGATATATATATATATATATAGTTAGATTGACAGATAGATAGATATATAGATAGACAAATAGATAAATATAAATATTGATTTAAAATTAGATTGAAAGATTTATTTATAGATAGACAAATACATAGATAGATAGAAAGATAAATAGAAAGACAAATCGATCGAAAAATAGATATACATATCATTTAGAAAGATAGATATATAGATAGACAAATAGATATACACATACATAGATAAATATAAAAATAGATAGATAAATAGGCAGATAGATGTATAGATAGACAAATTTATAGATAGATTTATACTAAGATTCATAGATAGATAGATTAAAAGATATATAGATAGATAGATTGATAGGTAGATTTAGAAATAGATAAACTGATAGATAGATAGATAGACACACACAAACACACACACATACATAGATAGATAGATATATAGATAGATTGTAAAATAGGTAATTAGTAGATAAATAAATAGATAGCCAGAAAGATAGATAAAAAGAAAGATAAATAAAAAAAAGGCTTTTAACATTTATTAAAGAAAACATATCCCTCACTTGTAGGTGGAGGAAGACCTTTACAACATCAGAAAACTTAAAAGAGATACTATTTACAGACCAATACCCTAGCCGATAATTCAGAGAAACTATCATTTCCTTAGGATTAGTTGAAGCAGTAACCGCTCTCTGTATGATTCTTCCCTATTATATGACATTGAAAAGCAGGGAGTCTTTCCACTCCAGTGGTTATATTCGTCTCAGCAGTGGGAGTTCTCCTGACAACAACAGGGAGCACTCTACATGTGCTTTGGCAGCAACAGACAGCAACTAATCCTAACAGCAACAGACAGCAACAGACAGCAACAGCAGGAGCTCTCCTGACAGCAACAGGCTTTGGCAGCAACAGGCAGCAACAAGTTTTCCATGATATGTACTCAATGAAGGCTCTTTATTTGATATTGTCACTGCATATTTATGGAAGCAGTTTTAGCAGCATCCTTGTAGACTCTTTCGCTAGTTTTAGACAGCAGCAGCATCCTCACTGGAGGCTCTTTAACAGCCGCATCCACTATAGATTAGTGCTGCTCATGTGGACGAACCTCTATCTCTCCTTTCCCCCGTGCGTCTGGCTCTAATCTTCACAAGATTCCAGCCATCTTCCTTCCTCGTGTATTTTCTGTTGATCCTAGAACAAAACCAAAGAGAAAACAAAAAATCAACAACCGTGCCTACCAGAACTTGACACCCTACTACACTTATTCTTGATTAAACTAATACAACATAAGGCAAGCTCCACAGTGTTAACGATTTCTCCCCTTTAACATTCTGCAAGGAAAAGACAGAATACATATTGTCCTGCAAAGAAAATCAAAATACATCCTTTCTGAAGAGGTTATCGACTTCTGCCAAAATGCAGAATTAGCACATATTTTGAGTATGCAGAAATTCTAAATTACATACATATTATTTTAACAACCATACAGTATAGCTATGCACCATTCTGCCCAAATGCAGAATTAATATATCCTACAATGGGATCTCCTTCATATATATCCATTTGGCTCAATCTCCATCCTTCCATTCCATTAAATAAATAATTGAGACAGAAATTCTCTGCAAATGAATTCCCGCACAATCCAGCAAACAGATGAGACTATGTCATATCTTCGTGGTCAGTTTATTTGTTCTAATATAAGGAAAACCCATTTTATCTAAACATGCTATTCCCTTTAGTTTATTTGGCATGAATTTCTCATTATAATCTATATTTCCTCTGGTGGTGCCTATTTTAGATAGACAGTCCGCTAGATTATTGGCTTCTCTGTATATATGTATTATTGAGGCCTTCAATTCTTCCAAAAGATTAAGAATAACTTCTAGATCCTCTTCATACCTCCATAATATTTTTTTATTAATTACCGTATCAACTAGTAATTTTGAATCTACCTGAACTTCAATGTTTTTAAAGTTTAGCTGCTTACATATCTCTAACCCTGATTTTAATGCTCTAATTTCTGATTCTAAAGCTGAGGATGCCCTACTAGATCTGGTAAATGCTCTCTGTACTGTCCCTGTATGATCTCTTATTACCCCGCCTCCTCCTGCTATTCCAGTGTCCCTGCTAAAACTCCCATCCGTATTAAGTGAAAGTTTGCCAACCGGTGGAGCATTCCACTGTATACATTTAGCCCATTGCTGTTTTAACACTTTGTATGTGAGATCCCATTCATTCTCAAGCTTCTTTTCTTGTTTCAAATCGTGTATTACTATCAGTTTTATTATTGATATATTATATATCTTCTTTCTAATATCTTTTATAATTTCTGTTAAGTTCATCCTTATATTTTTAAATTTACTTTTGTTTCTAGATTTCCAAATGCACCAAATAATTAGATGCGGTAGTTTCTGATTAAGCCATTTCCTGGCGGGGCTTTTCATGTTTACTTTTTCCCATTTTTTAACTTTATCTATTAATCCATCTTCTATTTTACATATTCTTTTTTTCCCTTCCATCTCTCTCCATATTTTTGCTGCAATCGGACCATTCAAAAGCAAATGATCAGTTGTTTCAACCGCTTGAGAACAGCATTCGCATCTTGAAGCCATGTTTATCCCTTTCTTTTGTACATTTCTATCTACCAGTATAGCGTTCAATAATGCCTTCCATGTGAAGGAGCGCATTTTTTGCGGGACATTTTCTTGCCATACCCATTTAAATAGAGTTTGAACCGATTTTTTCTTTCTGACCAAATCTTTTGCCGATTTGAGGGAAAAGTTTCCTTGTGATGTTAACGTCCATTTCCAACCACTCTTCTTTAGTATAGAGTGTGAGTCTACTATCTCTTTTTGTTTTTCCATTAACTTCCAACTGTTCGAAGCTTTCTTAGAACTTTTATTTTTATTATCTAAATATTTTACCCACATATATTTAGCCCATAGATTATCGCTTTCTTTAAGTCTCCACCAGCTTTTGCAGTCCCAAGCAGCTGCCAAGTCCTGGAGGCTCATTAGACCTAAACCTGCTTCCTCTTTCGGATAACAAATACTTTTCCAGTCCTTCCAGTGTTGTTTATTTCTGCCTTGTTTTTTACCCCATAAGAAGTTTGCCATTTCTGATTCGAGTTTTTAAATAAATTTTTTAGGGGGATGTATCACTGATAATATGTGTGTGAGTGTGCTTTGTAATACATGTGAAAGCAACGTAATCCTCCCCCCAAATCCCATGAGCTCTTCTTTCCATCATGCTATTTTCTTTCTTAATTTGTCTTGAAGGTAGGTTAGATATTCTTCCTTCAACCTCCCCTCATATATCGGACAACCTAGATACATTAATGCCCCTTTAATTTCCGCAAAACCTGTAATATTTTTTATTTTATCTACTAACTTTGGATTTGTATTTTTTGCAAGCATAAACTGACATTTACTTTTATTAACCATTTGGCTTGTCACTTTTTCAAATATTTGCAGAAGATCCATAAGATTCATTAAAGACTTTGTGCTAGCATTAGTAAATATTATAAAGTCATCTGCGTAAGCTAAACAACCAATTCTGGGTGTATTCTTTGGTTGTCTGAATGACATTATTTTACCTTCAGATATTTTCTTATTCAAGTTTTGTATTAATAGTTCTATATATATATATCAAAAAGAAGGGGGGATAACGGATCCCCTTGCCTTAAACTTTTATTTGGTTTAAATTCCTCACTTAACTTACCATTTACCAGGACTCTTACCCAGGTGCTTGAAATACATCTATAAATTAAATATATGGTCAGCTTAGAGAAGCCGAATCTTCTTAACACAAAGCAAAGGGTATCCCATTCCACTCTATCGAAGGCTTTCGATAGATCTAGTTTGACCACTAAGTTTTTTTCTCTAGCTTTACCACCTATTTCTTTCATCATTTCTGATGCAAGTTTTATATTATCAATCATTAATCTGTTTTTAACAAAGCCAGTTTGTTCCTGAGATATTATTGTAGGTAAAATAAAGCTTAGCCTATTTTGTAATATTTTGGCCAATATTTTATACATAGCATTACATAAACTTATTGGTCTATAATCCTCACATTTCTGTGGTGATTCTTTTTTTGGAATTACTACTATATAAGATTTTGCCCATGATTTTGGGATTTCCGCCCCTACAAAAAACTTGCAATTGCAGGGACTAGCTCAGTTTTAATCGTGTTCCAGTTTACCTGATAAAAATAGTTATTCCAACCATCAGGTCCTACAGCACTATCTTTATCCAGACTAAAGACAGCTTCTTTGACTTTTGGTTCTTCTGGGATCAATTCCATTAATTGGTTTTGAGCTTCCGTAATGGTCACCCTAATCTCTTGCATTAGAGAATTATCTGTCCTACATGACTGACTACATAGTTGATTTTCAAAGAAATTTTTTAAAGAGAGCACCTATTTCCTTCTCCTCTTCTACCCATTTTCCTTCTTTATTTATTAGACCTTTAATTTTATTTTTTTGAGATTTTATTTGAGACATATTATAAAAAAATTTAGTATTGCGATCCCCATCCTTTAACCATTTTATTTTTGCTCGTTGTTTCCAATAAATTTCTTCCATGTGTAATTTCAATCTCAGTTCTCCTTTAGCCTTACTTAATTCTATCCGAGTTTCATTGTTATTCGTGGAGTCAAAATCTTCCTCCAGCTTGGTTACTTTTTCTTCTAAGTTTTTTAGCTCCTGGTTTAATTTTCCAAAAACCTCTTTATTCCATGTTTTTAAACAAGCTTTTAGCCTCAGAAGTTTAATTGATAGAACTTGCATCGGTTTACCCTCTGCTGGTTCTTTCCAAGACTCTCTGACGAGTCCTGCAAAGCTCGCATGCTTTACCCACATATTTTGAAATTTAAAATTACATGTATTACCCTGGTTACTTTGAATCATGATAAGCAGGGGGCTATGGTCAGAGCAAGTTCTATTTAGGTGTCTAAGCCCCGTAATCCCTTGTGAGGTGACCCACTTTATATTACACATAATCCTATCCAGACGATCCCAAATAACTCCTCTTTTTTTCTAATTGTTGCACCAGGTATATCTTGAACCGGTGAAATCAATTTCCATTAGATTAGTAATGGCTATTGTATCATTAAATTGTTTCATGGCTACCTTATCCGGTGGTTTGCCACCCTTCTTTTCTTGAGGGCTTCTAATTATGTTAAAGTCGCCTCCTATAATCCAAGGTAAATTTCTACTTGCTATATCTTTCATTTCTTCCCATAAAGCCAACCTAGATTGTTTGTCTTTTTTTGCATAAACTGCTGAGATTATTTGATTGTGCTCTTATCTAATTTGAAATGTACTATTTGTTCAGTATCTTTTATTATTTCAATTTTCAATTTACTGTGTCATAAAATCCAAAGTTTACTATTTAGATTAGCATACGCCTTATTAAATCCTAAAATTTATCTATATTTATTTAGTTGATCTTGCAGAACCATTGGTTTTGCAATAATCAGTAGTGAGATTTTATGTTGTTTAATTAAAAGTCTTAACCTATTTATCGTGGGGCTATTAGCTACCCCCCTGACATTCCAATATAGGTATCTATCCATTAAAAACTAATTTAGCTTGAGCTCGAGTTGTACGCTTAGATTCATAAGGGCTGTTAGCATATTTCTTTGAATTTCTTGCTGTTTTAGGAGTGTGAGGAATTTCATACCTAATCTCCTTATATTTTACCTGTTTTCCGAGCACCATGGCCATTTGTTTTAGGGCCTCCATGGATTGGGTTCTTGAAAGATTCCCCCAATCTTCATTATAAATATATATATCGTCCTTTGCTTTCGCCTCAGGCTCTTCTTGAGATACTTCCCCCTTATGACTTGAAGGGCAACTGAAAATTACCGAATCTTCTTCAGGAAAATCCAGAAGATCCTCGTCTATCCACGCATAATCATCAAGTCTTTCTTTCAATACAATTCTTGTTTTAGATGTTTTTTTTTCTATTTTCTCTTGTGTTTTACCTCCTCCCATCCTTTTTTTAAGCTAACCTCATTCTCTATCCCCAAGTTCGGCTCTTTCAAGGTTCCTTCATCCTGGGTAATATTTGGATAATCTGGAGGGATGCTTGAAATTATTCCATTATCCAGATCTCCCTTCGGCTGGATATTTTGTTTGAGAAATGAAGCCTCTTCTTTCCTTACCCATTGCATCTCCTTCCTACCTCCTCCCTCATGCTGCTGCCCGTCTTCTTTCCCCACCTTGCACGATAAAATATCATGCCCGAGCCTCTTACACTTTGTACAGTAGGGAGGGAGGCTTTCGGGGACGACAGTTTGCAAATACCCCTCGGCCTATTCCCCTTCCCCACTACCTATCTATATTTTATCAGGCGGTTTAGTTAAGAGGTTTAGCTCGACACATACACGTGCTTTATTCGGCCTAGACATGGTTCTTGTGGCTTCATCTCGTAACATGGGCTTACCCAAACATGATGAAATTGCATAGAGAGATGATTCAGAGAAGAGATGAAGTGGCAGAAAAGGCAATGTAAACCATACCGGAGCTATAGGCGGCTCTTCAAGAGGAGTAAACTCCTTTGTCCACTTCAGTATACGCATGGGGAAGCCATCAACTTGCCATAATCCGCGCTGCCATAGACGATATTGATCTTCCAGTAGAGAGCATTGGAGCACGACATGCTTGGCATCGAAATCAGCAAATTTCACCTTCCCCTTGAGCTTTAAATTGTCAATGAATTTCTGAACTCCAATCGCACGAGGCCTGCCGTGAGAGAACTTACCAACGAGCGTGTATTCGAAAGGTTCTAAGAGCCTTCGAGATTCCTCAGCAGAGAAGATGATGGTCGGGAGCCCGTTTTTGTTCCATTGGATTCGTGAAATTGGCACGGTTCCCTTTACCATCGAGGCAAAAGACTTATTATTTAAAGTTAAATCAGATTTTTCCATACTCATCTTGATTTGGACTTGGGTTGAACAGTAGTGGAGTGTTCTTCCTTCTTAGTTGCGTAATCTAGCAATTACACATAAACTATACACTATCTAACAGTGAATCACAAAGCAATTTGCACAGTAAGTCCCACAACTGTTCGCAAAACAGTTTACTCCAGAAAGCTAGAGAAAAAACACAGGAAAATCGCAAGAGGATTTTCGCGAGAGAACCAAGGCTTTCGGCTTCTAATTTAGCTTAATATTTCTTACAAGTGTTGTTGTTCCTGTTCGCCCGTATTGCTTCATGCCCATAACAGTTTTCCTTTTTATATATATTCTTAATATCGCGAGCGAATCAAGGAACACTTCGTTGCATAAAACTAGCCGTTACTCTTAATAACACATTGCAAATATAACATACAATAGCAGTTCACAAAGCAATTTACACGATATTTCACCCAACAATCCACATTAACAGTTTATACAAGATATTCGCAAGATAAAAACGTTATAAAAAACGTGAAAGAACTTAAATCAAAGAGCAATTCACGAAGCAATTCATATAACAGTTTATTTAAGGCAAATCGCGAGAGAGAAATCTAGAGAAAACCGCAGGAGAGTTTTCGCCGAGTTATCGCCCAATTTTTTCGCCGAGAAAAAATTGGTGTAATCATCTATGATAAATAGATAGATAAACAGATAGATAGATAGATATAAATATAGATAGTCAAATATATATAGATATAGATACACACACACACACACACAAACAGATAGATAGATATAAAAATCAATATACATATAGATAGACAAATAGATAGACATATATTAAGAGAGAAAGAAAGATAAATAGATAGACAGACAAATAGATAGACAGACACACATATAGAGAAATAGGCACTAAGTCAATCAGTTATGTATGCAAAAAGACCAGTAGGCAATGTATTTAGATATATCGATATACATATACATAGACAAATATATAATCTTTTATATTGAAATATAGAAAAATAAATAGACTGATAGATAGATAGACAAATAAATAAATAAATTATATATATATATATATATATATATAGACAAAAAGATAGATAGATATTTAGACAGACAGATAGACAAAATGGTAGATAGATATTTAGACAGATAGATACACAAAATGATAGATAAATATTTAAATAGAATGATAATTAGATAGATTTATAGATATAAATATATATATAAAGATAGATAGATAAATAGATAGTTAGATAGAAATATAGTAAGATAAGTAATTATATAGATAGATAGACAAATAATTAGATAGATAGATAGAAATATAGGCAATTTGTAGACAAATAGATTATTGACAAATAGACAAATAGATAGATAAATAGATTAATAAAAAGATAGACAGACAGATCGAAAGAAATATAGATAGATATATAAATTCTAAACAAGTATACCGACAACTAGATAGACAGATAGATTGATTGATGGATGGATTGATTTATAGATAAACAGATAGACAGATAGATAGATAGACAGAAAGACTGATACATAGATATATAAACATACATATAGAGAGACAGATAGAGAGATATTGATAGATAAAGATAAAGATAGATAGAAAATCAAATACACATATAGGTTGATAGAAAGATAGACATGCAAATATATTGACACATAGATAAACAAATATAATAGACAAAAATATAGATAGATAGATTGACAGAGAGATAGATAAATAGATAGATATATAGAAAGATAATAGATATAAAGATATATAGATTGGTAGATAAATAGACAAACAATTAGATATAGAGATAGATATATAGATAGATAGTTAGACAGATAGATAGACATAAATGTAGAAAGATTGATAGATAGATTATTAGAGATATTGAAAGATAGATTGATAAAAAATTGATATACAGATTGATAGATAGATTAAAAGATAGATAGATAAATAAATAGACAAATATATTGAAAGATAGATAAAGATATAGAAAGATAGATAAACATATAGATAAGCAGATAGATAGATAAATAGACTGATAGATAGATAGTTAAAAAGATAGATAGAATGATAGATAGATAAAAAGATAGATAGACTAAAAGATAGCCTGATGGATAGATATTTATAAAGATAGATAAATATATAGAGTGATAGATAAAAAAATAGATAGATAAATTAAATAGATAAAGAGATAAATATATAGATATATAGATAGACAAATAGATATACATATACATAAACACATAAATAAACAGATAGATATGGAAATAGATATACATATGGATAGACAAATAGATAGACAAATAGATAGACAAATAGAAAGAAAGAAAGATAAACATATAGATAGACAGATAGATAGACAAATAGTTAGACAAATAGATAGACTGATAGATAGAAAAATAAATTGACAAATAAATAGACAGACATATAGATAGATGGATAGATAGAAAGATTAAGATATAGATAAATATACATATAGATAGACATAAAGATAGATAGAGATTAACATAGATAGATAGACAGATACATAGATAGATATATATATTGATTGATAAATAGAAAGATAGATAGATAGATAGACACATAGATTTATAAAAAGATAGACAAATAAATAGACAGATAGATATAAAGATAGATAGATAGATAAATAGATAGATATATAGACATATAGATAGATAGACAGATAGATAGAGAGATAGATAGATAGAAATAAACATAGCCAGATAGATAAATATATAAATATATAGATAGACAAATAGATAAATAGATAGATAGAAAGACAACCAGAAAAATAGATTGATATATAGATAGATAGACAAACATATTGATCAACATATAGAAAGAATAATATATATACACATAGATAGAGAGATAGAAAGATATATAGATATATAGATAGATAGATAGATACATACATAGATAGATAGACATATAGACATATAATTAGATTGAAAGAGAGATAGATAGACAAATTGATAGATATATAAATAAATAGAGAGATATATATATATATATATATATATATCTATCTATCATATAGATTGATATATGGATAGTTTGATAGAAATATATAGATAGATAGATAGATATACAGATAGATAGATACATATATAGACAGCTAGATAGATAGATATATAGATAGATAGATATATAAGCAATTACAAAGACAGAAAGATTGATACTTAGAATTATAGACAAATATATTGACAAATTGAAAGGCAAATAGATAAATATATACATAAATAGATAGATAGATAGACAGACAGATAGACATTATGATATATAGAAAGTTAGATAGATAGATAGAGAGTTAGATAGACAGTTTGATATAAAGATAGACAAATAGATAGATAGATAGTCAAATAATAAACAGAAAAAATGACAAATATATAGATATAAAGATAGATAGATAAAAAGAAAGATAGATAAAAAGACAGACAGATATATAGACATAAATCAAACAGATAGACATATAGATACGTAGATAAATAAATATATAGATAGACATATATACTAAAAAGACATATATATCGATATATATATAGACAAATATATATATATATATATATATAGAAAAATAGATAGACAGATAGATAGTCAAATAGATAGATAGATGTATAGACAAATAATTAGATAGATAGATAGAAAGATAGTTAGACAGATAGATAGAAAGTTAGATAGATAGACATATAGATAGATAGATATATAGATAGATATATAAACAGATAGATATAAAAATAGATAGATAGACAAATAAACATATAGATACATAGACGAATATATAGATAGATACACAAAAAGATTGATTAACAAACATACATATAGTTTGATAGATAGAAATTCAAATAGATAGATAGACATATATATAGATAGATAAACAGACAAAAAACTAGATAGATAGATATATAGACAGACAGACAGACATATATATAGAATGATAGACACAATAATAGATAAATTGATAGACAAATTTATAGACAGATGTTAGATAGATTGAAATATAGAAAGATAGAAAGATTAGTATATAGATTTATAGATATATTGATAGATAGATAGATAGATATACAGATAGACAGATAGATAAATAAATAGATAAATAAGTAGATTTTTATATCCATTTATAGATATATTTTTAGATAGATAGATAAATAGAATGATAAATAGATTGATAGATAAATAGACATACATATATACAGACAAATATTTAGATAGATAGAAAGATAATTATATAGATAGATAGATAAATAAATAGATACATAAATAGATAGACAGACAGAAATAAAGAAAGATAGATATATAGACATATAAAGAGATATATAAACAGACAAATAGATAGGCAAAAAATTGACATATAGATAGATAGATAGATACAAAATGAGATAAACATACAGATAGATATACAAATATACAGATAGATGGACATATAAATAAAAAGGTAGATAGATAGTTAAATAGATAGATAGATTAAAAGATAGATTGATAGATAGATAGAAAGACAAACAGATAGATAGAATAGATAGATAACTAGACAAATAGATAGATACATATATAGACAAATTGATAAACATATAGGTATATAGATTGATAGATTGATTCATAAAAAGGATGAAAAATAGTTTGATAGATAGATTGATAAACATATTGAAATATAGATAGATAGATAGACAGATAGATAGGTAGATTGTTAGAAAGATAGATAAATAGATAGATAGAAAGTGTATTTGACAAATAGATAGATTAACAAATAGATAGACAAAAAGATAGACAAATAGATAGACATATATAATAGATAGATACATAGAATGTAAGATAAATAATATAGATAGACAGATAGATAAACACATAGATAGATAGATAGACAGACATATAGATATACATATAGATTGAGAAATAAAAAGATAGATCGATATATAAATAGATAGACATATAGATAGACATATAGATAGACATATAGATAGACAGATATATGGATAGCCGGATAGATAGATAAATAGATAAATATATTGAAAATTGAAAGATAAATAGATTGATACATAGATATATAGATAGATATATAAATAAATTTATGGACAAATAGATACATTGATACATAAATTGATAAATAGATATATAGACAAATATATAGATAAAAAGATAGAAAGATAGTTAGAGAGTTAGATAGACATATCGATAGAAAGAAAGACAGATAAATATATAGATTGATAGATAGTCAAAAAGTTAAGCAGAAAGATAGACAGTTATATAGAAAGATAGATAGATAGATAAAAAGAAAGATAGAAAGATAGCTAGATAGATATACATATAATCAAAATGATAAACATATAGATAGATAGAAAAATATATAGATAGATATACATATAGATAAAAATACATGTAGATAGAAAGATATATTGATAAATAGATAGATAGATATAAAAATAGATTGATAGATAGACAAATAGACATACATATATATACACAAAAATTAGACAGATAGATTGACAGATAAATAGATAGTTAGATAGATAGCTAGATATATAAACAAATAGATAGAAAAATAGATAGATGGATAAACAGATAGATACATAGACAAATAGATAGATAGATACACAAACAGAATGATTAAAAAATATACACATAGTTTTATAGATAGTAGTCAGTTAGAGAGATAGATATATAGATAGATAGATAGATAAAGAGATAGATAAATAGATAGATACACGGATAAATAGACAAACATATAGCCATATAGATATGTAGACAAATAGATAGACAGATCGACTGATAGACAGACATACAGATAGATATATAGATAGATAGACAAATAGATAGTTTGATTGATACAAAAATAGATAGATTGATATACAAATTTATAGATAGATTATTAGATAGATAGATAGATAGATTAGTAGATAGATAGATAGATAGATTGATAGACATATAGATAGAAAGGGAGATAGACAGACAGAGAGACAGACAGACAGAAATAGATAGATAGATAGATAGAATGATAGACAGACAGATAGATAGATAGATAGACATACATATAGACAGATGGATAAATAAATAAATAGATAGATAGTAGATAAACAAATTACTAGATCCATTTATTGACATAATTTAAGACAGATTAATAAATATAATGATAGATAGATGATAGACAGATTGAGAGATAAATATATATATTGATTGATTGATACATTGATAGAAAATAGACATAATGATAGATTGATTGATATATATAATGATATTTAGATAATTTATTAAATAGCTAGATAAATAGTCAGAAAGAGAGACATAGAGACAATTTGAAAGATGGATAGGTAGGTAGATAGATAGACAAATTGATAGATAGATAGACATGCAGATAGACAAAAATAAATAGAAACACATATATACAGATATATAAATAGATATATAAACATAAAGAAAGAAAGATAGATAGATAGATAGATAAATAGATATAAAGATAGATAGATAGTCAAATATAAATATATAATGAATGATAGATAGGCAGATAGATTGATAAATATATATACAGACAGACAGTTAGATATAGATAGATTGATTGATTGATTTATAGATAGACAAATAGATAGACCAAAAGATAGATATATAGATAGACATATTGATAGACATATAAATATTAAGTTTGATAGTTATATCGATAGCTAGATAGATAGATAGAAAAATAAATAGACAAATTGATAGAAACATAGATAGAAAGATAGATTGAAAGATAAAAAGATAGAAAGATATATTGACAGATCGATTGTCAAATAGATAGATAGATAAATAGATAGATAAATTACTAGATAGAAAGATAGACAAATAAATAAACACATAGATATAAAGATAAATAGATAATTAGACATATAGATATATAGATAGATAGATAGACTAATAGACATATTGATAGACAAACAGATAGATAGAAAGATAGATAGATACACAGACACACAAACAGACATATAGTTAGATAGATAGATAGATAGACAAATAGATTGAGAGAGAGAGAGAGATTGACAGATAGATAGATAGATTGATTGATTATTAGATAGACATATAGATAAAAAGATAGACATATAGATGGATAGATAGATACATAGACTGATAAATACATAGATAGATAGATAGCCATATAGATAGAAAGATTGATATATAGATAGATAGACCGATATATATATATAGATATATAGATAAATAGATAGAAAAATAGATAGGTAGATAAATAGATATATATATATATATATATATAGACATATAGATAAACAATTAGATAGATATATAGATAGATAGATAGAGAGAGAGAGAGAGAGAGAGATAGAGATATAGAGAGACAAATAGATAAAAAATAGACATAATGATACATATAGACAGATAGATAAATAAATAGATAGATAAATAGTAGATAAATAGATTACTAGATCTATTTATAGACATATTTTAAGACAGATTAATTAAAATAATGATAAATAGATTTATAGATAGATAATAGACAGATTAAGAGAAAGATAAATAGATTGATACATTGATAAAAAATAAAAATAATGATATATAGATTGATAGATAGAAAGATATTTAGACAATTTATTAGATAGATAGATAGATTGTCAGAAAAAGAGACATAGACACAAATTAAAAGATAGATAGGTAGATAGATAGATAGATAGAAAAATTGATAGATAAATAGACATGTAGATAGATAAAAATAGATAGAAACACATATATACGGATATATAAATAGATATATAAACCAAAAGATAGATAGATAGATAGATAGATAAATAGATATATAGATAGATAGATAGTCAAATAGAAAGATATAATGAATGATAGTTATGCAGATAGATAGATAAATATATAGATAGACAGACAGATAGATATAGATTGATTTAATTATTTATTTATAGATAGACAAATAAATATACCAAAAGATAGATAGATAGACATATCGATAGACATATAGATATTTAGTTTGATAGTTAAATAGATAGATAGATAGAAAAATAAATAAACAATTTGTTAGAAAACTAGATATAAATATAGATATAGATAGAGAGATAGATAGATAGAAAGATATATTGATAGATCGATGGTCAAATAGATAGATAGATAAATAGATATATAGATAGACAAATTGCTAGATAGAAAGATAAATAGATAAATAAATACTTAGATATAAAGATAGATAGTTAGTTTGACATATAGATAGATAGATAGATAGATAGACCGATAGACATATAGATATACAAATAGATAGATAGAAAGATAGATTGATGCATAAATATATAGACAGATAGATAGATAGATTGACAAATAGATTGAGAGAAAGAGAGAGATTGACAGACAAATAGATAGATAGAAAGATTGATTGATTGATAGATAGACATATAGATAGAAAGATAGACATATAAATTTATAGATAGATACATAGATTGATAAATAGATAGATAGATAGATATACATATAGATAGATAGATAGACATATAGATAGATAGACTGATAGATATATAGATATATAGAAAAATTAAAAGATACATAGATAGGTAGATAGATAGATATATAGATAAATAAATAGACAAATTGATATATAGATTGATAAATAGATTGTAAGCTAGATATAAAAATAGATAGCTAGACAAATAGATCAATAGATAGATAAATGGATAGATAGACAAATATATTGACAGATAGATAGATAAATAGATAGATATATATATATTGATACACAAATAGATAGATAGATAGTTAGACAAATAGAAAACCAGCATATAGATATATCAAGAGATAGATAGATAGATAGACAAATAAATAGATGGATAGATAGACTAATAGATAGATTGATAGTTAGGTAGATATACATATTGATAGTCATATAGATAGGCAAATAAATAGAGAGATACATAGATAGATAGATAGGCATATTGATCGACATATAGATAGGTAGATAGAAAGATATACATATAGATGGACGGATAGATAGATAGATAAATATATAAAAAATAGATAGAAATATAGACATATAGAAAGACATAAGATAGAAAGATAGATAGATAGATATAAATTTAGATATATAGATAGATAGTCAAATAAACAGATGGATAATAGATAGATAGATAAGTAGATAGATAGATAGATAGATAGACATATAAATAAATAAATAAAAAGAATGAAAGAATGAAAGAAAGAAAGATAAATAGATAGATAAATAGAAAGATAGATATAATGATATATAGATAGAAAGATATACAAAAAATTAGACATAATATAGACAAACAAATAAATTGACATAGAGATAAGAAGATAGATAAATAGATATACAAACAAATAGATAGATAGATAGATAGTCAGATTGATAGACAAAGAGATAAACAAATAGATTGAAAAAGACAGACAGATAGATAGATAGATATACAAATAGATAGAAAGAAATATAGAAACAAGGATCGACAGACAAATAGATAGACAAATATAAAGAAAGATAGATGGACAAATAGATTGATGGAAAGATAAACATATAAAGAGATAGATACATAGAAAGAAAGAGAGTTGTATAGATTGATAGATAGTTAAATAGATAGATAGAATAAAAGAGAGACAAAAAGGTAGATGGATTGATAAAAAGTTAGATAGACAGATAGATAGATATATAGATAGATTGGCAGATATTTAGAAAGATTGATAGATAGATAGGTAAATAGAGAGATTGATAGGCAGATTGATAGAAAGAATGATAGATATAATGATTGATAAATTAATAGACAGATTGATGTATTTATTGATAGACAAATTGATAGGAAGATTGATAGATAGAGACAGACTAAATTCTAAAAAGATAGATAGATAAATAGATAGACAGATAGATGACAGATAGTTAGATAAAAAGATAGATAGATAGATCAAAAGATATTTAGAAAGAAAGATATATAGATAGACAGAACGTTACACATATAGTTATATATGATGGACATATAGATAGATAGATAGATTGATTGACAAATAGTTTGAATATTAGATAGATAGAAAGATGGACAGATATATAGATAGATAGATAAATAAACAAATAGATTGATAGATAGATAGACAAATAGATTTACATATAGATTGATACATAAATATAAACATATATACATAGATTGATAGACAAATTGGTAGATAGATAAATCGAAAGATCAATAGACATATAAATAAAGATATATAGATAGATTAATTGATTGATAGATATATTGACTGACAAATAGATAGATAGATAGGGAAATAGTGACTAAGATAGATAGATAGATAGAAAGATAAATAGATAGACAGATAGATAAATAAACAAATAGATTGATAAATAGATAGACAAATAGATTTACATATAGATTGATACATAAATATAAACATATATACATAGATTGATAGACAAATTGGTAGATAGATAAATCGAAAGATCAATAGACATATAAATAAAGATATATAGATAGATTAATTGATTGATAGATATATTGACTGACAAATAGATAGATAGATAGGGAAATAGTGACTAAGATAGATAGATAGATAGAAAGATAAATAGATAGACAGATAGAAAGATAGATAAATAGATAGACAGATATATAGATAGATAGGCTAATAAATAGATAGACAAAAAGACAAACAATAGATAGAGAGAAAAACAAATATATAGATAGATAGATAGACAAATAGATAGAGAGATAGATAAAAGAATAGATCGATAGAAAGATAGACATATATAAAGATAGAAAGACAGAAAGCTAGATTGACAGATAATTAGATAATTAGAATGACTAATAAATAGATAGATTGATAGACATGGAGACAAAAAGATATACAGATAGATAGATATATATATTGACATATAGATAGATCAATTTATAGATAAATAGATAGAAAGATAGCTAAAAAACATTTAGAAAGATGAATACATAGGAAAATAGATAGACAAATAGAAAGGAAGAAAGAAAGATAGATAGTTAAATAGAATGATAGACATATTAATAGAAAGTTAGATTCTTAGAAAGATTGATGTATAGATAGATATATAAATAAATATATCGATAAAAGGATAGATAGACACCTAGATATATAGATAGATATACAGATAGATATATAGATAGATGGATAAATAAATAGTAGGAAAGATAGAAAAATATATAAATAGATAAATAGATAGATAGACACCTAGATAGATAGATAGATAGATTTACATAAAGATAGATAGATAGACAGATAGATAAACAAATAGATAAACAACTAGACAAACATATAAACATATAGATTGACAGATTGATAGACAGAAAGTTACATCGATAGATAGATAGATAGATAGATAGATAAATTAATAGACATATAAATAGACAGAGAGATAGATTAGCCTATCTGTTAGAAATAAATAGATAGATATAAATTAATAGAGATATAAATAGACAAATTCATAGACATAGTTAGAAAGATATATAGAAAGATAGATTGACATATAGATAGACAGATTGATAGGCATATATATATATAAAGATATATATACAATTAGATGATAGGCAAATAGATAGAAAGCTTCCTAAATAGTTGGATATTTAGATAAATTGACAAAAACATAGATAGACAGATAGACTTATAGATTGATAGACTGATATACAGATAGACAAAATATCATAAAGATAGAAAGATTGATAAATAGATCGATAGATAGATAGATAGAATGACTAATATACTGATATATAGAAAGATACTTACTAAATTTGATAGAAAGAGAGTTATTAAATTATATAGAAAGATAGTTAGACAATTACACAAATAGATAGATAGACAAAATGATTTAGAGAAATAAATAGATAGACAAATAGATAGATATTTAAAAAATGTTTAGAGAGATAGTTAAATAGACAAATAGGTAGATAGACTAATAGCTAGATACATATAGATGCAGATAGATAGATACATAGGTAAATAGGTAGACAGACAGATTGATAGATATCCTAATTGATAGATAGATAGATAGAGTGATATACTAATAAAAGACTAAAGATATAGATATATAGGTAGATATATAAATAGACAAATAGATAGTAAGATAGATATGCATATATAACAATTTAAATATTGACAGATAGATATATAGATAAATAGATAGATAGATAGATTGATAGTAGATAGATACAAAAATTGATAGATAGATACAAAAATTGAAAGATAGACAAAAAAAAAAGAGATAGGTTAGATAGATAGATAGAAATATAGAGAGATAGATAGATAGAAATATAGAGAGAGATATATAGATAGATTGAAAGATAGATATATAGATAGATATATAAATAGATATAGAGATAGATATTTAGATAGAAAAAAAGATATATAGAAAAATAGATAGATACTTAAATTCATAGAAAGATAGATAGATAGACATATAGATAGATAGCTAGAAATAAAGAAAGAAAGATAGATAGATATTCATATAGATAGATAGCTAGAAATAAAGAAAGAAAGATAGATAGATATTCATATAGATAGATAGCTAGAAATAAAGAAAGAAAGATAGATAGATAGCCAGATAGAAAGATACATAAATAAAAACATATATAGATAGAAAAATAGATAATTTGATAGATAGAGAGTGTAATAAAAAGATAGATAGATAGATATATATATATATATAGACATATAGATATACATATAGGTAGATAGATAAATAGATTTATAGATACATAGATAGACATATAGACAAGTATATAAATATAAATATAGAGAGATAGACAGACAAACAGATAGACATATCTATCTATCTAGAAATATAGATAGATATATAAACAAATAGGTAGACAAATATATATATACATTAATAGATATATAGATAGACAGATAGATAGATAAAAAGATAGATAGATATATAGACACATACACACATATTAGATAGATAGATAGATAGACATATAGAAAAATCATATGATATATAAATAGATAGATAGATAGAGATATAAATAGATAGATAGATAGATAGACAAATAGATAGAAAGGTACATAGATAGATAAGCAGATAGGTAGATAGAAAATAGATAGTTATTCATATAGCGAAAAAGTCAGATATCCATATAGATGGATATGAAAATAGACAGATAGATATTTAGATAAATAGATAGATAGACATATAGACATAGAAATATAGACATATTTATAGATTGACACCTATACAAATAGAAAGAAAGTTAAATAGATATATTGATAAATAGATACATATAGAAATAGAAAGATAGACAGATACATAGATAGAGAGAGATAGATAGATAGACAAATAGATAGATAGATAATTGATACACATATAGATAGATATACACATCTATAGATAGATAGATAATTGATACACATATAGATCGATATACAAATCGATAGATAGATAGTTAGATAAATAGTTATATAGTTAGATAGATAGATATATATAGATTGATATGCATATAGACAAATTGATAGATTACAAGAGAGACAAATAAATATAGAGATTGATTTACAAATAGACATATAGATAGATAGATACATAGATACATACATACATAGAAAGATAGATACAGAAAAATAGATAGATAGACATATAAAAAGATACACATATAGATAGACAAATAGACGAATATATAGATAAATAGATAGGCAAACAAATAGATATATAGATATAGATATAGATAGATATATAGATTGATAGATAGATAAAAATATAAATAGTTAGAAATATAGATAGATAGACAAATAGAAAGATATAAAGATAGACATAAAGTTAGAGAGAAAGAAAGATAGATATATATATATATATATATATATATATATATATATATATATATAGATAAATCAATTGATAGAATGATAGATAGATAGATAGTTTGATAGATAGAGAGTTATAAGGATAGATAGAAAGATAAATACAAAGACACTTATAAAGATAGATAGATAAATATAAAGATAGATAGATAGATATATAGATAGATAGATAAATAGATAAAAAGATATATAAATATATAGTTAGATATATAGATTGATAGATAGATAGAAAAATATATAGATTGATATATAGATAAATAGTTAGACAGATTGATTTATTGATATATAGATAAACATATATATACATAGCGAGTTAGAAAGATTGAAAAATAGAAAGATAGAAAAATTGTTAGATAAATATATAATTAGGCAGATAGAGAGATAGATAGAGATAGAAAGATAAATCGATCGATAGATAGATAAAGAGAAAGATAAATAGATAGATAGATATATATATATATATATATATGTATGTATGTATGTATATATTTATAGATACATAGATATACATATAGATAATTAGGAAAAAAGAAAGATAGAAAGATAGACAAAAGATAGACATAATTATAGAAATATAGATAGACAGATATATAGATAGATTGATACAAAGATAAAAAGATAGATAAATAAATAGATATATAGAATGATAGATATTTAAAAAGGAAAATATACAAATAAGTTGTTTGATAATTTGATGGATATATAGTTATATATACAGATTGAATGATAGACTAATAAAAAAAATGAAAATCAGATAGCTAGAGACATATAAACATATAACAATATTTTCAAATAGATATAGACAAATAGGTAGATAGAAAGATATATAGACAGTAAAATAAAGAGATTGATTGATAGATAGTAAAATAGATAAATATCAAAATCGAGAGATAGACTAATATACATAAATAGATAGACATATATATATATATATATATCCAGATAGATTGATAGAAAAATTTATAGAAAAATAGTTAGAGTGATAAACTAATAAAAAACTAGAATGATAGATATATCAAAAGATAGATAGATATACAAATAGATAGATAGACAGATAAGCAGATAAATAAATTTACAGATAGATTGATTGATTGACAAATCGAAACATTGACAGATGGAAAGATAAAGAGATAGATAGATAGATATACGAATAGCCATATAAATAGATAAAAAAATAAAGAGATAGATAGAGGAATAATAGATAGATAAATAGATAAATAAATAAATATTTAGATAGATAAAAAGATATACAGATATATAGATAGTTACTTAGACTTAAAAATAGATAGATAGTTATATAGATAGACAGATAGATAGATAGACCAATATATAGATAGATAGAAATATAGATTGATTAATATATAGATAGATTGATAAATAAATAGATAGATAAATAGATAGATAGACATATTGATAGAGAGATAGATAGATAGACACACACACACACACACACACACATATATATATATATATATATATACTGATAGATAGATCTCCATACATAAAAATACATTAATATAAAGAAAGATAGATAGATAGACAAATATATAATTAGATAGATAGAGCTAGAGATAGTCAGATAGGTAGATAGATATATAGACATATAGATAGATAGATAGATAGAGAGAGATATATATATATATATATATATATATATTTAAAGATTGACAAATAGAGAGAGAGAGAGTGAGTGAGAGATTTAAAGATTCATAGATAGTCATATAGACAAGTAGACAAATACAAAGATTGTGAGAAAGATAAAGAAACAAATATACATAATAATTAAAATATAGATAGATATATAGATAGACATATAGACAAATAAAAAGAGAGAAATAAATAAATAAATAAATAAATAAATATATATATATATATAGTTAGATATATAGATATATACATAGATATTTAGATAGATAGACAGATTGAAAGAAAGAAAGATAGATTGACAGATAGATACACACAAAGATGCATAGATAGATAGATAATTGGATAAATAGAAAGAAAGAAATAAAGATAGATAGATAGACACATAGACACATAATTGATAAAATGATAGATAGATAGATAGATAGATAGACTTAAAGATACATAAATAGATAGACAAATAGACAGAAAGATAGATTGTAATATATATACATAGATAGATAGATATATCAATCGATAGATAGATACATATATAAATAGGAATATAGGCTAATAGACAAATAGATAGTAAGACATATTGAAACATAGTCACATAGCAAGATAAATGGATAAGCAAATAGATAGATAGGCATATAGACTTATTTACAAATTGGCATATCGACTTATTTACAAATAGACATATAGATTGATAGTTTGTTCAATATATATAAAGATAATATAGAAAAAGATAGATAGATTTAAAGATAGATAGATAGATATATTCATATATAGATAAATAAATAAATAGATTGATAGAAAGATAGATAGTTAGATAGTTAAATAGTTAGATAGATAGATGGACAGATAGATAGATGGACGGATTGATAGAAAGACAGATAGATAGATAGATAGATTTATAGATTAATATATAGACAGATATATATATATATATATATAATGATAGATAGATAGATAATTAAATAGATAAGCAGATAAATAGATACTTAAATAGATAGATAGAGAAACATAGAAAGATAGCTAGATATATTGATATATAGATAGGTAGATCAATAGAAAATAAGATACACAGATTAATAGATAGATAGATAAATAAAAAATTATATAGATAGAATGAGAGTTTGATAGAAAGATTAGTATATATTTAGATAGATAAATAGATAAATAAACATTTAGACAAATAGTAGATAAATAGATTGATAGACAAATAGATAGATATATAGTTAGATAGAAAGATTGACAAATAGAAAGAGAGATAAATAATATAATAGATAATTAGAAAGATAGATAACTAGATACTAAAATATATAGATAGATAGATATATAGACACACACACATATATATATTCATAGATAGATAGATATATAGGAAGATAGATTTATAGATCCATAGATAGACAAATAGACAATTAGACAAATAGAAATAGTAAAAGATAGACAGACAAATAGATAGACATGATAATATAAATATAGATATATAAATAGACAAACAGACAGACAGATATACACAAACACACACATATATGTAGATAAATAGATATAGAGATAGATAGAAAATATATAGACAGATAGATTGACATATATATAGACAAATATATTGACAGACAAATAGACATATAGGTATAAAAATAGAAAGATAGATTGAGTGATTTATAGACATATAGATAGACAGATTGATAGACAGATTGATAGCCACATAGATATAATTATATATATATATATATATGTGTGTGTGTAGAAAGATAGACAAATAGACAGATAGACAGATAGATAGATAGACAGATAGAGATATAGCCAAATTGATAGAGAGATACTTAGAGTTATAGACTAACAGATAACTATGGATATAAAGATATATAGACAGATAGATAGATAGACTTATAGAAAGATACACATATAGGAAAATTGATAAATTGATATATTAATAGATAGATATATAGACAAATAGATAGATATATAGACTTATAGACAAACTATAAATAGACAGATAGAAAAATATATAGATAAATAGACAAATAAACAGATTGAAAAATATATAGACAAATGAAAGATATATAGATAGGAAGATAGACAAATAGATAGATATAAAGATAGACATATAGATAGATACAAAGATATACAGATAGACAGATAAATACATAAACACATAGAAAGATAGATTGAAAGACCTATATATAGATTGAAAGATAGTCAGTTAAATAGATACAAAGATAGGAAGAATGTTAGATATATTGATAGACAAATTGATAGAAAGATTAATAGACAAATTAATAGAGAGCTCACAACAAGAAAATATTGATTTAGCTTGGGAAATTTAGCTCGGGATCAATCCCTAGCTAAATAGCAAGTGTTTAGATAGATAGATAGATAGATAGACAAATAGATTTACAGATAGATAGATACAAAGATAGTTAAGTAGATAGATAGACAGATTGACAAATAGAGAGATAGACTGTTCAAATAGATAGATAGATATATAGCTAGATATATAGATAGATAGACTAACAAATAGACTGATATAAATAAAGATAGATATATAGACAAATAGATATATAGAAAGAATGATAGACATATAGATAGATAGATAGATAGACATATAGATATAAAGATAGATAGATAGATAGATAAACAAATAGATAGATAGATAGATGAATAAATAGACACATTGATAGACTAATATTCAAATAGATAAATAAATATATCGATAGATAGAAAGATAAATAGATGAATAGATAGACTAACAATGAGATATACAGATAAACAAATAGATAGACAGACATATTGATTGATTGATAGAAAAAAATAAAAAAATTGATATATAGAAAGATAGATAGTTGAATAGACATATTTATAGATAGATTGATAGAAAATTGATAGATATATTGATAAACAGATTAAAAGACATATAGTTAGACAGAATGATAGACAGATAGATCGATCAATCGATAGATAGACAAACAGAGAGACAAATAGATAGACAGATAGACAGACATTTAGATAGATAGATAGATGGAAATATAGATAGATAGATAGATAGATAAACAAATAGATAGATAAATAGTTAGATAGAAAGAAAGAAAGATAAATAGATAAATAGATAGATAGATAGATAGATAGATAGAAATATAGATAGATAGATAGATAGACAAATAGAGAAATAGAAATATAGATAGATAGATACATAAATAGATAGATAAATAGATTGTCAGATTTATAAAAATATAGATAGACATATAAACAAACATATATATAAACTGATACATAGACAATATATATATATAGATTGAAAGATTGATAGATAGACATATAAATAGAGACATATATTGACATATAGATATGATAAAGAGATAGATATACAAATAGATATATGGATGGATAGATAGATAGATAAACATATAGATAGACAGACAAATAGATAGATAGATAGATGTTGATAAATATAAACATATATATAGATAGATGGATTTTTAAATAGATTGATAAATAGATAGACAAGCAAATAGGTAGAATGATAAATAGATAGATAAATAGATAGATAGAAATACTAATAGCTAGATATACATATAGAAAAATAGATAAATAGATAGATAGATAGATAGATAGATAGATAGAAAAATAGATCGATTGATTGATATAAATAAATATAGATAGATCGATAGATAGATAACTAAACAAATAGATACACATATTGATATATAGATTGATAGATAGATAGATAGATAAATAAATAGATAGTCAGATTTATAGAAATATAGATAGACATATAAACAAACAAATATATACACTGAAACATAGACAAATATATAGATTGATAGATAGTCATATAATAGAAACATATGACATATAGATATGAAAATTGATAAAGAGATAGATATACAAATAGATATATGGCTAGATAGATAGATAGACAGATAGATAAACAAATTGATAGACAGACAGATAGATAGATATTAAGAAATATTAATATATATATATAGATAGATGGATAGTTAAATAGATAGATAAATAGATAGACAAGCAAATAGGTAGATACATAAATAGATAGATAGATAGACAGATTTATAGATAGACAGAAATACCAATTGCTAGATATACATATAAAAAAATTGATAAACAGATAGATAGATAGATAGATAGATAGAAAGAAAGATAGATAGATAGATAGATAGAAAAATAGATCAATAGATTGATAGAAATTAATATAGATAGATCGATAGATAGATAAATGGACAAATAGATACATAGATTGATATATAGATAGATAGATAGATATATAGACTAATAGATAGAATGATAGATAGACAGATATATAGAGAGATATATAGATAAATAGTAAAACTGATAGAAAGATACATAGATACATAGATATACAGATAGAAAGTTAGATAGATAAATAGATAGATAGACATATAGATAGGCTGATATATATAAAATAGTTAGATATATATTGATATAGATAGATAGATAGATAGAAAGATTGATAGATATAGTTAGATAGAAAAATAGATATATAGAAAGGAATATAAATAGATATAAGATAGTTAGATATATTGATAGATTATAGATACATAGATAGATAGATATATAAAGAGATAGATAGATAGATAAACATATAGATAGGCAAATAGATTGGAATATAAATACAAATATATAAATAGATATATATTTTGATAGATGGAAACATAGATTGTCTGATGGTAAGACAGAAATGTTAGCAAATAGATAGACAGATAGATACATAGGTTGATAGATAGATAGATAGACAGATAGATAGATAGATAGACAGATTGATAGAAAGACAAATAGATAAACATATAGATATAAAAATTGATACCTAGATAAAATGGCAAAGATATACATACATACATACATACATATATATATATATATATATACATATACATATATATATATATATATATATATATATATATATATATATATATATAGATTAATAGATATATTGATACACAGATAGATTGATAGATAAATAGAAAGAAAGATAGAAATATTTACAGATAGATTAAAAGATAGATTGATATGTAGATTAATAGACTGGTTGATAAATAGATAGATAGATTGATTGCTAGAAAGATAGTTTGATAGATATATAGAAAAATATAGATATAGATAGATAAATAGATAATAGACAGATAGAGAGATAGTCATTTAGATTTATAAATATATCAATAGATAGATTGATAGTAAGATAGTTCGATTGATTGATAGATTGAATGATAGATGGATAGATGCTTAGATAGATAAACATATAGATAGATAAATAAATAGATAAATAGATAGATAAATATATAGATATAAACACAAATAGTTAGATAGATAGACATATAGATAGACATATAGATAGACATAAAGAGTGACATATAGATATACAGACAAACAAAAAAATAAATAGATAGATAGACAGACACAAAGAATGATATATAGATTGATAGATTGATTGGTCGATAGAAAGAAAGAAAGATTGATAGATATATAGAAAGTTGGATAGACAGATTGATAGATTTATAGAAAAATTGAAAGATATGTAGATAGATTGATTGATATAAAATTATTAGATACATAGATAAATATATAGATAGATAGAGAGATAGAGAGATAAATAAATAGATAGATAGAAAGACAAATAGAAAGATAGATAGTTAGACATATATATAGACACATATATAGTATGTTTGAAAAAAATATTGATAGACAAATTAAAAGAAATATTTAAATATAAGTTAATAGACAAATTTATAGATAGATAGATTGATTAATTGATAGAAAGATAGATAGATAGATAGATAGATAGAGAGAAAGATAGATATACAAATACATAGTTAGATAGAAAGATAGATATATAGATAGATAGATAGATAGACAGATTGATAGACAAATATATACATAGATAGATAGCCATATAGATAGATAGACAAATAGACAAACAATAAGATTAATAGATAGATATACAAATAGACAAATTGATAAACAACCATATAGATAGACAGCTAGATAGATAGACACACAGACATAATTTTATAGATTGATTAATAGATTGATTGATAGAAAGAATGATAGATAAATTGATATACTTATTTGATATACTTATTTGATATACTTATAGATAGATAGAAATAAAGAAAGAAAGAAAGATAGATAATTAATAAAATAGATAGACAGATAGATATACATATTTATATATTGAAAGTTAGCTAGAAGATAGATAGACAGATAAAAGATAGGTAGATTGACATATAGATAGACAGATATATAGACAAATAGATAGATAGTAATATAGATAGATAGATCGATAGATATAAAGAAAGAAAGAAAGATAGATATATATATTTTTATACAGATAGAAAGATAGATAGATAGACTAATAGATAGTTTGACAGATAGATAGAGATATATATAGATAGATAGATATAAATATAAATAGATAGATAGAGATACCAATAAATATATAGATAGATAGAAACATTTATAGAGACAAATAATTTGACAAATATATATAAAAATAAATAGATGGATCAATATATAGATACACAATTAGATAGACAAAATAATAAATAGATAGACAAATAGATAGATAGATAGAAATATAGATAGATATATATACAGATAGATAGATAGATAGTCACATAGATTAACAAATAGATTGTCAAATAGATATATAGATAGATAGATAGACAGACAGATAAATAGATAGATAGATAGATAGTGAGATAGATAGATATATATACATATAGATAGATTGATAGTCACATAGATTAACAAATAGATTGTCAAATAGATATATAGATAGATAGAGAGATAGATAGACAGACAGATAAATAGATAGATAGATAGATATACAAATTAATAATTATGTAGATAGATAGATAAATAGATAGATAGACATATAAATATAGGAAGATAGAAAGACAAATACATAGAGTTATAAATGGATAGATTGATAAATAAATTCATATACAGATAGATAGATTGAAATATAGATAGAAAGATTGATAAATAGATTAACAGACATATTGATAGATAAATTGATAGACATATAATTTGTTTTATTAATAAATAAACAGACATATAGATAGATAAATTGATTTATAGATAGATAGATTGTTTGTTTATTAGATAGATAGAAAATTGGATAGATAGATTGAAGATAAACAAATAATAGACATATATATATAATGATACATAGACACATACATTGATAGATAGATAGAAAGTAGATAGACTGATAAATAGATAGATCGATAGACAGATAGATAGATATATAAATCGATAAATAGATAAATAGATAGATAGATAGACAAATAAATAAATAGAAAGATAGATAGATCGATAAAAATATATATATAGATAACTAGATAGAAAGAGAGATAGATAGAAAAGTAGATAGATAGATAGACAAATAGATAAATAGATAATTAGTTAGACAGATACATAGATATATATTTAGAATGATAAAAAGATATATATACATATAGATATACAAATAGATAGATAGATAGTTAACAAGATTTATAAAAATTTTATTAGACAAATTGATAGGTAGATTGATTGATTGATTGATACATAGATAGATAAAAAGATAGACAAATAGATAAATATATAGACAGATAGATAGATAGATAAATATATAGATAAATAGATAGATTGACAGATAAAAATACAATTAGATAGATAAATAGATAGATAAATAAATAGATAGACAAACACATAGACAGATAGCTTGATAAATAGATACATAGATAACAAGGCAAATACATACATATATAAATAAATATATTGATAGATAGATTGATACTCAAATAGATAGATAGATTGATATATAGAATTATTGATAGAAATATTGATAAATAGGTTAAAATACAGATTCATATACAAATTAATAGACATATATATTTATAGAAAGATAGATAGACCGATTGAAATAGAGAAAGAAAGAATGATTGATTGATAAATATAATGATAGAAAGATAGATAGACAGACAATTTGATTGATTGATTGATTGATAGATAAATATATTGACATCTAGATAGATAGATAGATATACAGATATATAGATATATAAATCGATTGATTAATATATAGATAGATACATTGATAGATAGACATATAGATAGATATATTAATAGATAAACAAATAGATAGATAGATATATAGATAGATAGATAGATAGATTGATTGATTGATAGATAGAAAAATAGACATATTAATAGACATATAGAAACACTGACAAATATATATACCAATAGACAAATAAATAGATAGACAGAAAGACAAACAGAAATAAAGAAAGAAAGATTGATAGATAGTTCGATTGATTGTTTTATAAAAATAAAGATTGTTAGATTGATAGATTGATAGATAGATACATAGACAGATGTATAAAAAAGATTGATATAGTTAGAGTGAAAGATAGATTAATAAACAAATTGATAGATATATAGATAGATAAATTGATAAAAGATAGATAGATAAATAAATAAATACATAGATAGAGAAATAGATAGATAGATAATTAGAAAGATAGATAATTAGAAAGATAGATAGGCAGATATATAATATATAGACAAATAGACGATAGATAGATAGATATATATATATATATATAGATTTAAAGATAGAAAGATAGTCATATTGTTTGATAGATAGATAGAAATATTGCTAGACCGATTAAAAAACATATTGATTTACAGATCTATAGGCAAATTGAATGATTGATTGAGTGAATAAAGAAAGAAATAAAGATAGATAGATAGATAAATTGATATAAATCTAGATAGAGAGAAAGATAGATAGCTAGATAGATAGATAGATTTATAGATTGATTGATTGATTGGTAGATATATAGATAGACATATAGAAAGATAGATACATAGACAGAAAGGCAGATAGATAGATAGATAGATAGATTGATTGATTGATATGCAGATAGATTGATACATAGATAGATAGACATATAGATCTAGAGATATATACAAAGATATATAGACAAATAGATAGATAGATAGATAAACAAATTGACAGAAAGATAGACTAATAAGAAGATTGACAGATAGATATTTAGAGAGACCAATCGATATGTAGACAGATTTACAAAAAGAAAGAAAGTTAAATAGAGAGATAGATATATAGATAGAAAATTGATTTTTTGATAGTAAGAATGATAAATAGATAAATAAATAGATATAAAAATGGATAGATAGATTGATCGATAAATTGATAGTCAGATAGATTGATAGATTGATAGACAATTTTATAGACTTATAGATAGATAGGTTGATAGAAAGATAGTTAGATAGATAGACAGATATATTGACAGAGAGATACACAAATAGATAAATAGAAAGATAAATAGATAGATAGATAGGCAGATAGAAAGAAAGAAAAATAAATATATAGATAAATTGAAAGATATACAAATAGATATATAGAAATATTGATAGATAGATAGTCAAAATATATACATATAGATAGAAAGATAGACAAATAGATAGATAAATTGATTGATATATATAAAGATAGATGGATAGTTATATTGACATATAGATAGGCAATTAGATAGAGAGATTGATAGATAGATAGAGAAATAGATAGTTAGAGATATAGACATAAATTAGTTTATTAGACAAATAGATAGAAGATTATTAGTTAGATATATTGAGAAATAGATATAGATATATATATATATATATGTAAACAATAGATAGAATGATTGATAGACAAATAGATTGAGAAATATAAAGACATATTGATAGACTGATATATAAATAAATTGATAGATAGGTTATATACATATAAATAGAAAGATTCATAGATCGACTGATATAAATAATGATAGACAAATAGATAGATTGATAATTAGATAGATTGATAGACAGATTGATAGAAAAATATATTGATTGATTGAAACATAGATAAAAAGATAAACAGATAAATGAAATAGATAGATCAAGAGATTATTTGTTAGATAGATCGAAAGATATATAGATAATAGAGCGACACATAGATAGATTGATAGTTTGTTTGCTAGATAGATAGATAGTTAGATAGATAGAAAGATAGGTAGATAGACAAATAAATAGATAGATATATAAATTGATAGATAGATAGACAAATTAATATATTGATAGATAGATAGAAATATAGATAGATATATAGATACATAGAAAGATAAATAAATAGACATATAGATAGATAGATATAAAAATAGATAAATAGATAGATAGATATAAAAATAGATAAATAGATAGATAGACAGATAGATTTATAGATATATAGATAGATAGATATAAAGATACGTAGATAGATATATAGACATATACATAGATAGATAGACATATAAATAGACAAATAGATAGATAAATAAATAGATATAAAGTTAGATAGATATAGATAGATAAATAGACAAATAGATATATAGTTTGATAGATATATAGATATAAATATAGATAGATACATAGATAGATAAATAGACAGATATATAGATATATATATAGTTATAAAAAAATTAGATAGATAGATAAATAGTAGAAAATATAGATAGACAGACTGATAGACATATAGAAATATTGACATATAGATAGACAGAAAGATAAATACATAGACATACACATTGATAGATAGATAGATATACAAAAAGATATATAGATAGATAGATAGATTGATTGATTAATAGGAAGATAGATTGACAAATATACAGATAGATAGATAGAAAGTTTGATTGATTGATTGATTGATATATTGATAGAAAAATTGATAGACAGCATGATAGATAAATAGATAGACATTTGATAGATAAAATGGTATATATATAGATAGATAGACATGATAGATTTATAGATAGATATATATATATATATATATATAGAAAGATAGACATGTAGAAAGATATATAGATAGATAGACAGATAGATAGACAAATAGATAGACAAAAAGATAGGTAAATAGATAGATAGACATTAGATAGACATATAGAAAGTCCAATATATAGATAGATAGAAAACCAATAGAGAGATAGATAAATAAATTGATAGAGAGATAGAGATATAGAGAGCTAGAAATATAGATAGATAGATCTAAAGATAGACAGAAGAATTAATAAATAAATAGAAATATAGATAAATAGATATATTGAAAAATAGATATATTGATATATAGATAGCTTAACAGAAAGATAAACAAATAGAGAGATATATGGATAGACAGACAGATAAACAGATAGGTAGATCGATAGATTGATTGATAGATAGTTAGAAAGTTTGACAAATAGAAAGAATGGTAGATAGACATATAGATAGACAGTTAGATAGACAAATAGATATAGAGATAGATAGACAGATAGATAAATAGAAAGATAGATAGACATATATATAGATAGATTTATTGAAAGATTGATAGACAAATAGATCCATAGATAGATAAGCAAATAGATAGACAAAGAGAAATACAAATACATTTATAGTTAAATAGATTGATTGATAGATTGAAATATATATATATATATATATAGACAGATAGATAGACAAATTGATAGAATGATTGATTGATAGATTGATAAATAGATTGATAGACAAATTGATAGATAGATTAATAGAAAATAGATAGATTGATTGATAGACAGATAGATTTATAGATAGATAGTTTTAAAGACAGACAAATAGATACATATAATGACATATTATTAGATAGATAGATAGATGGATAGATACACAGATAGATAGACATAAAGATAGATAAATAGTTAGACATATAGATAAATAGATAGATAGATATATATATATATATATAGACAAATAGGTTTAAAGATAGATAGATAGATAAAAAGATAGTTAGATAAATATATAGATAGATTGACAACTAGATAGACAAATAGATAGACACATATATAGACATATATTGAAATATATAGATAGATAGGCAAATAGTTAGATAGATAGACAAATAGATATATTGATAAAAAGAAAAATACATACATATATACATAGATATATTAATACTCAAATAGATAGATAGATATATATATATATATATAAGATTGCTAGAAATATTGATAGATAGATTAAAATATAGATTAATAGACATATTTATAGAAAGATAGATAGATTGAAATAAAGAAATAGAGATAGATAATTAAATATATTGATAGAAAGATAGATCGACAGATAGATAGATAGATTGATTGATAGGTAGATACATTGTCATTTAGATAGATATATAGATATACAGATAGAAACAATGACATATAGATATACCAATAAACAAACAAATAAATAGATATACAAATAGAAAGAAATAAAGATAGATAGATAGATTTATTAATAGAAAGAAAGATATATAGATTGATAGAAAGATAGATCGACAGATTGATAGTGACATTGATAGTTAGATTGATAGATAGATTAATAGACAAATTGACAGATATATATATATATATATATATATATATATATATATATATATATATATATATATATATATATATATATATATATATATATATTGATATAAAGATAGTTAGATAAAAAATATATACATATATAGAGAGATAGATAGACAGATATTTTGATAGATAAATCGATAGATAGATGATACATAGACAGATATATATATATATATATTCAAATAGAAAGACAGAATGATAGTCATATATTTTGATTGATAGATAGAAATATTGTTTGAAATATTTATAGTCAGATTAAAAAACATATTGATATACAAATAGATAGATTGATTGATTAAAAGAAAGATAGAAAGAAAGAAAGATAGATAAATAGATATAAATATAGATGGAGAGAGAGAGAGAGATAGAGAGATTGATAAATAGAGAAGTAGATTTATAGATAGATAAATTGATTGATTGATGATAGATATATAAATAAACATATAGAAAGATAGATATATTGACAGACAGAAAGAAAGATAAATAGATAGACTATCATAAAAAGAAAAATTTCATTTAGCTAGGGATTGTTCCCTATCTAAATGAGCATTTTCCATCGATAAATAGGATATAATGATGGATTACCGATGGATCGGTTCCCTATCTAAATTTCTTCTTGCTAAAATTTAGCGATGGAAAGTGTCCCTAGCTAAATAGTTAGCGATGAAAAAATACTTTGCTAAAAAAGACAAGTTCCCTCGCTAAATTAGCAAGATAAATGAGATTTTCCATCGCTAAACAAAAATAACGATGGATGATTCCCTAGCTAAAGTGCTAGTCAATAAATTTTAGTGACGGATATAGTCCCCAGCTAAATAAATTTAGCGACGGAAAATCCGTCGCTAATTTTAATATTTCTCGAGCTAAATTAGATAGTGAAAATTCTCTAGCTAAATTAGCAAGGGAATTTTCCTTAGCTATTTTAATTTCAAAATTAATTTCAGAATTTAAATTATTTTAAATTTTAATATTAAATAATTTAATATTTTTATAACAAATAGAAAAAAAATTGAATCTATAAATAATTTATAATAAACAAAAAATAAATTCATTTAATATCTTATTTTAATTCAATATTGTACATAATAGAAGCAAAAAATAACAAAATTTTATTTCATCTTATTCATTAATGTTTCTACTGACCATCCATAAAGTATAATATATCCATTCATTGACTTTGCTTTTTCTCCCCCTGCTCCTCTGATCATCATTTTTCTACTAAAACAAAGCTGTCCGAGTCACGGTATGTAATGTCTAGTGAAAAATCCCATCACTTATAAAAGCTTTGTATGAGGTACAATGAGGTATCATATCCGTCAAAAATTTAAACTACTCCGTCAAATTAAAAAAAAGTTATGTTTTGATACATATATAATCTTGCAGTATATATGTAAATATATACTAGCATTTCACTTGTACATATATTACTATTGTATTTGTACATAAAAATAACAGTATTATGTGTACATATAAACTGAGTTAAAATATACTCAGTATATATGTACATAAAATACTACAGTATTATATGTACGTATTTACTGACTTTATTCGTACATATACACCTCATTTCGTGATGTTGCTGCTGCTCTCGCTGCTGCTTTTGTCGCTGTTGCCATTGTCGCTGTCATTGCCAATACCACTGCTGTTATCATCGTAGTCTCTGATGCCTCTACTATTGTCATTGTCGCCGATGCCAACGTTGCCGCCATCGTTGCTGCCGCTGCTGATGGTGCTACCATTGCATGCCGCAGTTGCCACTGCCACTGCTGCTACTTTTACCATCGCTCCTGCCACTGCCTCCTTTGCCGCTGCTTCCGGTGCTACCGCTGCTTTCGGTGCAGCCGCTGCTACCGCTACTACCGCCACTGCCCCCACTACTTCATGTGCAGCCATTGCTACCACCACTACCGCCACTGCTTCGGGTGTAGCTACTACTACAGCCACTGCCACTGCCTCTGATGCTACTGCTCCCACCGCTACCGCTCCCACCACTCCTGCCACTCCTGCCACTGTAGCCCCCGCTGTTGCCACCACCACCACTGCCGCCGCTACTGCTTCTGCTACCGCCGTTGCCGCTTCTGCTGCCGCTGTTGCTGTCACTGCCGCCAATGTCGCTGCTACTACTGCATGTAAATTTCATCAAGATGGAGATGAAGATGGAATAGATATAACAATATGAATTAATACACAAGGACATGGAACATGAAAATTCTCAATCACAAATTTGTGGGTTCGTATATCATTAGTAACTATTGAAGTGATTCACATACTCATGAGTTAATGTACTACAACTGCTATCACAGGTTAGTTCAGATGGTAAGGGCGAGCAACGAGCTCCAAAAATACAATATATTCATGAGATCATAGGTTTGAATCTTACCTTTGAATTGAGAGAAATGTATCAGCTCATGCTTACCTAGGATTAGTTGAGGTGCATGCAAATTGACTCGAACATTCATGGGTCACAAAAGAAACATACTAGAGCTGACTCTGCCCTACCTGATTTTGACCCCAAACCCACAGCCTGCTCGTTGAGATGGTACCACCATTTACATGAGGTTCTACAATAGCAGCAGTACAATGCGCTCCACATGACACAGATTTTACAAACTCTACCTCTAACTGCTTCACTTTTCCTGGATGCCTTTTACCCTCTTTAGTGCCATCACCCAATTGACCAAATTCATTATTACCTAATCAAATATCTGAACATATAAGAGCCTAAATATGTGCAAAGTTATGAATGAGTACACTTGAACACAATAAGAACAAAATAGTAAAGGGGGTATTTGTTTGACTATTATGAGGGAGAAATGAAACAAGCATAAACTACAATTTTGTCCAATTATTTGTCAAATTAATTTTTGATTTTGCAGAACTGCCCATCAATATCCTAAAATAGCATATATTATCCTATGGAATAAAATGAGAAAATAGAAAACATATGTAATCATGTATACATTTCAATTCCCATAAAATAACGTGTATACAAGTAAAAGCATACCACATGCTACAAGCTCCAAATAATTTTTTATATTAAATATTTAAGTTTGACAAAAATGAAATGATTCATTACTATTCAACATTTCAAATTGATATCACATATGAAACATAACAGGGCCCAAACATCACTATTTACTTCAACCTAGAGTGTTGTATATAGTTTATTTTGATAATCTATTTGTATAACCAAATATTTCTATTTTATTATTTTCATGTAAATGCAGGAAAAAAAATATTAAGAGGCCGGGAATGCAGCAGTAATGCAATAACGAAGGTCCTGTTGTCTGGTCATGGTTGAAGAAATTTTTGAAGCAGAGCCTGACCCGTCCGATGATTCAACCTGCTCTGGTTAATTGTACAGAGTAAATTTTAATATAAAATGTTTTTATTTTATTTTTTAGGGTTACTTTTTTCGTGATCTGGAACTGTTCATCTTCTCTCTCTCTCTCTCTCTACGCAATTTATCACGACTATTTTTGCACTGCACATACTATAAGACTTCTAATTTGGTTTAATTTGTAATGCATAAGCATTTTCTGGTGTATGCAGCTAGTCATACTGAGCAACTAGTGAACCATGTTATTTCGTGCATTTCTTTTGTGGTTTCTGTTCTATTTTCTATTCTCTCACGCTTGGATTGTGGTTTGAATATATATCATTTGTTGTTTTTGTTGTTTTTTCTTATTTTGTATCTTAAAATCATAACTGTGGAAGCACAATTACCCAACATAGAGTAATCACCATTAACCAACAACATACAGCAACAATCATTGATTATTACCCAACACCATCAATGACTAGCATTAATTGGTACTATCAACAATGACAATACTTGATTCATCACTATTATGGCCAAAAATTGGTAAGAGTTTCGATTATAACCAGGGAGAGAAGGAGAAAAAAATAAATATATTTTTTCATTATTATATATATATATATATAGTTGTGATAACTCACATGTCATGTGCTCTTATACAATATATAAATCTAACAAGAAAGAAAATAAATAAAAAAATATGCTTGCACATTAAATTAAACCTCAAACACAACCACTTTAAGCTAGCATGTATATGTCACAAATTCTCAACTCAAAAAATAGAAAAAAACCTTATTGTTTGAGCACATTCGTGAAATATCTAATTTTTTCATTGATATGTATGTATATAATTACTTTCAAATTATTCTAGATCTTCTCCCATTAAAGTACAATCAATCTAAATATATTTTATTTAGTCATTGAATATCAAATAAGCATCAATATCAAGTTGTCTAATTATTATAATAAAGCATTATAAACATCTAAATTAGTAAATAGAACTTTTCCAAAAAAATGTTTGATCCGCTGGATCTCATAAGCAATCAATGTCATAAATACATACTCTGTATCTACATTAAATCTAAAAATCATGATATACCATTTACTTTTCTAAGAAATAAAATTTCTATAAAAAAATATAAAATTATATAATAGATATTTTCTTTTTAATCATTTCAGTTCAACTAGAATTTGTGTAAACCTTTATCCGACTATATCACTCATCTCTGAATGATATCTCATGTTCTAGAACACTCTTTACAAACATGAAAATCATAAGAACTATACACATATTAGCATGTCTATGAGAATCTGAGTTTTACTCTTTAATCATTATCAGGTAATTCAACTTTCATACAATTATACTATGTCTAATAGAATCAACTGAGAAACAAGTAAATATGAATAGGTTTACGCTCTGATCAAGTAGTAAGTCAATGAGCATATATTCAATCATATCAAAATAAGACAAAATATTTAAAGCAATTCTCCTCAAAAGAAGAAATTATATCTCAATACTCATGAAATATCTAAAATATCTCAAATTCTTTATTTAGAACTTAACTTATATGAACCATCTCAATTTCAATATACCCCAGATGATAATTATCTATAATCAAAATATCAACATACATTAATAACTTCACATCTTATCCTCTTGATTTATTTTGATAGAAATAAGAATAATCTAACACATATCTCATAAAATCTAAAGTAATGAATGCTAAAGAGAATATATTAAACTATACCCTATAAAATTATTTCAATCAATAAATAACCTTTCTAGTCTACCAATCATGTATATGCTCCATAAAATAGTGAATTCTGACGAATGATGTATAAGCACCTCTTCCTTAAAATCATTATGAATAAATATATTCATCATATTTAACTGATATACAATCTATATAAAACATATAAGAATAAAAAATAATAATCTAATAGCAATCACCTTAGTCACAAAAAATGTATCCCAATAATCATTCTATTTTTTTGCATATCTCTTAGCTATCAACTTAGCATTAAGTCAATCAACCTTCAATTCAATTCTAGTCTTCAATGAAAATGCCCAATTGCATTCTTTTGCAATCTTACCTAAAAATTTCAAAATAAAATCATTAGTATAATTAGATGTCATTGCATTAAGTTCAACCAACATAATATATCAACTTTAATGACTAATAATCTAGAAAAAAATATCAAGGATCATGTAATTATTAAGAAAGGACAAAAAATTAAAATATATAATATCAAAATAAAAATAAGAAAATATAAGTAATACTAAGTGCCTAACAGACATATCTTTGCTATTTTCTATAGTATAATAGGAAGGTCCAATTCACTATTTCAAATTAAATCATCTAATATGGGCAAGACTAATACAAGAAAGGTTATTGATATATCTATCAAGTACATACCTCTAGGTCGAGATCATCATGTTTTCAAAAATTTCTAATTTTTTTATTCAATAGGACACTCATACTATGCTCCTTTTACTAGCAGAAAGCATCATAATAAATCTCTAAGATAGAAGTTAAAATAGTTGTTACACTACAATGAAATAATTATATCACAATAGAACACTCATCCTATGCTCCTTTTCCAACCTGAAAGAAAAGCATCACTACTCTCTTCAAAATTAATTTTGCTATTAGTATCATACACAAAGATAGAAGTTAAAATAATTGTTACACTGCAATGAAATAATCTTATCACTATGGAGTCCAAATAGCTCTTAGATAGAGTCATTGAAAAATAATTTATCATTAAAGAATATTATATTCACACTCATAATAATCTTTATGGCCTTTAATAAGTTACATATATATCTTTTCTAAGTATTACAGTACTTAACAAAAGCAGACTTTATAGCACAAATAGTCATCTTCTCACTATCTAAAAAAATCTTAAATAAAATAAATAAACTCAATAATCTTAAGCAAAAAATAAAAAAACTCTCATAAATATAAAAATTAATATTAGTTACAATCTAATAATACTAAAAACAACATCCAATTGAATAAGAATTTATTTGTTGACACCAATTCTTTTCAAAAATAACTAAGAACACTCATATGTAATAGAAATGCCTTAATTATCGCAATTAAATATTAGTTCTTTCTTTCAGTTGTCTAATCCATTGCATAAGTTCTAGCACATGATATCTAATTAATCATTTTATGCTTTTCAAAAAATTAAATCATCTCATGTTGATGTTCCCTATTAGTCCATTACTTTAAAGATCAAATGTGTCATATCCAAATTTACTCTACTAAGATGCATAACTAATAAAATATTTCATTTATATAACCATAACATATTATGTATTATGAAATCTAATTAGAATCACATTTGATGACTATCCACACTCTCATTATACCATTTGCATTTATTATTAAAATTTTACAAATATATTAACTCATATTCTATTATACAATTCACAAATTCTAGAGAGAAATGCAAATTAAAACCCTCTAATTTTTTGTCTACTCTTACAACAACATTAAAACCTCCACTTTTAATTTATAGTTCTGGTAGAGAGGATATTAGGTGGAATGTTCAAAAAATCAAAAACTAGTGAAAGTGATAATATTTGGTCTATATTTAAGATCAGTATCCTACTCATTTTTTGTACCATAAACTACTTTTTATGGTTAGCATTAGCAGCAACAACCTCAAAATTTAGTTATGTTTTAACTTTTCTAATTCATTCAGATATTTACGTTCACTAAGGAAGACAAACGACACTAGCACATTATACATTTAAAATAAGTTTCAAATGGCACTATTGAGATGAATGAGTGGTGAAATACTTCAAATATCTAATCATTTCATATTACATAGCATTATATCAAGTCAAAATCACATCTTGTGACTATCCTCTCTCTAATTATACAAAGTGAATTAATTATCAAAAACATTCAAATATACTAACTCACATCCTACTACACAAGCTACAAATTCTAGAGAAGAACGTAGATTAACACCCTTCCTCACTAATTATTCTTTCATTCTTACTAAAACATTAAAATCTTCACTAATAATTTATGGCCTAAACAAAGAGAACTGAGTTATTGCAACCCATAACTTGCTTTAGGATTACCTCTTATTCTTTTCATACACCCCCATTAAATTAGTTGGAAAATAGGATGTTTAAAAAATCAAAAACCACTCAAGGAGATAATATTTGGTTCATGTTTATGACCATTATTATGATACTCATTTTTTGTCCCATAAACTAAATGTTATGGTTAGCATTAGCAACTACAATCTCCAAATTCAATTTATGTTTTTACTTTTCTAATTCATCCAAACACATAGGTTCAATAAGAAAAACAAGTGACACTGACACACCATACATTTGCCATAAAGACAAATGACACTAACATTAACACATAATGTTCTTTTCATACGTCGCACATAATGTTCTAATCATCTTAATATTTTCAAATCTTAAATCAATAACTATAATCATAAACAAAATTTCAAATCTTGTTTTTAAATCAATAACTATATATATCTAGTACTATAGGAATGTCGGATACAAACCCAAAGATATCTTTACCAATTGCTATATTCTTAATGTTATGGAAAAGTCTTATCTACTCTAATCCCAAGGAACATATATAAGTCGAGGAAAAATATGAGATGAATCTGAGAGAGAATGATAAGAGATGATAAAAAAAATAATATATATCTAATATAATTATTAATAAAAATAATAAAATATCTCAAACTATAATGTATAATCATCCTACAAAACCCCTAAATATCTTACTGAATCAGATGACATATATCTCTCCTAACATTCTCATATTGTGAACGATAAGAAATTGTAGTATATTTTTCTCATTGATATACCTCATAATCAATAAATATTATTTACTTGATGTGATGTCACTTTTTCTTATTGATAGTAGAGGCATCGCTATACTTCATGGTCAATCTCATCATTCTAACAAAACTCATATACAAAAAAATACATGACAAAAAATGAACAACATTAGCATTGTCATGCACCATGGTCAATACCACAATGTCACTATCTAAAAGCCTAAAACAATATTAAAGACTTAAGACTAAACAAAGACGAATGTTATCACTTAAAACATGAGTATTGACTCCTACTAAATGTATAACCCAAGAATTTTGAGTAAGATGGTGGTAAAAACTAATCATAGATATGTGTTGTAGTTTTATTCAACTATTATATTTAATTTTATATTATTTGATGAGATAGGATACACATTTATTTTTGCTTGATAAATAAAAGATATGCATCAAAGTAATTATTAAAGACACTAATTAAAATAAGGGTCAATCTTTAAGCTATCATTGATATTTTTGATGAATCTTCTAATATAAAAGAATAATTAAAAAATTTAAATATCCAACAATTATAAAATTATAGTGATAAAAATGACTAATTATTCAGATTCTAGTTAATCATATTTAGTCAGAATCTAGTTGATCATATTTTCTAATTAACCAATTATTTATTGACAATAAAAAACATATCAATATTTTTAGATACTAGTATAAATGAACCATAAGATAATACTTGAAATTATATGTAAACTTTTTTTGATCACGTACTTTCTTAAAAAATATTTTTTTATGCTTTCATCTTATTATATTTTACTATGAAAATTAACAAGCCAATTATATACCTTCCATTTAAATCTTTCAAGATTATACAAAGAACTTAAATGTAAATTATCATTGCATTAAAAATATATATATGATAATTGATCTTTATTGCTGATAGTCCTACCACCAATCAATCTTGAGATATATAACAAAAACTCTAATTGAGTTATATTTTTTTTCAAGTCTTGTATTTTAGATATTTATGCATTAGTTTAAAAAATGTTAGATTATCATATTAATTTTATTTAATTTCAAATATGTTTTTAAATTTCAGCTTGTATTTAATATTAGTGAAATGTTTTGTATAAAAACACTCCATATATTTTTTTTGTATCATGTATTCACATTTTAGATTAATAAAATGTATCTGACATTTCTGTTCAATATTTCAACATGAACAAAATTTTCACCCTCAACATTGTTTTGCTAGCTAACAAAAAAAATGGATCATTTGAAAAAATATCTGAATAAAGAAAAAGAAAGTAAACCTCATGTAAAAAGTGACCCATCAGAAACCATAGCTACAGTATGCTCTCTGCCACATGATATATCCAAGCACCGAGCATTGTCACCAGCTGGGAATTCAAAGAGCTCTGGACGAAGTGGTTTTGGTATTCACAATTGACACTCTTTTCCATTTCTTCATGTTTGCCAACTCTTATTATACCCCCATACATAAATCACAATCATTGTTGCTGAAACTATGGGCATTGCAGGATTGCCTAAGATATCATTCATGTCCATCATACTATTGTACTGCTGACCATCATCAGTTGAAAAGACTATAAGATAGAAAATGACCATGACCATAACAACATTGAGTGAATGACAAATAAAAAGAAAAAAATCAGTTTGATTTTGATTATTTTGCAGAATCATTTAAATAATTAACTTAAAATAAACCAAATAAAATCTATCAAAAGTCAAATTTTCCATAAATAGATAACTTTAATCATATTCTAATAGGGAAAAGTCAGGATGACTAGTAAAAAAATAAGTTATCCGAACTAAATCAATCAACTATTCTTGAACTGATTACAAACTTCTACAAAATCATTTAACAATCAATGTTTAAATGAAAACAATCGTTACATAGAATTAAGAGATTCTTTACAAAGAAAATAGAATAACAAGTTTTTCAGATGTGAAAAAATAAGATCCAATGAAAATCACAATTCATCAACAATCATATACAGATACGATTTAAAAAATTATGCAGACTGTGAAATTATGGGGTAAACATAACCCAATGAAAACTGAAATTGATAATGAAATTTATGGAACAAAATGATTTTAAACGACAGAAGAATGCAAAGTAGCACCTTGACTATAAGATTTGGTGGACTTGAATAGTAAAAATGAACCTTTCGACTTGAATACTTAAAACAAAGCTTTAGACTTAAATACTTAAAACAAACCTTTCGGTTTGAATACTAAAAATGAACCTTTTGGCTTGAATACTAAAAATGAACCTTTCAACTTGAATACTCAAAATAAACAACGAAGTACACGAACGAACTGAATTCTATAAGCAGCGACTTGGGTAGAGAAGCTTGTTCAATCAAAGAAATTGGCAACTAAAGATTCATCCTTGAAAGGAGTCATTCACATCCAATGATATGAAATCGATTTAGAAGATGATCGAGTGAACTATGTTGTTAAGAGATGAGTCATTAATTAGTTTGTGTTATTTTAAAGATTCACCAATGTAATTATCTTAAGGTGGAATTATATTTTGGGGTATCCCCTGAAATATTTAAAAAATTTAAATTGATCTTTTAATATTAAAAAAAAGACACCAAACATAAAAAAATAAAAAATCTTGACACTTGAATTCATAGTCATAAACTACCCTCACCCCTCTCCACTACCCCTCACACTTGCCCCTCGCCCTTGCCCCTCTTCCTAGCCCATTTCCCCTCTCCAAGAGCTCCATGGTGGAGCTCAACTGAGCTCCACCATGGATCTCGGTGGAGTTCATAGAGAGGGGCGAGGAGAGAGGGGTGAGAGAAGAGGGGTGAGGGGAGAGAGGCGAGGGAAGAGGGGAGAGGGGTGACGGGTGAGGGGCAAAGGGTGACAGATGAGGGGGAAGGGGTGACAGATGAGGGGCAAGGGCGAGGACAAGGACGAGGACCAAATGGTAACGGGTGAGGGACAGGGAAAAGGACAATGGTGAGGGGCAGGGGAGTGAACGAGGGTGAGGGACATGAGAGAGGGGCGAGGGTAGTTTAGGATTTATGAAATTGAGTGCAATGGTTTCAAATTTATTTATAGTTCAGTGCTTTTTTTTCAAATGTTAACATATTTTTTTCATATTTTAAAATATTTCTAGTGGATTACTCCTAAACATAAATCTGTCGCTAAATTAAGAATTTTATTAGCAATGAAAAATATCTCACTAAATCAAGTATTTAATTAGCAAGGGAAAATCCGTCGCTAAACCAAAGATTTTATTAGCAAGGGAAAATTCGTCGCTAAATCAAGGATTTTATTAACAAGGGAAAATCCATCGCTAAATCAAGGATTTTATTAGCAAGGAAGAATTCATCGCTAAATCCGTCGCTAAATCAAAGATTTTATTAGCAAGGGAAATTCCATCGCTAAGTCATAGATTTTATTAGCAAGGGAAAAATGGTCGCTAAATCTATTACTAAATCATGGATTTTATTAGCAAGGGAATATTCGTCGATAAAACCATCGCTAAATCATGGAATTTATTGGCAAGGGAATATCCATCGTGAAATCCATCAGTAAATCAAAGATTTTATTAGCAAGGGAAATTCCGTCGCTAAATCCATCGCTAAATCAAAGATTTTATTAGCAAGGGATATTTCATTACTAAATTCGTCCTTAAATCAATCGTTTTATTAGCAAGGGATATCTCATCGCTAAATTCATTGTTAAAATTCCTGCTTTTCTTGAGCGGAATTTACAAAAATTTTCTATCGCTAATTCATCACTAAATCTGTCGCTATATCCCCCACTATTATTTAGCAGAATTTTCAAATAATTTTCCCTCGCTAATCAATCGTTAATATGTTGCTATTTTTATTACATAAAAAAATCATCAATCCATTGCTATTCCCTAACTAATCCCTTGCAATTTAGTTAGGGTTTGATCCCTAGCTAAAATTCCGTAATAAATTGATATTTTCTTGTAGTGTTATAGACTGATTGATTGATTGACAGATAGATAGATTCATAAATAGATTTACATTTAGATAGATAGATAAATAGATACAAAGATATATAGGTAAATAGTTAGATAGATACATAGATAAACACAATGACAGAAAGATAGACAACCAAGAAGATTGATAGATAGATATACAGACAGACAAATTGACAGGCAGACAAATTTAGAGAAAAAAAAGATAGATAGATATATATATATATATATATATATATATATATATATATATATATATTGATTGATTGATTGACAGATTAATTGATAGATTGATAAACAGTTTGATAGACTTATAGATAGATATATTTATAGAATGAAAGATAGATAGATTGATTAATAGATAGACATATAGATAGAAAGATAGATAGATTGATTGATTGACATAGAGATACACAAATAGATAGATAGAAAAATAAATAGATAGATAGATACATAGATAGAAAGATAGATAGATATACATGTAGATAGAACGAAAGATTTACAAATAGAATATAAAAAATATTATTAGATATATAGAGAGACAAATAAATAAATAAATAAATAAATAAATAAATATATATATATATATATATATATATATATATAGAAAGATAGACAAATAGATAAATAGATTGATTACTATATAGATAGATAGATAGATAAACACAAAAATATACTTATAAACAGACAGATATATAGACAGAAAGATAAAAAATAGATAGATAGATATATAGATAGACAGACAAATATAATATATAGATAAATTGATTTACAAATAGATATACAGATAAATAGATAGATATATTGACTTATAGATATGCAATTAGATAGATAGATTAATAGATAGAGAAATAGATAGATAGATATGTAGATAGTAAGATAGATAAACAAATAGATAGATTGATATATATATATATATATATATATATATATAGATAAATAAACAGATATATAGACAAATAGATATATAGATAAATAAAAAGATAGATAGATAAATAGATAGATAGAAAGCAGATAGATAAATATAAAAATATATCGATACATAGATAGAAAGACAAATATATAGGGAGATAGAAAAGAAAATACATAGATGTTTAAATAGATTGATTGATAGATTGATTGATCAACAAATAGATAGACATATATATATAAAGATTGATAGAAAGATTGATAGATAGGTTAAAAGATAGAGGTATAAACATATTGATAGAATAATTGAAAGAGAGATAGTGTTTGATAGACAAAAAGATAGATAGATAGATTGATAGGCAGATAGATTGAGATATTATTTGACAGATAGATAGATGGATTGATAGACAGATAGATAGTTAAATAGATAGACATATATATATATATATAGAGATTTATAGATAGAGAAATAAATATATAAATATAAAGAGAGATAGACATATACATAGATAGACAGATATATAGATAGATAGATAGACAGATAAATATATATATATATATATATACACACACACACAAATAGAAACACAAATATATAGATAGAAAGATAAATTGATAGATAGAAAGAAAGATAGATAGATATATAGATAGAAAGATAAATTGACAAATAGATAAACATATTAATAAACATATAGATAGATAGATAAACAAACAAATAGATAGACTGATATATAGATTGATAGATAGATAGACAGATAGATAGACATATAGACATACAAATATATTGGCAAATAGATAGAAAAATAGATAGATCGATAGAAAGATAGATATAATAGATAAATAGATTGATAGATAGATATATAAATAGATAGATAGAAAGATTAATTGACATATAGATAGGCAATTTGATAGACAGATTGATAGATAGATAGAGAAATAGATAGATAGATAGATAGATATGTTGATAGAAAGATAGATAGACAGATATATAGATAAATAGATAGATAGATAGAAAGATATATACATAGATAGACAGACAGATAGATAGATAGAAATATAGATTGATAGGTAGATAAAGAGATAGATAGACAAATAGATATATATATATATATATATATAGACAGATAGAGCGAGAGAGAGAGAGAGATATATATATATATATATATATAGATAGACAAACAAACAAACAGATAGATAGATAACTAGATAGATAGATCAATAAATAGATAGACATATTAATAGGTAGATAGATAGATAGATAGATAGACAAATAGATAGACATATAGATAGATAGATAAATATAAATATAGATAGATAGATGATAATAAAGATAGATATAAAAGTAGATAAATAGATAAATAGATTGATAGATAGATAGATAATTAAATTAATAATGAAATAGATAGATAGATAGATAGACATATATATTGATAATTTGATAGATAAATAGATACTTAGATTTTTAGAAAAATTGATAGACAAATTGGTAAGCAGATTGAAAGATAAATAGACAGATTGATAAACAAAATGATAAATAAATTGACATACAAATTAATATACAAATAAAAGGAAAGATTGATACAAAGATAGATAAATATGTAAGATATATAGATAGATAGATAGATATATTGTAAAATAGATAGATAGAAAGTTAGATTATTAGACAAATAGATAGAATGTTTATTCAATAGATATATCGAGTAACTGATAGACAAATATATATATATATATATATATATATATATATATATATATATATATAAACACTTAGATAGAATGATTGATAAACAAATAGATTGACAAATAAAAAGAAAGATAGATAGACAGATAAATAGACAAATTGATAGAGAGATTTATAGACAGATATATAGAAAGATTTTTAGACCGACTAATAGAAATAAAGATAGACAGATAGATAAATTGATAGACAAATTGATAGAAAGATAGATTAATTGATAAATAGATAAAGAGATTGATAAATAGATAGAGAGATAAATAGGTAGATAGATCAAGAGATTATTATTTAGATAGATCAATAATTAGATAGGTAATAGAGAGACATATAGATTGATAGATTGATAGATTGATCAATAGATAGTTAAGCAGATAGAAAAATAAATAAATAGACAAATAGATAGATAGACAAATTGATATATAGATAGATAGATTGATAGTAATATGGACAGATATATAGATAGATAAAAAAATTGTTAAATAGACAGATAGATAGATTGAAAAATAGATAAATAGAAAGATAAACAGATAGATAGATAGATACAAAGACATATATATAGACATATAGATAGATAGATAGATAGACATATATATATATATATATATAAAATAGATAGATAAATAAATAAAATAGATAAATAGAAAGTTAGATAAATATAGATAGATCAATAGACACATAGATATATAGATAGATTAATAGATAAATAGATAGATAGATAGATAGACAAATAGACAGATAGATACAGAGATAGAAAGACAGACGTAAAGACATATATATAGATTGATAAATAGATAAACAAATAGATAGATAAATAGATAGTAAGATACATAGATAGATAGACCAATAGAGATATAAAAATATTAACACATAGATAGGCACAATGAAAGATAGATAAATAAACTTACACATAGATAGATGGGTATACAAAAAGATAGATAGATAGAATGATACATAAATAGATAGATATATAGACAAATTGATAGGTAGATAGATAGATTGATAGAATGATATATTGACAAATATATAGATACATAGAAAGAAAGAAAGATTGATTGATTGATATATTGATAGACATATTGATAGATAGGATGATAGATAAATAGATAGATAATTGATAGGGAGAATGATATATAGATAGACTGACAGATAAATAGATAGATAGATATATAGAAATATTGATAGATAGATAGAGAAATAGATAGAAAAATAGATAGATAGATAGATAAAGAGATAGACAGATAGATAGATGGACAGATAGATAGTAGATTAATAGATAGAAATTCCAATAGATAGATAGATAAATAGATAGATAAATAAACAATTAAATTGATAGATAGAAATATAGATAGATAGATAGAGTGAAAAATAGATAGAAGGATTAACAAATAAATAGAAATATAGATATATAGATAGAGAAATAGATATACAATAAATCAATAGAGATATACATGGATATACAGATAGATAGACAGATAGATGGACAGATATATAGATATAAAGATAGATAGATATATATATATATATATTGATAGATAGACAGAAAGATTGACAAATAGAAATAAAGATATATACACATATAGATAGACAGATAGATAGACACATAGATATAAAGATAGATAGACAGATAGATAGATATAGAGATAGATAGACAAATAGATAGATAAATAGCTAGACAGATTGATAGATAGATTGATAGAAAGAAAGAAAAAAAGATTGATAAATAGATAGATAGGCAAATAGATAGACAAAGTGAAATAAAAATACATTGATAGTTAAATAGATAGATTGATTAATAGATTGATATATAGATAGATAGACAAATAGATAGACAAATTGATAGAATGATTAATAGACGGATTGATATACAGATTGATACACAATTGGATATATAGATTGATAGACAGTTTGTTAGATGATTAAGAGATAGATAGCTAATTTATTGATAAATAAATAGATAGATTTATAGATAGATAAAAAGATATATTGACATATTATTAGAATGGTATATAGATAGGTAGATAGATATATATAGATATATAGATATATTGATAGACAAATAGATAGACAGATAGATAGACAAATATATAGAAAGATAGGTTGACAAATAGATAAATAGATAGATAAATATTAAAATGACAGACATGTAGATACACGGATAGATAGATACATATATAGATATATATATATATATGTTGACACATATAATGATAGAAAGAAAGATAGAATTCTGGATAAAAAGATATATAGACTGATATAAAGATTGATAAATAGATAAATAGATAGATATATAAACAAGTATATAGATAGAAATATAGACAAATATATAGAGACAAGACAAACAAAAATATATATATATATACAAATAGATACACAGACAGATTGATAGAGATGCAGACAAATAGATAGACAAATAGACAGACAAAAATATAGATGGATTGACAGACAGACAAAATATATAGATGGATTGATAGACAAACAAATAGACAGACAGATTGATTGATAGATAGATATGCAAGAATTCAAGTAATGAGGTAGGAAGACAAACATGCAGATAGATAAATAAACAAATAGACATATATACATTCTGACAAATTTACAATAGATACACAAATAGATAAATAGATAGACATTTAGAAATATAAAATAATAGTTAGATTGAAAGAAAGATAAATAGATATATTGATAAACTGATAGAAAGATAGATAAATAAATAGACATATAGATAAATAGATTGTTAGATAAATAGATAAAAAGATAGAAAGACAGATTGACCGACAAATAGAAAGATAAATAGATATATAGACAGATTGAAAGATAGACATATAGAATAATTGATCAATAGATTCATAGACAGATTGATATACAAATTGATAGACAGATTGATATACAAATTGATAGACAAATAGATAAATTGATAGACAAATAGATAGATTAATTGAAAGTAAAATAGATTGATATATAGATAGATATCTAGACAAATAAATAAACAAATAGATTGTTAGATTATTAGGCATATAGATAAAGATATTATTAGATAGATTGATAGATTGATTGATAGACTATTATATAAACAAATAGATAGATAGAAAAGACTGATAAATATATAGATAGATATACAGACATATTGATAGAAAGAATGATAGTCATATCAAAAGATAAATTGATATAAAGATAGATAGATTGATTGATTGACTGATAGATAGATAGATTATTAGATTGATTAAAAGATAGATATATTAATAGATAGATAGATATACAAATAGATGGACAAACAGAAAGCCAAATAGATAGATAGAAAGAAAGAAGATAGTTAGATAGACAAATATATATACATTGATATAAATATAGAATTATAGTTAGATATATATATATATATAGACAGATAGATAAATAAATAGATAGGTAGATAGATAGATATACAGACATACAGATAGATAGATAGATTGATAGTTCAATAGTTAGTTAGATACATCGATAGATTGATAGATAGAATGTCATATAAATAGACTAATAGATATACATATTTATAGACAAATAGATAGATAGATAGATAGATAGATAGATAGATGGATAGGCAAATATATAGATAGAAAGATATACATAAAGATAGATAGATAGATAGAAAATAGATATATAGTTAGATACATAAATAGATAAATAGATAGATAGACATATAGATAGAAAGATTGTAAGATAGATTGGTATATATACAAATAGATAGACAGATAAATAGATTGATAGATATATACATAGATAGATAGATAGATAGATAGACAAATAGGTAGACTAATATATAGAAAGATAGAAAGATAGATAGTTAGACATAGATAGATAGATTTATTATTAGATAGATAGACAAATAAATAAACAAGTAGATAGATTGATTGATAGATAGACAAATAGATAGATATATAGATTTATATATAGACAAATAGTCAGATAGTAAGATGGATATATAGAAATATAGATAGAAAGATTTATAGAAAGATATATAGATAAAAATATAGATAGATATATAGACAGATAGATATACAAATAGATAGATAGATTTATAGATTGATACGTAAATAGATAGATAGGCACATAAATAAATAGAAAGATAGATAAATTGATATTTAGATAGATAGATAAACAGATATATAGATACATAAATAGATAGATAGATAGATAAGCATATAATAAAAAAATAGATAGACAAATCGATAGAAAGAAAGGCATATAGATAGATAGATTGATAGATACATAGAAAGATAGACAGATAGACAAGAACATACATAGACACATATCTAGACAGATATATTCATAGATAGATAAACATATTTAGAGATAGATAGATAGATAGATAGATTGATTGATTGATAAATAGATAGACAAACAGATAGATAGATAGATAGTGAGACAGATAGATCGGCAGGTTTATTGATAGAATGACTAAGAGATAGATAGACAAACAAATAGATAGACAGATAGATAAATAGATAGATAGATAAATAGGATACATACATAGATAGATAGATACACAAATACATCGATAGATATATTGATAGATTGATTGATAGAAAGATAGATAGACAGTTAGAAAAATACATAGATAGATAGAAGGTTAGATAGATTTCTAGATTGATTGATAAACATATTGATTGATAAATTGAAAGACTAATAGATAGAATGATTGATATACATATCGATAGATAGATAAATAGATAGATAGATTAACATATAGATAGATAGATAGATAGATAAATAGATAGACAGATAGATTGATAGATCGATAGATTGACAGATTAATTGATTGATTGATTGATAGCCAGATAGATAGACAAATAGACAGATAGATATACAAATAGATAGACAAATAAATAGACATATAGATACATAGATCGATAAACCGATAGATTGACCTATAGATTAATAGATATATAGAAAGATAGATATATTGATAGATAAATAGAACGACACATAGTTAGCCACATGGATAGACACATATATAAGCACATAGATAGACATATTGAAAGAAAGAAAGATAGATAGACCCAAGATAGATAGATAGACATATAGATAGATATATATATATATATATATATTGATAGAAAGATAGACAGACAAACAGATGGATATATAGATATATAGATAGATAGACTGATAGATAGATAGATAAGTAGATAGATAGTTAGACAGACAAGTAGATAGATAGATAGATAGATAGACATATAGATAGATAGACAGATTGATTGATTGATTGATATATAGATAGATAGAAAGATAGAAAGATAGATAGACTAAAAGACTGATAGATAGATAGATAGATAGACAGATACATATAAAGACAGATATATAGATAGACTAATAGATATATTGAAATTTAGAAAGATAGATAGTTAGCTAGACAAATAGATATATATTTTGAAAGATTGATTGATAGACATATAGATAGATAAATAGATAGATAGACACTACAAAAATTGTCTGTTTAGCTACAAAAATTTATCTAGAAAATTAATTCTAGCTAATTTGTGAGGGATTAGCTAGTGTATAACAAGAGATGTATGATTTTAAATTAAATTAAAATTTTGCAATAGATTTGTTACTGATTATAGAAAGATATTTTTGATGGAAACTTGTCCCTTGCTAATATTGTCATAAATTTTGGCGCAAATATTGGCACCAAATATAGTAACAACTTTAGAGATGGTTTTTTTCTAGCTAATTAGCTTTAGAAAAAATCACTTGCTAAATAGTTATCTTGAAATTTTTTTTATAATTATATATTAATAGTAAGCGATTAGTCCTTAAATTATAATTATCACATAATATATCCATTTAGCTAGGCATTCTTCCCTAGCTATTTAGCTCGGGATTAATTTTTGTCTTTAATCTATATTGATTTATTTTCTTCATATATTATTTATTTTAATATTTTTTATAATTTTATATATGAAAGGTCTGTCATGGTCTTTGGATAAGGAATCTTTGAAAGACACCTTATCTTATATGATTATAAAAATAAGATATTTTAATTAAATAATTAAAAAATATCTAAATACGAATAAAAATTTATATTAATAAAGACTAATAAAAATATTTTTATTTTTAGAAAATTTTAAAAAATTATAGAAAACATTATTATATTATTTAATTATGATAAATAAATATACTTATTATTATATACATTAATAATTAATTCTATAATTATAAATATTATTTAAAATATTTGCAGTAATAAATGAACATACATAAACATTTGTATTAATAAAAACCTAAAATAATTTTTTGTATTATAAAAAATTTTACAAAAAATGTGACTTAATAAATAAGCAAGTAAATATTTATATTAATAAAACTTAAAACAATTACTTTTATGATTATATAAATCTTTAAAAAAAATATTTTCAAAAAATTTAAATTATTTGAATTTAAAAAAAATTCATATTTTTCAAAAAAATTAAATAAAATAAATTGATATTTAAGTATAAATGAATAGATGTTTTAATTACATCTTAGAGGTGTTAAAAGGGCTAGGCCGGGCCTTCCCATTTTTTATGGCCCCTTTGGGCTAGCTTGATGTTCCTGTCATGGCACGCCTGACATGGTGGTTCAAGCCAGACACTACATGTGGCTTGGAATCTGTCCAAGTTCGAATGGTTTAGACCGGGTTGGTCGGGTTGGACGGATCGAATTGACTCAGGCCGGGTCATTTTTAAAAAAATTAAGGTTTCAAGGGGGATGTCGCCACATTACCATCGCCCATTGCGCATGTCGAGCCGTTGCCCATTGTGCATCACCGCATCATCCCCCATGCCATGCCCAAGTTCTAGGCACCCATGCCATGCTTGGCATGTCACATGGGCCAAAATCCCTAGGCATGGCACGACATGATTCATGGGGAGGGTCAACCCAGCATGGGTCCGGGCATGACATTGCAGCGTGCCATGTCGGGCCAGGCATGACTGAATTGCGTCAGACTTTACGCCATGTCGTGGCCACCAGGCCCATTTGACACCTATATTATATCCAAAAACTTTTGATGATTTATTAAAAAAATTTTTCGAGGTGCTTATTAAAAGAATACTTCAAATGTTTTTTATGGTTTCAAAAGAGTTTTTAAAAATATTACTAATGATATTTTTTTGTCCTAAAAACACTTAAAATTATTTGCAGCCCTATACACACTTTTGAAAAGCACTACCAATATGATCCTATATTGCTTTGAATTCAAGTTTTATTTTTGCACTACTAAAATTTATAAGAATTAAACCTTTGTGTAGAATATTTAATATTAGCTTTTTATATTCCGTTCTTATTAAAATAATAAATATACCTTTTTTTTTATTCTTCTCACTTTATGTTATTTTAGGATTTTTATAAATTATAAATTATATCAAATAATATGAATTTTTATGCCTAAAAATTTATTTCATATTATATTCATAAAAATATATTAAATTCTTAAAAATGTATAACCATATATATATATATATATATATGTTTATTTATGAAATACTTTTTTATAATTTCATAACATTTTTTTATCTATAAAATAATATTATAGAATTATCCATAAATTATTAAAAATATGAAATATTATAAATTTTGTAGGGTTATATATTTATACAATTTAATTAAGGTTATATGAAATAATATCTTTTTTTAAAATAAAATAATATGAAAATTTAGCAACAACTTTAGAGATGGATTTTCCCTTGGTAATTCGTAGCTAAATTTAATTTTTTTTTACAAACCCAAATATGAAGAGTTACTGCTGTTGTGATTTCAAAAATTTGATGCCATTTCAGAAATCCGATGTGATTTCAGAAAAACACAACGTACAGTGTAGAATAGTCAAGACCTAAACTAGAACACCAGCATCCCATCCTTGGCTGCAGGAATCTATAGCTTTTCAAATTCATCTCTAACATTCACTTCTCCACTCATGCGTGTGTATATCAGGCACTTTATTCTACCATGAATCCATGATTAATAGCACATGTTTTTTTAATCCAAATGGAATCCTCTTCATAATCTCTATAACTTCATCTTGTTGAACCATCTTCACTTTGGTAAGCATGAACACCGACTTATAGGAGCATCACAAACAATGTCTCGTGAAAAATATTGATGATGAAGAAGGTGTTGTTCTTCTATTTTTTTATCAAATTTTAGTGTTTTAATGCAAAATATTTGCCATTCCATATCATATCATGCTATTGATTATTTCAGGCTCACACATGTTCATGATTTTATCAGCATCCCTATCTCTTGTATCATTCTTCGATCCATTTCACTTGAATTAATCAAGTTGTAGAGCATGCCAGCATATCTTACTATTGCATCAATCTATAAAATATTGACATTTCTAAGCATAGACACATTATTATCATTGAATATAGCTATATTAGGTTACTTTTATGATCGAGCTCTAGATCTCGTTAGGTTAATCCATTTATTTTAATTCAAGTAGGTACTAGCTCAAGCAATTCAATTTCATCCAAAGGTTCTTGAAGTTTGGATTTATGCTGCAACTTGGGAATTAAATCATAACTTAAATGCTACAACTGCTAGGGTTCTTATGCACAATGGTTTAAGAATCTGCTCAAATTCAGATCTATGGAATGAGTATATTTGAATGGAACTTACATACCTCAACATGCTGATGGTAAGGAATTAATATCTTGGGTTAGATTTATATTTTCATTATTATTTTTGATATTGTGTTCTCCTAGACATATTTACTTCACTACGATGAGATTTACTCTCGATGTTTTATTGAGGATAAAACTCAGTTGAACCGGCAATATGGTAGAGTGAAATATTGTAAGATTTATTTTGGGTAAGTATTATATTCATATTCTTTGTTACTTTGTTGCTGTTTGTTACTTTGATAGGTGGTGGGGGACAAATAATGGGTGACTTCTAAACTCTAAGAGGGTTAATTAAGAACATGTAATGTTGTTGCTGTTGGGCGAATAATGTATTTACATTTCAATGTGTTCCAAAGATTTTTATTTATCATCAACTCATCTATTTCTTTCATTTTTTGATGATACATTACTTTCTCAATGGGGCATTGCCATATAAATTTTGAAAGGAAATTATCAAGGAGCTAATATGCTTCTTAAATCAATGAGTTTTTGGCGCATAATTCCATTTCTAATAAGTTGTTGGCAATGGATATTGTATGTTAGAGAGAACCATTCATGATGATTTTCTTCACTAACAGACTAACTTATGAAAAAATGATTCATTTGTGGCTCCATACTAACATTGAGGGACCCATGGTTTAGGCTATGCTCAAAACCTCAATATTCAAATTTAGAATATAAATGGTTTATATGTGGATTCCATAGGTGTGTTTCATATGGAACTTCATAAAGAATATCTGAAAATAAAAGAAACATATCATGAATGCACAAAAGGTGCTGAGATATATCTTAAAAACACAATAAATTATAAAAATTTTGGTCTGTGGGGACATGCTACAGATTTTTTGGGACCTTTGTAGAAATTTATAAGTTTAAAAAGGATGTGGGACATTCTTCTATGTATGTCTTGAAATTTCTGAAATCACCCAATGCTTCAAGATATCTTTTGGGATTTAAATGATCTAATTTTATATGTACCTTTTGAAACACATATGCAAACTATAATCATTATGAGATTTAAATGATCCAATATTTAAGAAACTAACAATATTTCTCCATTATTATATAATTTATCATTTTTTTATAATTATTTAATGTTTTATATGAGTGCTTTTTAAGTAGTGAGAATTATGTGGGTATATTGTAAGCTATATTATTTTATGTGTATTTATTCTTTATGATTAAAATGTATGATTATATAAATTCTAATATATTGGATTTTATAATAATTTTAAAGTTAAAAGTATCTAAGCGAGAATAATACTAAGATGTGTGATCTCTACTAAAATTCACTAAATTATATACCAATTATTTGGTCAATAATTAGTTGTTTTTTGGTCGGTAAACTTATTACTGACAATTTACCGACCTAGTTTCATAATCGTTATGCTGAGACATATTTGGTTTGCATGGTGTGATGTCGGGTATTGGGGTTGAGCTATCTACTACTGCTAGTCCTGATGTGGTTGCTGTAGGTGATGGAGTAGATGTTGTAGCTAGAGCATAATGCCAAATAATCCGAGGTAGATCATCAGGGTTGAATTGCAGTCCTCCATCCTGAAACTTCTTTGTAAGCTAGCCAAAATGTAGACGCAACTCATCCCTATCATCCTTATAGTCAATCATGCATCGCTCGATATCGGCCAACTAATACTATATATCATTTCGCATCACGTCTTGAAATTTCTCCATCATCAAGAACAAATTCGAATTTGGTCCTGAAAATTCAGCTTCATTATCTGATCGCCGATGCGAGTAGAATGATTATGTCGATGAACCGACACCATTGACGGACATCTTCTCCTTGCCATCAACAGCCACATACTAAATCTAATTCATATCAACTGGTGGAGTTGATGAATGAGAACTACTTATTGCATCATCACATGAACCTGAAGTAGACTAGAATACACTTGAGTCATTGCAGCTAACATTTCCTCATATCTCGCCTAATAAACATGTATGATATGTATTTAAATTTATATTCAAAAAAAGAGAGAAAAGATATTTTTTTATTGAAACTTACATTTACTGTACGAGGTTTTTGATCAACAAAAGTCCAATCATCATGAGCCTTCGATTGTGTGTATTTGAATAAGTGAGGAGCACTGGACTTCTCAACCTCTTTGCGTGTCTTTTATTACACATAATACATATGTTAATTCTATTGAAAAAAAATATTTTATGACAAATAAAAATTATGCATAATTGAACATAATTCATAGAGTAATAAACATAAAAAGTATAAATTAGAAATAATATCAATGCTCATTCATGCTCATGCATAGAGCGAGATCCACAAGTGTGTGTTGACATGCCACTACCCTCTCCAGCCAGCAATGAGCGACGATTGCTGCTATGTTTATCAAACCTCTTCCTATAATAAAAATCTTCCCATCTTCTCCGCCACTCCTTGAAAACATGATTAGGGACACTCAAATCTTGTTCATTCTTTTTCAACCATTTATTTTTGACCTCGTACATGGTGTCTTTATACCAACTAACAGCATGTTTGTAGAACACTATTTTGATCGCCTCCTTTGGATGTGTCCACCTATAAACTTTTTGCAATTATAATTAAAACATTTTTTAAAGTGAACAAAAGAATAAATAAAATATGTAAAAAATGTTAGGTAGTAATATGTACCTTAAATTCTCTCCAAATTATTAATTGGTCTCTATGTGTCAGTGACTTCCAATTATGTCCATAAGGTTTAAAGGACTTCCTAAAAATTATCCTCAAAACTCTAGAAATAGAACCAGACACTCAAACTTTGTCCTGTAACCTAAAATTTAATAGCAAGTTAGAAATAAATTAAGAAATTAATAAATCATTAGTTAAGTTTTATATCTTACGGATTATCAATTGTTGGATCAAACTAAGCAATAGGGAGAGTCTCGTCTGTAGGGTGCTCTGAGGAAGACTCTCTAATATCTCCATCCTCTCCCTCCTCTCTCTCCCACTTCTCTTGATCATTCATCAAAATCTCAGGACCATTATGTCGATCAGTCTACGGATGCTATTGCTGCGGTACATTCACAACCTTTTCTGTCTACTATGGCGTCTCATCCACCCATGACCTTCTACCAGGTTTGGGCATACCTGATGCCTTGCTACCTATACCAGAACTAGTATGACCTTGCAACGTCCTGCCTCTACCTCGTCCACGTGCCATATCTATTAAAAATAATAAACAACACATTATTGATTAGTAAGCTTCAAGTAAAATACATAAGGCAATTAACATAAACAACAATGATTAATGATTAAAATAACATAAAACTCATTGTCTACTCATTCTCATCAGAATCATCCAAATCTAGTTCATCTCCCTCTTCAAATATAGTAACATCATTTTCAAACTTCTCTTCATCACTCATTTCTTCCTCATTATCAATTAAATATTCATCAACATCTAAATTCCCACTTATATCCATCTCAGAAGATGTGACTAAAAGGACATCTTCATCCCCCACCACAGCTTCGATTATAACACCATTATAATCATTTTGAAATGCTGGTTCTATGACATTAGTTCTTGGTGATGCAGGGATGTCAATTTGAACACTTGCTTTTATCTTGCACATAACTTTCCAATCCTTTCTAGGATGGGTCCGACTCGGATATTCACAATAATAAACCTGTGATGCTTGTACTACTAATACAAAATGTTCATACATATTGAATCATTTTTTATTATGCACATCAACAAGTTAATATCGAGGATGGACAACACTACTAACATGTGGTGTTGGATCGAATCATTCACATTTGAATAATACAGTTAATTTAACCGGGAGGTCTTCAAATTCTAACTCGATCACTTTGACCAAAGTCCCGTAATAGTCATTCAATTTTATTGTATACAGATCCTTTATTGCATACCCCCGTATTATCTGTTACCTGATAACTACTATACAATTTAGTGTGAAATTTAAAACCATTCACACAGTAACCATTATAAGTTATAACCTCTCTTAGAGGACCTCATGCTATACTTCGAAGTTAATGATTGTACCTTTTTGAAGGATACATCTAATGATATGGATAGTACCAGTAATCCTAGCTTCATAAGCCAAGTACACAGGAAGATGTTCCATTGTGTCAAAAAACTTATAGGGAAGATTTTCTCAAGATTTCATAAGATAATAGAAATTTATTCATCCAGATTCCTAAATTCCTCATCAGTCAAAGAAGAAGAAGTTAATTGCTTGAACAATAAATAAATCTCAGTTATCAGCTCCCATATTATATTAGGCAAGAATTCTCGAAGAGCAATTGGTAACAACTTTTTCATGATTACATGACAATCATGACTCTTCATGCCAATCATCTTATGTTTGTTCACATCTACCCACTCCAACACATCCTTCTTCTATGATTTATTCATAAAAAAATGGCACATCAGGGTATTTACTGGTGACAAGATTTTTTACTAATTGAGCACGATGACAATATTTAATCAACTCATCTCTTGACTTGTATGTGTCCTTAGTTTTCCCTAGAATATTAAATACTGTATTAAAAATATTGTCAAACACATTCTTCTTGATATGCATAACATCAAGATTTTGCCTGAGCAAGTGTTCATGCAAGTAGAGAAAATCCCAGAAAATACTTTTTTTATTCCACCCACAAATCTTAGATATAGCTGCATTCACAATCTCAGCATCAATATCTATCACTTTCCTCAATCCTATGTTATTCAAATCCTACAAAATTTCATCTCCATATCTAACCCCCGTGAATTGTTTAGTAACCTTTCTATTCTTAATGAAATAACCACGACTATTTTCCAATCTTAATTAATCTAAAAGCATCAGAATCTTCCATAGAATGCGGACATGGTAACATACCAGTTGTACTCCACCCAAACTTAATAGAATATGCTAAAAAGTCATTTATGGTCCATATGAGGGCAGCGCGCATCTGAAAATTTATCCATTTGGAAATATCATAAGTTTGAACCCCAGCACCCCAAAGACTTTTCAACTCCGCTATCAATGGCTATAAAAAAATATCTATCTTCCCCTTTGGATTCATTGGCCCCGACGCTAACATAGTAAAAAACATAAATTTTTCCTTCAAACATAAGACTGGAGACAAGTTATACAGCATTACCACCATAGGCCACAATGAAAATTACTGTCCAGATTGGCCAAACGGCTGAAAACTATCAGCCAAACCTAGCCTAACATTTCAAATATCAGAAGAAAAATCAAGAAAACACCCATCAAAATGTTTCCAAGTAGGGGCATCAGAAGGGCGACACATCTTACCATCCTCCATGTGATGCTCTGAATGCCACCTCATTTCATTAGATATTGTGATTGATGCATACAATCTCTGTAACCTAGGTGTTATTGGAAAATCGTGCATCTTCTTATATGGCACCTTCAACTTTTGTATATACAATCTATTTCCATAACTTCTAACCTTTTGCTTGTACCAAGCATGACCACATATTTTACAATGCTTAAGGTCACTGTCATCACCCTCGTTTTTCATACAGTTGTTCACACAATAATGAATGACCTGTACGGGTAATCCCAAGCCTCTAACTAACTTCTTCATGCTGTATAAATTTAATGGCATCTAATTTATCTCCTAGAAACAATTCTTGAATAAAATTAGACAAATCATCAAACCATGTCTGCGGACACCTGTGTATGCACTTTATTTCTAACTTCCTCACGACCACAGATAGTTGAGTATGCTTAGAATTTCTCTCATATATAGGTTTGTCTCCAGCTCAAATAATGTCATACAAATTCCTTGTCTCGGCATTGGGTTCCTCATTCAGGTTGAATTCAAGACACAGAGCATCACAAACCATTCTATGGTATGTAGTGTGATTCATATTATCCGAGACCAACTGATTAGTTTCACTTACTAACACCCATACTGAACTTGAACACCTTTGTTAGACTTGTTTTTTACCATGGTATATCCAAACATAGTAATCCACAACAAAACCATTTGTATACAAATGCATCTTCACTGTCTCAACATTCTAAAAGCAAACTCAACAAATTCATACACCATTGTTGGACACCTCTGTTGGACTTATCTGATATTTAACTAAAGTGCAAGGACACCTTATATATGTACCACCATTCATACACTCAGGATGTCTAAGAGCAAGCTCAACAAATTCATCAACTTTATCCCCCAATTCATTAGAGAACATTCCATTGATTATTTGACCCTTGTACATCCATTCACGATCGTCTTCCATAACTAGTCACAAGAAAATTCAATATAGTAAACAAACACGATTGTCTCTAATTAATTTTATGTTCATTGAAAATTTATTTTGGTTCCGATAAAGTTTTTTTTATACGTGATAACTAACCTACTATACATCCACCTCCACCCATCCAATAGTTATTTTCACTTCAATAGGTTTTGTCCTAATCCATAATGGAGCATTAACAATAAATAGCTAGGAATTCGGTAAAAGCATAAAAAAAAAGGGATCAATCACATTAACCAGGGCTATAAACATCTTCTTTGTTTGTTCAAAATTACGGTGTACCTAGAAACACAAGGCACAAGAAATTTGATTTTAAATTTTATAGGATGAAAGTTCAATACATACATACATACAAACATAGATGGATACATACATACATATATGACCATTTTCTCTTCTAAAAGATGCAAATTATAATAAAAAAAATGATCGGTAATTTTTTGATAATTTTTATTCGCTAATTCTCAACTAATTTAGAGATCAATTTCCGACCAAATATATTTGGTCGCTATATATGGTCAGTAAATATAGTTGGTCTTTGGTAGGAAATATAGTTGAAAATAATTTTTTTGAAACCCCTTTTTAGTCTCCAAATAGTAGTGATTTGGTCAATTATTACTGACCTATTTTTTAGGTCGGTTGTTTAGTTGATAATTAAGTAGTTATAAATATTTTGGAAAGCCACTTTACCGACCATTTTTCATTGTAATATATTTTTGGTCATTAAATGGTCAGTAATTTATTGGTAATTTTTATTCGCTAATTCCCTTCTAATTTACAGACTAATTTCTAACCAAAAATATTTGGTCAATAAATATGGTCGGTCTTTAGTCGGAAATATGGTCGGAAATAGTTTTTTTTTCCGAAACCCCTTTTTGGTCTCTAAATGATCGTGTTTTGGTCGGCAATTACCATCCTATTTTTTTGGTCAGTAGTTTGGTCGGTATTTTTGTTATTTTTAGTAGTGGATAACTTAGGAAATCTCTGTGTTGAATGTATATATTAGAATAATATTAAGATGTGTGATATTTTTAAAGTCTTGGTGCGATGATAAGTGACTTGATCCAAGTAAGCTGAGTCCCATATTTGAGACTTATCAGATATAACTGTTAGAGATCTAGCTTAGATTTCCTTTCAATTTACCAAAATAATATTTGTAGAGAATTTAATATAAAGTGCTAACACGAAGACCACAAGTGGATCTACTCCTCCTCGAGGTATTGATGATACTTTTTCAAAGCCTACTAGTTTAACTGAAATTTAATTTAGTGTGCCTTATTGGTCTGTCAGAGGTTCCACTTATGAGCCATATTTTGATAGTGACACTTTTATAAAAAGAGATGCAGAAATTATAAAATTAACTTGAACACAAACTGAAATAACATAAATCAAATTACAGTAACTCTTATATACATATTTACTCATAAAAACCCCTTATATAGGAGACAAGTTCATCTGGGCGACCCACATGAGTTGGGTGCTCCTATCAAGAAGGAAAATAAAAGTAAAAAACCCCAAATTGTAAATAAATAACTCCAATAACAAATTACAAAATCTTTTTTATACTGGTGTGTGAAAGTTAAAAATATCAAAAGGTAAAATAATCAAATTAATTTGAACTAGAATCAAAGAATATTCACTTGTAACATAATAAACTAATAATAATTAAAACAATAATTGTTTCGGTGATAATAAGAGCATCTTATGATGTTCTCTAATAATTTTTGGGTGTTCAAGAGAAGATCCTGAAGAGCTAGAAGTGCATTATAGTTAGATTATGGGCAATGATGCCGGCTCGTGAAGGAAGGTTGACGCACATAAGGGGTTTACATGGAGAAATATCTGAATAGAATCAATTTGTAAGATAGGAATTAATAATGAAAGCATATGACAACGAGAAAATTTTCCAAATTTTGAGTTAAATTGTTTATGGACCTGATTACAAACATATGATACAATAGGCCTGGGTGACCCAAGAAATTTGAAACTCTAGGATGAGAAGACAATCCTGGGTTAGAAAAAATATCAACATTATTCACCAAAGTAGAACTTGAACTTGCCACTATACATGGAACATCTTTAAGTTGTATTGACAAATCTCTATCATGCAATTCATCATCTTTACCGTAAAAAATTTTACTAGAGCAAATTGTTATTTAATGTCTGTTGTATTTAGTTTGTTTTGATAAACTTCTTTGTATAACAAAAAATGTTTTTTATTTATATATTGTTAATGCAGGAAATAAAATATTGAAATGTTAAGAATGCAGCAATAGCACATTAATGGGGGTTGCTGCTCGTTCAGTGGGCTGAAGAAAATTTTGGAACATAACCTGATCCACCCAAGTGATTCGACCCTCACCATTATTGATATCGAGAAATTGTTTAATATAAATTGATTTTTTATTTCTATTTTTTGCTATTCCCAATTTAATGCTAAACTATTCATTTTTGTCTTCTCTCTGTATGCTTTTTTTTCTTCGTAATTACTGCATCTGTAAGACATTTTTTAGGTTATAATCTGTAAACACATAAGTATTTTTATAGTGGATATAGCTAGTCATGCTGAATGACTAGTGGTCCATATTATTTTATGTGTTTCTGGATTGTGGTTTGTGGATATATCATTTTTCTATATTCTTTTTCTTCTGAATCTATAAAATTATAAACTTTAGAAGCAGAATTACTAACAATGTCTCGTCTCAAATCATGAAGCCAACAAATTCATCATGTTGTCTAAGCAAGGAAATATTTTTTTCATGACTAGCTGATTTTTTAATAAAATCAAAAGAAATCTACTTAGTAATGATTAAAGGATTATACTATAAAAAACTTAACTTTTTATCTAATTTGGATTTTCTAGCATCATTAAGATCATTACAAAAACATATGTATTTGGATTAAATTGTTCTTTTTGATTTAGAATATTTAGCCTAAGATTGCCTTGACATATGAAATGAACCCTCACTAATAACAAATGTAGTTGATGGTGTACATTTATTGTTTATTTTTAATATATTCATAATATAATAAGTTGAATTTCTTATTTTCTTTTAGAATAAGTGTCATTATAGTTAATATGGAGGAAGGAATTAAACCTGAGTGATACTTTATTATAGCATTTATAAAATATTGAAACATTGAAATAACTATATTCTAAGTTTAGTATTGGTATATAAGATTTATACAATCTACACATCATACATGCATTCATTGAAATAGTAAAACAAGATGGTTGTTGTATATATTTTTTATTCTTAAGATTATGAGAGAGAAATATGTTTCTTATGTCTAGTTCATATACATATTATTTGTGAGAAATTATAATAGAATGCAAAAATCTTATAATAACCATTTTGGAGTTGTATTTTAATATTAGAGAATTCAAAAAATTGTGTCCATATGAATATATATGAGAGAATCTATATTAATTAACTATATTAATGATATAAGTGATATTGATTTTGGTTACAGAAAGCTATTTAAAAAATTTCTTATGATTCTCCTATTTCTAAAAGAATCAAATATGATATCGTTGTCTAATATATTTAGATTGAGATTATCAAGTCTTTTAATCTTTTGGAAGACTCATACCTCTTGTTTTGGGACTATTAGATGATATCCTAGTATGTATTTATATATTGTATCTCATGATGAAAATTGTGGCACTATTTTTTTTGTTTAAATGTTGAGATGATGTTTTCTTAATAATGTTAAATATATAATAGCAATTATGATGAATATTAAATAAAAACATAAATAATATTGAATTTGTGAGTTTTTTAAAATAAAAATTGTCTACATAAAAAATAATTATTTTAATTTTGGCGAACCAAAATCTCTTTTCTGAAAGAATAAAATGATGTTGTAAAAACTTTCTTGAAATTGATGGCAATACCACTAGCAAAAACACTTATTAACACTTGTAGAATTTGTGGCCCACCCAAACACTTTGCACAACTCTTACTTTGCCTTTATTCATGTTGTGACATCATGTAAGCTTGATGTCATAACTCACAGGAAACCATTAGGGCTTTGCATGCATTGGGGAGAGAGAAAGAGAGAAAAGAGAGTGGAGAGAAAAATAAAACAAAAAAAGATAATATTATTCTAGAAAAGAATTTATTTAATTTGAATTTGATTGCTCATACTTCATTCACCATTAGTGTTGCAACATACAAGCTTGTTTTTCTATTCCCTCATTCCTCATATAACTTGTATATGTTGTTTGCTACTTTGAATGTAAACTACATAATTTGAATTACTCTATCCGTTGTTTTGTTTTTATTTTTTGTGTGGCTCCTTTGTTCTTGTTCACCCTTTATTAATAGGTGGTTAGTTGGTAATATCTCATTATCAAATTGCCGATCCATATTTTAGACGTGTCGTGCCCCCTCTTCTCATTCAATGTGATGCTGCATTTTCTGCTGGTAAGCCAAATATATGTGATTTCATTTAACTAGTATAAGCATATTTTTTTAAAGTAGTAGTTAGTAGTGAGGATGGCCCCCTCTTTTTTTAATTTCACAGCTTAAAAGGAATAATAATTGTAAAATGTTGATTATTTTTATCCCATTGCAAATTTGATGTGTAAACTATTATAGAATGTTCATAAAATAAATAATTATTTTTTTTAAGAATTATTTTTGTTCCCATTAATTGTTTTTTATTAAAGATTTACTTTTTGATAATTTGTCTGACTTCCATGATCATTATATAATCATGGAATATTGAACCATCATGGGAGACAAAAAGGCTGATTCAACTCCTTCACAATCAGAACCTTTGATACTACTGACATCCTTCTTGAATAAAAGGAAAAGAACATAGACACTATGTATATGGAGGAAGTAAACAAAACAATGGGTAAGAATGTTCCAACTATTTGATTAATTTCTTTTTATCCTTTTGAAAGAATGATTGTCTGCCACATCATTTTAGAATTGCCTAGATGGTCCATGCTCCATGGCACACAAAGTGCCAATGCCAGCAATGATGTGTGATGTACATGTGCTGGCATGTGGCTTAGTGTTAGTGGGTGCATGGTCTAGTTGGCAGTGATGCCATGAGATGTGGTGCCATTGATGCACAGATGTGGTGCATAACTGTGTGGAAGTGCATAGTGTGTGCGTGGTGTAGTGAACGTGGATGTGTGGTTGATGTACTGGACGTGCACAATGCGTAAGTTTGATGCAGCCATGGTGTAGTGTGTGCAACATGTGGATTGTGTTCATTGGGTTCTTTTTTTACATGTATCAAAGAAAGTGATTTTCCATGTAGAATCAAGCGAGTAAAACTATATAGTTGTTATGAAAGTGGCCACTACTTTGGTGGTGCCATCACTATTAGACTACTATAATAAATGTTTAAAGTTAAGTGTGTAATGAAAAATATTATATTTAATTTATTTATATCTAGCACAAATTTATTTTTTTCTATTTTATCACAGAAACTCATGGAGGAACATATGACAGCTGCTTCTCAACCAGTTGAGGGTTCTATGAATCTTTAGATAACTTTTTTGAAGGAAGAAATGTAGGAAATGAATAAAGTGTTGATGAGATGAAAGAAAGCAAGAAAGTAATGAAATCATAGATGACATATAAAGAGTCACTATTAATAACCTTACGAGACTGATAGCACATTGAGTTCCATTAGAATACTCACGTAGGAGAGACTAGCACAAATGTACCATCTAATGATGAAGATGATTTAGTTTTAAAAGATTTTATATCTATGTTATGTTTTTTTAACCATGTAACTTTTATATCAGAATTATTTCTAAACTATTTTTGGTTTTTGTAAATAATAAAAAATGGTTAATAGTATATGTTTTTATTAAATTTAAAATAAAATTTTTAAAAAATGTAATCAATTTTTTTGTAAAAAAAAATTATGAAAATAATTTTGGAAAGAAAATAGCTAGGGATTTTTCCCTCACTAATTTAGCTAGCGAATTTTGAGTATATATTAAGTTGAAAATATTAATTACTACTCTTAATTATAATTAAAATTAGGAAGGAAAAAATATAATTTGGAATGGAAGAATTTAATTAGCCAGGGAATTTTTGACTTTGAAAGATTTGCTAGAAAATTTTTTTTCTCATTAATATTGTGTGATGAGCAATTTAGTTTGAGATTATTTACAATGATAATTTATCATTATTCTATTTTAGAGACAGAATACGCCCATATAGCTAGAAAAATTTTTCTAGCTATTTGTTCTTTTTTTGTAGTAAGATCGATAGATGGATTAATAGATATATTGATAGATAGATTTGATAGATAGATAAAAAGATAACTTAATAAAAGGATATATAGATAGATACATAGATAGATAAAAAGACAGACAGATAGATATATAGATAAAAAAATAGACAGATAAATAGATAAATAGATAGATAGATAGTTAGTTAGATAGAAATATATATAGATATTTTGATAGACAAATCGATAGAGAGATAGTTATAGAGATAGATAGATAGATAGATAGATAGATAGATAGACAAATATATATAAAGATAGATAGTAAGAAAGAAAGATAGATAGATAGATAGATAAAATAGTTAAACAGATAAATAGATAGATAGTTAGACTAATACATATATATATACACACACACACACACATCAATAGATAGATAGATAGATTGATTGATTGACAATTTATAAATAAATTTATAAACATATTGATAGACAAATTAATAGATAGAGTGATATTAAGATTGATAGACAGATTGATACATAGATAGATAGATTGATTGATTGATTGATCGATAGATAGCTAGATAGACAGATAGATATATAAATAGATAGAAAGACAAACAGATAGCTACATAGATGGATAGATAGATAGATAAATAGATAGATAGCAGATAGATAGAAAGACATACAGATAGACATATAGATAGATAGACAAATAGATAGATAAAAAGATAGATAAACTAAAAGAAAGAAAGATAGATATATAAAAAATACAGATAGACAAACAGACAGACAGATAGATAGATATATAGATAATCAAAATGATAGATAGATTGAAATATAGATTGACAGATAGACATATAGATAGATAGATAAACAGATAGAGAGATTGACATATAGACAGGTAGATAGGTAGATAGATAGATATAAAGATAGATAAATAAATAGATAGAAAGATAAATAGACATATAGATAGAAAGATAGATAGTTTGTTAGAAAGATAGATAGATATTTAGAAAAATAGTTAGACAAATAGATAGACATAAAATTGACAAATAAATAGACAAATAGATATATAGATAGATAGATAGATATAAATAGATAAAGATAGATCAATAGACAAATTGATAGACATATAGATATATAGATAAAAAGATAGACAGATTGTATGTTAGAGAGATAGATAGATAATTAGATAGATAGATAAATAGATAGGTAGACAGATAGATAGACATATAGTTAGATAGATAGATAGATTAATAAATAGATAAATCGATAAAGAGATTGACTAATTGATAAGATAGATAGATAGATATACATACAGATAGATAGAAAGAAAGATAGATAGATATATAGATAGATAGATAGATATATAGATATATAAATAGATAGATAAACTAATAGATAGATAGATAGACTGATAGATAGACTGACTGACTGATAGATAGATATATAGATAGAGAGACAAATTGATGGATAGTTATATAGATAAATAATTAGATATATAAATAGATAGATTGATAGACAGATTGATAGATAGACATATAGATAAATAGATATATAGATAGATAGACAGACATATATATATATATAAACATAAATATACAGACAAATATATAGATAGATATATACAAAGATAGATCTATAGATAGCAAGATAAATAGATAGATCGAAAGATAGATAAACGTATAAATTGAAAAAAAGATAAACATATAGATAGATTGATATATAGATAGATAAATAGATAGATAGACAAATAGATAGATAGATATATAGATAGATATATAGATAGATAGATAGATATATAGAAAAATAAATATATAGATAGATAGATATATAACAAATAAAAAGATAGAGAGAGATAAAAAATAGATACATAGAGAGACAAATAGATGGATTGATAGAGAGATTGATAGATAGACAGATAGATAACCTAATAGAAAGGAAAACAGATTGACATATAGATAGATAGATAATTAGACATATATAAAGAAAGATAGATTGATTGATGATAGACTGACCGATAAATACATAGATTGATAAATAAACACATAGAGAGAGAGACAAATAGACAAACATATAGAAAGATAGATAGATAGACAAATAGATTGACACACATATAAACATACAGATATATTGATAGATTAATAAACAAATAAACACACATTTAGAAAGATAGATAGATACACAGATAGACAAATAGATTGATAGATAGACAAATAGATAGAAAGGTAGATCGATAGACAGATAGATAGACATATAAATATATAGAAAATATATAGATAAGTAGATAAATAGATTTATAGATAGATAGATTGTTAGACAAATTGATAGATAGAATGATAGACATATTGATAGATAGATTGAAATATAGAATTATAAAAAGATTGATAGAAAGATTAATAGACATATTAAAAGAAAGATAGATAAATAGATATATAGAGAGATAGATTAATAGATAGATTAACACCAAGATTGACAAATTGATAGAAAGATTTATAGACAGATTGGTAGAGTGATTAAAAGATAGATTGATAGACAAATTGATAAATAAATAGATATAAAAATAATTATAAAGATAGATAGACATATAGATTCATATATATTTAGATAGATAGATAGATAGATAGTTAGAGAGATAAATAGACACTTATATAGATAGATTGATAAATAGATAGATAGAAAGATAGATTGATTGAGAGAAGATAGAAAGATAGAAAGAAAGAAAGTTAGATAGATAGATGGATGGATAAATAGATGGATAGAAAGATAGATAAATAGACTGATAGATAGATATATAGATAGATAGATAGTTAGATAGTTAGATAGTAAGATTCATAGTGATAGACATTGATTATTAGATTGATAGATAAATTGATATTTAGATAGATAGATAGATTGATAGACAAAATTAAAAATAGATGGATAGATAGATAGATTGATAGTTAGATAGTGAGATTGATAAACAAATTGATAGACATATTGATAATTATATTGATAGATATATTGTTATATATACTGCTAGACAAATTTATAGACAAATATAAAAAATAGATTGATAGATAGAAAGAAAGATAGATAGATTAACATATAGATAGACATATATATAGATAGATATATGGACAGGTAGATAGATAGATCGACAGATAGATAGACAAATAGATAGATAAATTGATAAACAAATAGATAGATATATCAAAAAATAGATATGTAGATAGAAAGATAGATATACAAATAGAAAGACAGATTGATAAATAGATAGATAGAAAAATAGATAGATACATTGATAGATTGATAGATGATAGAAAGATTGGTAGGTAGACATAAAGATAAATGGATAGATTGATAAATTGACATTTTTATAGACAAATAGATAGATTGATTGATTGGTAGTTAGATAGATATACAGATATATAGAAAGGTAGATAGACAGATATATAAACACATAGATATTATACAAATCAAATATAGATAGATAGTTAGATATGGACATATATATAAATATCAATAAATAGATAGATAGATAGTTAGTTAGATAAATATATAGACTAATCATATAGATCGACATATAGATTGGCAGATATATAGAAAGGTAGATAGATAAATAGATAAATATATAGGTAGATAGACTACGAGATAGATAGACATAGATAGAAAGAAAGAAAGATAGATAGATAGATAATTATATAGATAGAGAGATAAATAGATAGATAGATCGATAGTCAGGTATATTGAGAAATAAATAGATAGATAGATAGGCATTTTGATATATAGATTGATAGACACAAAGAAAGGCATATAGATAGATAGATAGATATACATATAGATAGACAAATATATAGATAGATTGATAGACAGATAAATAGACACATAAAATCACAAATAAATATAGAGATAGACGACCAATAGGTAGATAAATATATAAATAAATGTATAGATAGAATGATATAAATATAAATAGACATATAGATATATAGATAGATAGACAAATAGATAGAAAGTAAGATAGATATATAGATAGATAGATATACATATGCATAAATAGATAGATAGACAAATAGATATATAGATAGATAGATAGATACATTGAAAGATAGATTGATATAAATTTATAGATAGATAGATAGATTCATAGACAGACACATAGATAGATATATAGATAGACAGACATATAGACAGACAGATAGATAGATAGATAAGTAGATAGATAGATTGATTGACTAATTAATTGATAGATCGATAGATATAAAAATAGATAGATAGATAAACAGATAGATAGACATATAGATAGTAAAATAGATAGACTGATAGATAGAAAGATTAATAATCAAATAGATTGTCAGATAGATAGACAACTAGTTATATAGACAAATAAACACACATATAGACAAACAGATAGTTAATTAGTCAGTCATTCAAGAAGATAGACAATCAGGTAGGCAGATAGATATAGAAATATATATACATATAGATAAACAAATAGATAGAAAGATAGATAGACAGATAAAAAGATAGAAAGATAGATGGATAGACAAAAAGATAGATTGATTAAAAAAAATGATAGATATATATTTAGATAGATGGATAGATAGAAAGAGAAATAGATATTTAGGCAGACAGACAGATTGATAGATCGATATATAGATAGATAGAAAAATATATAAAACATAGATATTTAGACAGATATATAGACAAATAAATAGATATATAGATAGATATACAAATAGATATATAGATAGATAGACCGATAAATAGATAGATAGATAGAAAGATAGATAGAAAAATTTATCGATAGATAGATAAATAGAAAAATAGATTGACGTATATATAGACATATAAATAGATTGAAAGATAGACAAATAGATAGATAGATAGCTAGACAAATAGATACACTTTGATAGATATATATAGAGACAGATGGATAGATAGAAATATTGATAGACAAATAGGTATACATATAGATAGACATATTGATATATAAATAGATAGATAGATAGATAGACAGACTGACAGACATATAGATATATAGACACTTAGAAAGATAGATAAATAGATTGATAGAAAAAAGATAGAAAGATAATTAAATAGATAGAAAGAGATATAGATAGATAGATAGGAAGATAGACAAAAAGATAGATTATTAGATAGATACATAGATAGATAAATAGATAGATACATAGGTATATAAATAGACAGAAAGATCATCAGATAGCCAGGTAGATCGATAGATAGATAGATAGATTGATATATAAAAAGAAAGATAGATAGATAATTGAAAGTTATATAGATAGATAGACAGACAGATAGATAGATAAACAAATAGTTAGACAGACACATAGAAAGATATATAATAAGATATATAAATAAATTATAAGACAAATAGAATGACAAAAAGAATGAAAAATAGATTAAAACACAAATACATATACATATAGATAGAAAGATATACTAACAGATAGATATATAGATAGACAGACAGATAATTTGATAGATAAATAGATATATATATATAAGACAATTAGATAGAAATATAGATAGACAGATTGATATATAGATATAAAGATAGATAGATAGATAGATATACTGATCGATAGACATATAGAAAAATAGATAGACTGATACATGGAGACACATAGATACATAGATAAATATATACCTAGATAGATGGACAGATAGTTAGATAAATAGGTTAATTGATAGACAGATATATAGATAGTTAGATAGATACATAGATAGTTAGACAAATAGATAGACATGTTTATAGACAATTATATATATAAATAGATTTAATAATAGATTTACAAATAGATAGTCAAATATAACGACACACAAATAGAAAGATAGATAGAAAAATATATAGAAAGATTGATAAAAAAATAAATAGACCGATAGATAAATAGATTTATAGATAGATAGATAGTTAGACAGAATGATAGAAATATAGATAGACAAATATATAGATAAATAGATAGATATTAAATATATAGATAGTTAAATAGATATATAGATAGATAAAGAGATAAATTGATAGATAGATTTATACAGATATATAGATAGACAGATTGATTGATTGATAGACAGATATATACTAAAAGTGATAGACAAATAGATATACAGATAGATTGACAAAAATATTTTTAGATACATACACAAATAGATAAACAAATAGATAGATAGTAAAATAGATAGATGGATATATTGACATATAGATATGCAGCGAGATTGACAGATAGTTATACATATAGATATATAGATTGTTAGACAAATAGAAAAAAACATTGATAGATAGATATATAGATAGCCAGACAGATAGAACGATAGATATATAGACAAATAGATAGAAAGATAGATAGAGAGAAAGATAATAGATAGATAGATAGATACATAGATATACAGATAGAGAGATAAAAACAAAGAAAGATAGATAGATAACCACATAGATAGAAAAATAAATAGATTGATAGATAGAGAGAGAGAGATATATATATATATATATATATATTGTTAGATAGATAGAAATATAGATAGATTAATAGAAATATAGAAAATTATATAGACAAATTATTAGATAGATACTTAGATAGAAAAATACATAGATAGATATACAGATCAATAGATAGATAGATCGACAGATAGAAAGATAGATCAACAAATAGATAGATAGATAGATATATAAATAGATAAACAGACATATAGATAGATTGATATATATATAGAGAGATAGATAGAAAGATAGTTAAATAGATAGATTGATAGATAGATAGACATATATGTAAATTGATAGATATATAGATAGATAGATAGATAGATATACATACATATAGACAAATGGATAAATAGACACATAGAAAGATTGATAGTCAGATATATAAATAAATTGAAAGACAATTAGTGTGACAAATAGATTAACACAAAGATATACAGACAGACATACATATAGATAGATATATAGACAGATAGTTAGACATATAGATTGTTAAACAAATTGATTGATATATAAATAGATCGAAAGATACACAAATTGACAGACATATAGTTAAATAGATTGATAGAAAGATATAAAGTTAAAAAATTGATAGATAGATTGATAGACAAATAGATCGACTTATACATAGATAGACACATAGACAGATAGATAAATAGACAGATAGATAGATTGGTGTATTGATAGATAGATATAGATAGAAAGATAGATAGACAAATAGATAGACACATTGATAGAGTAATAGATAGACAAATAAATATACAAATAGATAATAAGATAGATTTATAGATATATTGTCAAAAAAAATGATAGACATATTTGATAGTTAGTTAGAGAGATAGCTTGTTAAAAAGATATATAGTTAAGTATATAGATATATTTATATATAGATAGATAGATAGTTAGATAGATAGATAAATATAATGATAAACAAATCGATAAAGAGATAGTTATAAAAATAGATAGATAGACAAATCGATATAACGATAGATAATAATAAAGATATATAGATAGATATAAAAATGGTTAAATAGATAAATAGATAGATAGTTAGACTAATACACAGATATATATATATATATATATTAGTAGTTAGAATAATGTTTGATAGACAAATTTATAGAAAGATTTATAGACATATTGATAAACAAATTATAGATAGATTGATATAAAGATTGATAGATAGATTAATACATAGTTAGATAGATAAATAGATAGACAGACAGATAGTTAGACGGACAGATAGATAAATAAATAGATGGAAAGATAGATATATAGATAGATAGTCATCTAGATAGTTAAATAGATAGCTAAATAGATAGATAGATAGATAAAAAGATAGACAAATTGAAAGAATGAAAGATAGATAGATAAATAAATAGATGGATCGATAGATAGATAGAGAGATAGTCAAATAGATAGATAGATTGAAATATAGATAGATAGATATATAGATATATAGACAAATAGATAGATAGAGAGATAAATAGTAGATAGCCAAATTGATAGATATATAGATAGATAGTTTTTACAAATAGATAGATAGATAAATAAATAATAGATAGCCAAATTGATAGATATATAGATAGATAGATAGATAGATAGATAGACAAATAGTTAGACAGATAGATAATCAAATATATAGACAATATATAGACAAATTCATATATCGATAGATAGAAATATAGATTGATAGATACAAATATATAAAGATAGATCAATAGACATTGATAGACATATAGATATATAGTTAAAAAAATAGATAGATAGTTTGTTAGAAAGATAGAGAGATAAATAGATAGGTAGATAGACAAATAGGTAGTTAGAAAGATAGATAAAGATATAAAAATGACAGACAGATATATAAATAGATAGATAGATTAATTGATAGAGAGATTAATAGATAGATAGATAGATATGCATATAGAAAGTAAGATAGATTGAGAGATAGACATATAGATAGAGAGATAGATAGACATATGAAAAGATAGATCGATAGTCTTATAGATAGATAGACAGACTAATAGATAAACTGACATAAAGAGAAAGAGATATATAAACAAATACGTAGACAGTAATATAGATAAATAGATTAACATATAAAAAAAATAGATAGACAGATAGATAGACTGAGTGATACCTTGATATATAGATAAATAGATAATAGATAATAAGATACACAGATAAATAGATAGATAAACAAACAGATAGACAGATAGATAGATATATAAAATGAGAAATAGATAGATACATAGATAAATCTATAGATAGCTAGATAGATAGATAAATTGATTCATAGATAGAAGATAGATAAACAGATTGATAGACAAATAGATAGAAAAATAGATAGATAAATAGATAGATAAATAGATAGATAAATAGATAGATAGATATATAGATAGATATATATATATATAGAAAAATAAATAGACAGATAGACATATATATAAATATATAACAAATAGATAGACAGACAGATAGATGGATGGTAGAGAGATAGTGAGACAAATTGACACATAGATAGACAAATAGATAAACTAATAGATAGACTGATAGATAGGCAAACAAATACACAGACATATCGAGATATAGATAGATAAACAAATAGAAAGAAAGAAAGATAGATAGATAGATACTTATATAGATAGATAGATTGATGATTGAAAAATAGATAGATAGATAGATAGACATATAGACAGACAAACATATAGACAAATAGATAGAGAGACAAATAGATAGACAAATATAGATAGAGAGACATACAAATACACAAATAGATTGACAAACATATAAATATACAGATATATAACTAGATAGACATACATATAAATAGATAGAGAGACAAATAGATATTTAGATAGATAGAAAGATAGATAGACAGATAGATAGATAGATAGACAGATAGATAGACATATAGATAGATAGATCAAAAAAACCAAAAGATAAATAGATACATAGATAGATAGAGATATAGATAGATAGACAAATATATAGATAAAATGATAGATAAATTTACATATAGATAGATAGATATATAGATAGATTATTTGATAAATTGATAGATAGATTAATATATAGAATGATAGTTAGATTGATAAATAAATTAATAGATAGATTGATAGAAAGAATGATAGAAAGATCAATAGACATATAGACATATTAATATGCATATAGATAGATAGATGGATAGATATTTACATAGTTTAACAAATAGATCGATAGATTGATAGACATATTGGTAGATTGATTAAAATAAATATTGATAGATAGATTGATAAACAAATAGATAGACAAATTGTTAGAAAGATAGATAGAGAATCATAGATATTTATATAGATTGATAGATAGATGATTGTTACACATATAGATAGATGCATATATAGATAGATCGATAAATAAATAGATAGTTAGATTGATTGAGAGATAAATAAAATGATAAAAAGCTAGATAGATAGATAGATAGAAAATAGATAGATAGACTGATATATAGACATATAGATAGATAGATCGATAGATAGTAAGATTGATAGACAGATTGATAGACATTGATAATTATATTGATAGATAGATTGATATAGATTGATACACATATTGATAATAAAATTTAAATATAGATTGATAGATAGAAGATAGATGATTGATTGATTGATTTATAGATAGACATATGGATAGATAGATAGATAGATCGAAAATTAGATAGATAGATAGATGGAAAATTAGATAGATAGATTAATAGATAGATAGACAAATAGATAGATAGATAGCTAAATAGATAGGTAGATAGATAGATAGATAGACAAATAGATAGATAGATCAATAGATAGATAATGAGACATATAGATAGATAGTTAGATAGATTGACATTTAGATTGACAGACAGATAGATTGATTGATTTGTTGATAGATAGATAAATATATAGACAAATAGATAGAAAGATATATAGATAGATAAATTTAATGAAAGTTCAATAGATAGATAGATAAAAAAATATATAGAAAGATCAAAAGATAGATAGTTAGATAGATAAATAGATAGAATGACAGATAGACTAATAGATATCGTGACATATAGATAGGCAGATAGATATAAAGATAGATAGATAAACATATATATATAGACAAATAGAATAATAGATAGATAGACCTATATATAGAAAGATAAATAGATAGATAGATATTTAGATAGTTAGATAGATAGATAGATAGAGAGATAGATAGTTAGGTATATAAAGAAATAGATAGACAGATAAATAGATAGATATACATATTTATATATAGATAATGACATAAAATGATATATAGATAGATAGATTGATATACATATAGATAGAAAAATATATAGACATATAAATTGACAAATAGATAAACAAATATTAGAAAAAAACATAGATAGATAGACTAATAGATTGTCAGATATATAGACATATCATTAGATAGAATGATAGACATATAAATAAATAGATGATAGGTAGATAGATATACTGATAAATAATTTGATATTCATTTATAGAAAGATTGATAGATAGATTCATAGATCGATAGATACACAAAAAAATAGTTAGATAGATTGATAAACAGACAGATAGATAGATATATATGTAGATATAAAGATTGATTGACTGATAAATAGATAGAGAGATTTATAAATAGATAGAGAGATTTATAAATAGATAGATAAATAGATAGATAGACATAAAGTTGTAAATAGATAGAAAGATAGATAATCAAATAAATAGACATATAGATAGATATATAGATATATAGATAAATAGAAACAATATAGGCAAATAGATAGTTAGTAGTCAGTCATTTATGCAGACAGATAATCACGTAGGCAGATAAATAGACAAATAGATATACATATAGATAAATAAATAGATGGATAGATAGATCGAACATAAGATAGACAGATAAATAGACATATAGAAATACACAAATATAGACCAATAGATAGATAAACAGATTGATTGATTGATTTATATATATACAAATAGATAGACACAATTATAGATATATATTTAGATAAATAGATAGATAAAAAGTGATATAGATATTTAGATAGACAGATACATATATAGATATATATATATATATATATATATAGTTAGAGAAATAGATATAACATAGATAGATAGATAGACAAATAGATTAATATATAAATAGATAGACCAACAGATATATAGATAGATAGATAGATAGACAGATAGATAGTCATACAAAAAGGAAAACAGATAGATACATATATAGATAGATAGAAAAATAGTTAGACTGATATCTAGCCATATAGATATATGGATATATAGATAGATTGATAGATAGCTATACAAATAGAATTACACATTGATAAAAAGATATATATATATATATATATATATATATATATATATATATATATATATATATATACAGATAGATAGATAGATAAATAGACAAATAGGTAGACAAAAAGATAGATAGATAGATATATATTTAGAAAGATAGATAGTTAGATAGATAGACAGACAGATAGACAGATAGATAGATATATAGATAGATAGATAAACACATAGAAAGATAGATATATAGATAGATAGATAGAGAGAGAGATATATATATATATATTTAGATAGATAGAAAGATAGATAGATATCTAGTAAGATAGACAAATAGATAGACAGTTTATTAGATAGATACATACTTAGATATATAGATAGATAGACAGATCAATAGATAGATAGATAGACTAATAGATTGAATTAAAAATAGATAGTTAGATAGAGAGATAGATAGAGAGACAGACAGATAAATAAATATATAGTTAGACAATTAGATAGAAAGTCATATAATTATATAGACAGATAGACAATTATACATATAGATAGATAGATAGGCAAATAAATAAATAGATAAATAGAAAATTTTCTAGATATATAGATTGATATACATGTACACAACTAGACTGGAAGATTGTTAGGTAGACAAATTGATTGATCGATAGATAGATCAAGAAATAAATAGACACATAGACTAATAGACTTATATACAAAAAGATATATAAAAAGATAGATAGAAAGATAGATTGACAAACAGAAAGATAAATATACAGACGGATAGATATATAAGTAGATAGATAGATAGTTAGATAGATAGAGAGAGACAGATAGATAGATAGTCTTATAGACTGATGGATAGATAAATAGATAAAGAGTTGAAAGATAGAGATATAGATATATAAAGATATATAAATTGATTGAGAAACACATAGATATATAAAGTTATCTAAAGATATCTAAAGATATATATAGATATATAAAGATATAGAGTCTTATATAAAGATATATAAAGATATATAAGTTGAAAGATAGATATATAGATAGACAGACAAAAAATTGATTAAGAAACACACAGATATATAAAGAGTTACATAGATTAATATATAGATAGATAGATAGATTTACTTAAAGACTAATAAATAGAAAGATAGTTATACAAATAGATAGATAAATAGATTAAAAGTTAAATAGTTATATAGATAGAAATAAAGACTATTAGATAGTTAGAAATATAAATAGACAGGCATATAATCATTTAGAAAAATAAATAGATATATTGATAGATAAATATACATATAGACAAATAGATTGATAGATAGATATATATGAGAGCAGATTGATAGATTGATAATTAGACAGGTATATAGTTATATAGATATATATCAAATAGATAGATAGAAAGATCGAAAGATATACAGACTGATGATTATATAGATAGATAGATAGATAAAAAGATAGATAGACACAAAGATAGATAGAGATATAGATATATATAAAGATAGATATATTACAAGATAGTCATATGCATAAATATAAATATACAAATAAATAAATATACAAATAGACAGATAGATAAACAAATATATAGATAGAATGATTGCAAGAAGCCATATAGCAGAGAGATAGATATAGAAATAAATAGATAGATAGATAGACAAACAGATAGACATATACGATGATAGACAAACAAACAGACAGATAGATTGTTAGAAGGACATATACATAGATAGACATATAGAAAGATAGATATATAGTTAGACAAATAAATATATAGATAGACAATAGATAGAAAAATAGATAGATAGATAGATACAGATAGG
>JAREIK010000369.1:310883-369145 GCA_029783825.1 Sapria himalayana | reverse complement strand
TAAATAGATAGAGAGATTTATAAATAGATAGAGAGATTATAATAGATAGATAAATAGATAGATAGACATAAAGTTGTAAATAGATAGAAAGATAGATAATCAAATAAATAGACATATAGATAGATATATAGATATATAGATAAATAGAAACAATATAGGCAAATAGATAGTTAGTAGTCAGTCATTTATGCAGACAGATAATCACGTAGGCAGATAAATAGACAAATAGATATACATATAGATAAATAAATAGATGGATAGATAGATCGAACATAAGATAGACAGATAAATAGACATATAGAAATACACAAATATAGACCAATAGATAGATAAACAGATTGATTGATTGATTTATATATATACAAATAGATAGACACAATTATAGATATATATTTAGATAAATAGATAGATAAAAAGTGATATAGATATTTAGATAGACAGATACATATATAGATATATATATATATATATATATAGTTAGAGAAATAGATATAACATAGATAGATAGATAGACAAATAGATTAATATATAAATAGATAGACCAACAGATATATAGATAGATAGATAGATAGACAGATAGATAGTCATACAAAAAAGGAAAACAGATAGATACATATATAGATAGATAGAAAAATAGTTAGACTGATATCTAGCCATATAGATATATGGATATATAGATAGATTGATAGATAGCTATACAAATAGAATTACACATTGATAAAAAGATATATATATATATATATATATATATATATATATATATATATATATATATATATACAGATAGATAGATAGATAAATAGACAAATAGGTAGACAAAAAGATAGATAGATAGATATATATTTAGAAAGATAGATAGTTAGATAGATAGACAGACAGATAGACAGATAGATAGATATATAGATAGATAGATAAACACATAGAAAGATAGATATATAGATAGATAGATAGAGAGAGAGATATATATATATATATATTTAGATAGATAGAAAGATAGATAGATATCTAGTAAGATAGACAAATAGATAGACAGTTTATTAGATAGATACATACTTAGATATATAGATAGATAGACAGATCAATAGATAGATAGATAGACTAATAGATTGAATTAAAAATAGATAGTTAGATAGAGAGATAGATAGAGAGACAGACAGATAAATAAATATATAGTTAGACAATTAGATAGAAAGTCATATAATTATATAGACAGATAGACAATTATACATATAGATAGATAGATAGGCAAATAAATAAATAGATAAATAGAAAATTTTCTAGATATATAGATTGATATACATGTACACAACTAGACTGGAAGATTGTTAGGTAGACAAATTGATTGATCGATAGATAGATCAAGAAATAAATAGACACATAGACTAATAGACTTATATACAAAAAGATATATAAAAAGATAGATAGAAAGATAGATTGACAAACAGAAAGATAAATATACAGACGGATAGATATATAAGTAGATAGATAGATAGTTAGATAGATAGAGAGAGACAGATAGATAGATAGTCTTATAGACTGATGGATAGATAAATAGATAAAGAGTTGAAAGATAGAGATATAGATATATAAAGATATATAAATTGATTGAGAAACACATAGATATATAAAGTTATCTAAAGATATCTAAAGATATATATAGATATATAAAGATATAGAGTCTTATATAAAGATATATAAAGATATATAAGTTGAAAGATAGATATATAGATAGACAGACAAAAAATTGATTAAGAAACACACAGATATATAAAGAGTTACATAGATTAATATATAGATAGATAGATAGATTTACTTAAAGACTAATAAATAGAAAGATAGTTATACAAATAGATAGATAAATAGATTAAAAGTTAAATAGTTATATAGATAGAAATAAAGACTATTAGATAGTTAGAAATATAAATAGACAGGCATATAATCATTTAGAAAAATAAATAGATATATTGATAGATAAATATACATATAGACAAATAGATTGATAGATAGATATATATGAGAGCAGATTGATAGATTGATAATTAGACAGGTATATAGTTATATAGATATATATCAAATAGATAGATAGAAAGATCGAAAGATATACAGACTGATGATTATATAGATAGATAGATAGATAAAAAGATAGATAGACACAAAGATAGATAGAGATATAGATATATATAAAGATAGATATATTACAAGATAGTCATATGCATAAATATAAATATACAAATAAATAAATATACAAATAGACAGATAGATAAACAAATATATAGATAGAATGATTGCAAGAAGCCATATAGCAGAGAGATAGATATAGAAATAAATAGATAGATAGATAGACAAACAGATAGACATATACGATGATAGACAAACAAACAGACAGATAGATTGTTAGAAGGACATATACATAGATAGACATATAGAAAGATAGATATATAGTTAGACAAATAAATATATAGATAGACAATAGATAGAAAAATAGATAGATAGATAGATATACAGATAGGTTTATATACTAATTGATAGATAGATAGATAGAAGAGATAGACTTAAAAATAGTTTGACAAATAGATAGATAAACATATAAAAAATATAGACAAATAGTTAGATGGATAGACACAGACTTATAGATGATAAAGTAATAGATAGATAAAGTGATAGATAGATTGAGAGATAGATAGATTGACGAATAGATAGATAGACATATAGGCAAATAGATAGATAGATTGATAGATATTTAGATAGATAAACAAAAAATATATGCACAGATAGATAGATAGACATGTATACTTATAGATAGATAGATAGACAAATAGATGGATAGTTAGATATATAGATACATAGATTGATAATAGATAGATATATAGATAGATAGACAACTAAATAGATATAAAGATTGACATATGTGTGTATATATTTATATAGACAGACTGATTGATAGATTAATAGAAAGTCAATTAGACATTTAGAAAGTTAGATAGATAGAATAATAGATAATTATATATTTACATAGATTTATAGATAGACATATAAATATATAGACAACTAGATAGATAGATAGATACATAGATAGATAGGCTTATATATATATTGAAAGATAGAAAGATAGACAGATAGATAGATAGATAGACAAACAGATAGATAGATACATAGATAGATAGATAGACATATAGACAAAAAGATAGAAAATTAGATAGATAGATAGATAGATAAACACAGACTTTTAGACTGATAAACTAAAAGGCAGATAGAGAGATATAGAGATAGACATATAGATAGATAGACATGCATATAGATATATAGATAAATAAATATATACAAATATAAATTGATAGACAGATATATAGATAGATAAATAGATAGGCAAATAGATAGATAGACAAATAGTCAAATAGATAGATGGACAAATAGACAAATAGAAAAATAAACAAATAGAAAGATAGAAATATGGACAGATAGACAAGTAAATAGAAAGATAAATAGAAACATAGACAAAAAGACACTTAGACAAATAGATAGATAGGTAGAAATTTAGATAGATAGATAGATAGAGATATATATATATATACAGACATAAAGATAGATAGATATATAGACTACCATAGACACATAGACACATAAACATAGAGTGAAAGATAGATACAAAGAGAGATAGACAGACTTATATACAAATAAACATATATGTAGATAAACTGATAGACAAATAGAGTGATACACATATATACAAATAAGAAATTAGAAAATAGAAAGATACATAGATAGAAATATAGATTAATAGCCAATTAGACTGATAGGTAGATAGATATACAGATAGATAGATAAACAAATTTATAGATATATAGATAGACTGACAAATAGATAGATAGATAAATATACATATAAACAAAATATATAGATAGACAAACAAGTAGATAGATAGATAGATATATAGATCGATAAATAGACAGATAGACAAAAGAGATAGATAGATAGATAGACAAATAGTTAGATAAATTGATAAATAGATAGATAAATAGCCATATAGATAGATAGAAAAATATACATATAAGCAGATAGCCATATAGACAAATAAACACATACACATAAATATATGTAGATAGATCGATATACATAAAGATAGATAGATAGATAGACAGACATATAGATAGGTCAGTAGATAGATAAATTGACAAATAGACATACAAATAGATAGATAGATAGATAGATAGATAAGAAGATAGACACATAGACACGTAGAGATATAAACATATAGATATATAGGCAGATAGTTAGATAGAGAGATAGACATATAGATAGATAAATAGATAGGCAGATAGATAGATAGACATATAGATAGATAAGTAGATAGGCAAATAGATAGATAAAAATATAGACAAATAAATGGATAGTTAGATTGACAAATAGAAGATAGATATATTAATAGATTGATAGTTAGATACAAAATTTGTCAAATCCCATAAAAAAGCAGAAATAAATAATATGATTTTGTTTTTGGAAAAAAAAGAGCTCAATCATAATTTTACAATAATAAAAATAAACTGAAAATTTTAGAACCGTGATGATAAAATAGATTTTGTTATTGAATTCATCATGTAAAATATAGTTACGATGACAAATTTTTTCATATTCTGAAGAAGTCAGAAATTAGTTATTTATTTAAATAATTTTTAGAATAAATAAATAAATAAATAAATAAATAAATAAAAACAACACAAGCAGAAGACCCGGCCACAACATTAACACATGGCTACTCCATGCATGGTCATGTGTCAAAAAAAAGAAAAAGAAAAAAAAACTATTATAACAATATATTTTTTTATATTATTATTAAAGAAAACATCGGAAATCCAGAAAATGGGTTGATGGGTAAAAAAAAGACATACTTTAGGGGAGAAAGAGACATAATGCAGAAGAAAAAAAATAAAAGATTCGTTGATTTTCTTTTGATCATAATGGATTATTCTGAAATCGGAATAGAATAGTTTACGAACTAAAGTTACTCTACATGATGAGATTTTTAGTTTACTATTTAATTGATAAAGTTTCCATGAAATTTTTCGGAGGGTAGTAGTTTTCTTTTATCGTAATTTCTTTCTATTTAAAAATCATAAATGATAATGTTTTAAATTTCAATTTGAATTGTTAAGAATTTAATTAGAAATGGTTAATTGGTAAAAAGTTTCTGTATTTCGTTTAGTAAAATTTTGTTGAGAATGAATTATATTTGAATTGTTATAATTGTGTCTGAAACATCAAACAAAAATGATATAATTGCATTTCATATGCATTGGAACATTCCATATAAATGGGTGGGTGCTTTATACACACACACACACACACACACACAGAGAAATAAAGGTATATGGATTGTATTTGGCGAACAGGAATTATGAGAACATCTAGACTGAGTTGCGTGGTATTTCTTTCTGGAGCATGGCTAATATAAATATGCTAACTCGAATTGGGATAATGGCCAGTCTAAGTAACGTGGTGGTTTTTGGAAAATAACTAAGAAAAAAAATATTTTATTAGAAAATGTATAATATGTTATTCAGAAGAACTCCATATATCTCGAAGTTTATCCAAGAACAACATATTTTGTTTGGATAAATGTCTAATATGTTTTTCAGAGTATATTCATATTTTTTGGAATAAATCTAAAATAAATAAATAAATAAATATATATATATATATATTATCACGCATGGCTTTGGCATGTGTGAGGGAGTCGATGGGACTCAGGAATATGAGCATATAAACATTTCAACCATAATTATTTTCATGTAAATTTTATACTTGAGTGGGTATTAATATATATGCATAATATTTTATGAGCACTTAGATGGGGAGTAGCCCCGTAGGAGTTTACATCTACAGAGATTTGTTCGCTCCATTATGAGACCCCTTTTAGGTACAGATCCAGGACAAATGACAGATCCACATGTGAAGGGAAGCTGGTAATGGCTTAAATAATATTTGTTGTGTTTTTTTATTCCGCTGAAAAAATAAAAGAAAAAAATTGTGTACACTATATTTGAAAAAAATTTATTTTATTGCATATTTTATTGGGTGATGGAATGGAGTATGACCCCCTGAGGGATGGGATGTCACATAAATAGATAAATAGATAGATATATAGATAAACAAAAAAACAAATAAAAAGAACAACAATTAAATAGTTAGAAAGATAGATAAATAGATAAACATAAAGATAGAGATAATTAAATAGATAGTTAGTTAGATGGTTAGACAAATAGATAGATAGAGAGAGAGATATATATATATATAGTTAGCTAGTTACATAGATACACAGATAATTAGATAGACAGATACATAGATTAATAGATAGAGATAAATTAAATTAGAAAAATAGACATATAGTTACATAAGCAAATAGATAGATAGACAAATAGTTAGATAGATAGATAGATAGTCATATAAAGAAATAGTTAGATAAATATACAAATAAACATATATACAATGGACAGAGACAAACAGACAGGAAAATAGATAGCTACTTAGATATATAAATAGATAGACGATATAGAATTACCGATAGACAAAAGAAAGAAAGATAGTTAGACAATTAGACAGACAGATAGATAGAAAGAAAAATATATAGTTAGACAGATAGAAACATAGATAGTTTGAAAGTTATAAATATAGATAGATAGTCATATAATCAATTAGAAAATAAATAGATAATTGGATTGACAGATAGAAAGATAGCTATGTAGATAAATAGATAGATTGATATATATATATATGTAGATAAATAGATAGATAGATAGACAGATAGAAGAATAGACAGATAAATAGATAGATAAACAGATATATATATATATATAAAATAAAGTTAGATAGATATATAGAGAGGTAGCAATTAGATAGATAGATAAATTGATAGACAGACAGATAGAAGATAGATAGATAGATCGATCGATAGATAGATATACAGATATGTAGATAGATAGATATATATAGAGATAGAGAGATAGATATATAGATAGATAGATAGCAAGATGGCCATATAGATAGATAGATACATACATACATACACAAATAGCTAGATAGACATAATGATAGATAGATAGAAAAATACAAAGATAGATCGAAAGATAGATACATAGATTGATAGATAGACAGATATAAAATAGTAAGATAGATAGACAAATAGACAAATAGATAGATAGAGAGATAGATAGATAGGAAGATATGCTGATAGATAGATATATAGAAAGATAGATATATTGACAGATAGATAGGAAGACAGACAAATAGACCAATAGATAGATAGATAGATAAATAGATAGATAAATAGATAGAGAGATAAAAAGAATGACTAATAGATAGATAGACTAATAGACTAATAGAAATAGACAGATTGACATATATATTGGAAGAGAAATAGATAGATTGATAAACTGATTGATTGATTGATTGATAGATAGACAAAAAGATAAATATAAAGAAAAGAAAATAGCTATATTAATGGATGATAAATAGCTAGATAGTTTTAATGATAGACTAATAGACAAAAAGATAATTAAACAATTAGATATATAGATAGATAGATAGAAAGATAGATCAAAAAATAGATAGATAAACAAAAAGAAAGATAGATAGATAGATAAACATATAGACAAAAAAATAGATAGATAGATAAATAAACAAATAGACAAATAGACAAATTGATAGACGGATAGATAGTTAAATAGATAGACAAATAGACAAATATAAAGATAGATTGATAGACAAATACATTGATAGATAGATTGATAGATAGACAAACATATAGATAGATAAACAAATAGACAAATAGATAGATTGATAAATAGACTAATAGATAGATAAATAGATTGACATATAGATAGATATATAGATAGACATATAAATAAATAGATAAATTGACAGATAGATTGATAAATAGATATATAGATAGATAGATAGACAGACATAAAGATAGATAAGCTATTAGACAGAGAAACAGATTGATTGATTGATTGACTAATAAAAAGAGAGACAGATATACAGATAAATGGAAAGAAAAGAAGACAAAAATATAAATAGATATAAATATAGATAGATAAATAGAAACTTATGAAGATATATAGATAGATAGAATTAAAGACAGATAAATACATAGATATATAGATAGATAAATAGATAGATTAATATATAGCAAATAGTTAAATCGACAGATAGATTGATAGATAGTTAGATAGAAAGATAAATAGAAACATAAATAGCTATATAGGTAGATAGACAAATAGGAAAATAGAAAGAAAGTTAGATATGCAAATAGATAGATAATCAAATAGATAATAGATAAATAAAAATATAGATTGCTAGACTAATAGATTTATTGAATGACACAAAGATAGATAGACATATATACAGAAGGAAAGATTGAAAGATAGATAACTTATAGAAAAATAGACAAATAGAAAGAAAGATATATAGACAAATAGACAAATAGATAGTTAGACAAAAAGATAGATTGACATATAGATATATAGATAGATAGATTCATTGATAAATAGATAGACAAATAGATAAAAAGACATTTAGATAGACATATAGATAGATAGATTTACAAATAGATAGATAGATAGATAGATATATTGGAAAATAGATAAAGATTTTTCTTAAAAGATAGACAAATAAATAGATAGACAAAAGACAAATTGGATGATAGATAGATAGACAGATAAATACATTGATTAATAGATAAACAAATATACAAATACATAGATAAATAGATAGACACATAGACATATAGACATATTGACAAATTGATAGACTGGTAGATACATAGTTAGGCAAATTATTAAATAGATAGTCAAATAGATACATAGATACACATATATATTGATATACAGATAGATAGATAGATAAACATATATATAGATAGATAGATATAAAGATACATAGAAAAATAAAAAGATAGATAGTTAGATTTACAGATAGACATATAGATAGATAGATAGACAGATAGATAGATAGATGGATAGTCAAATATACATATAGATATATAGATAAATAGATAAACAAATAAATAGATAAATAATTTGAAAAATTGAAAAATTGATAGACATATAGATAGACAAATTGACTATTAGAGATACAAATAAATTGATAGATAGATAGATAGTTAAACACATAGCCTAATAGCATCATATACAACAAGATCGATTGAAATATATACATTGAGATAGATATACCAATAGAAAGATAGTCATATAGATGTATAGATAAAGAGATAGATAAATAGATAGATAGGTAAATAGATATTTAGACATATAGACATATAAATAGATAGATAAATAGATAAATAAATAGATAGATAAATAGATAGATAGATATATAGTCTAATAGATGAATAAAAAGATTGAGAAATAGAGATAGATAGATAGAAAAATTGACAAATAGATAGATAGATACAAAGATAGATTGATGGAAAAATTGACAGATAGATAAATACACATATAATTAGTTATTAGATAGACAAATAGATAGATAGGCAGATAAATAGGTAGATAGGTAGATAGAAAGAACGATAGATATAAAGAAAATGTAAAGATTGGTATATTGATACATAGATAGATAGACACATAAACCCATAGACACGTAGACATATAGACACATATACAGATAGACACATAGACACAATGTTACATAGACATATAAACACATATACGGATAAACATATACACACATAACCACATAGACACATTGACACAAGACACATAGACAAGATATATAGATAGATACAAAGAGAGATAGAGAGATAGGTAGACAAATAGACATATATGTAGAAAGATAGTTAGACTAATAGAGAAATAATTAGTTATATAGATAAACTAATAGAAAGATAAAATGATAGACAAATAGACAGATAGAAAGATAGATAGACAGATAGACATCTATATACAGATAGCTAGATATATAGATAGATAGATAGACATATATATATATATATAGAAAGATAGATATATAGATTTATAGATAGACAGATTGATAGATAGATAAAAAATTGATAGACAGTCACATAAATAGTCACATAGATAGATATATAGATAGAGAAATAGTCAGATAGATAGATAGACAAATAGACAGATAATTAGAAGATAGACAGATAAAAATATTTATAGATACACACACATATTTTTAGATAGATAGAAAGATAGATATTTATATGGATAGATAGAATTATAGATACATATATAGAAAGATATATCGATAGATAGAAAAATAGGCAGATAGTTAGATAATCAAATAATCATATAGAAATATTGATAGATAGACAAATAGTTAGATAAAGTTATAGAAAGATAGATAGATAAGAAGATTAGTAAATAGATCGATAGACATATAGACTGATTGATAGATAGTTAGATAGATAAATAGATAGATGAATATATAGCTAGATATACAAATAGATCGATATAAAGAATATAGATAAGCAAATATATTGATACATAGATAGATAGATAGATTTAAATTTAAATAGATAGATTGATTGATTGATAAAAAAATAATTAGATAGTTAGAGAGATAGATAGATAGATAAATAGTTAGGAAAATAAATAGATAGATAATTAAACAGTTAGACAAATAGATAGATATATATATAAATAGATATATAATAACCCATTATATAAATAGATAGATAGACAGACAGATATATAGATTAACAGATAGTCATATAGATATTTATACAAATAGATAGATATATACAAAGATAGGAAAGGAGATATAAAGAATTGCAGATTGAAAAATAGATACACACACACACACACACATATATATAAAGACATAATAAGATAGATAGATGGATAGATATACATATAGACAAAATATAGATCAATAGACAGATCGATAGATCGGAATATAGGCAGATATACACATATTCAGATTGAAAGAAAGAAAGATAAATAGATAAGTAGATATGTAGATAGATAGATAGATAGATAGTTAGTTATTTTAATAGATAGATAGATAAATACATAGATAGCTAGATAGATAAAAGATAGCTAGATAGACAAATAGATAGGTATAAAGATAAACAGATAGATAGATACATAAATAGATAGATTAATAATTAGACATATAGATAAATAGATTGATAGAAAGAAGGATAATTAAATAGATAAAGATATAGATAGTTAGATAGAAAAATAGATATTTAGGCATATTAATAGATAGATACTTAGATAGTTAGACAAATACATAGATAGATATATAATTAGATAAATACTAGCTAGTTAGGCAGATAGATAGATAGATAGATAGATTAACAAATAGGCATATAGATAGACAAATAGACAGATATATAATTTGATAGATTGAAAATTATATAAATATATAGACAAAAACATTGATATATAGATAGATAGGTAGACAAAAAGTCAGATAAATAGATATAAAGATAAATAGCTCGAAAGTTAGATAGATAAATATCAAGACATATAAACATTTAAAGAATATATTGTTAGACAAATATAAAGATAGATAGATAAATAGAGAGATAAATCATAGATATAGATATTGAAATAAATATATATATATATATAGACTAATAGATAGAAATAAAAAATTACAAATATATAGATACACAAATAGATAGATACATAGACATATATAAAATCAAACAAATAGAAAGATAGAAAGAATGATAGATAGATAGATAGATAAACAAATAGATTGATAGTCAGATAGACATATAGACAAATAGATAGATAAAAAGAGATAGAGATAAATAGATAGACAAATAGAAAGATAGATAAACAGATATACATATAGATAAATAAATTGATAATTGGATAGATAGATATATAAATGGATAGATTGTGAGATTTACTATTATCTTAAATGTTATAAATGTAGTTAGAGAGATTGATAGATAGCAAAATAGATATTTAGATAGTTCAATAGATAGAAAGATAGAATGACATATAAAAATTTTGAAAATTTGATAGATTGACATATAGACAGATAGACAGAAAGTTAGATAGATAGATAAATAGATAAACATATAGAAAGATAGATAGATAGACAGACATATTGATAGAAAGATATATAGATAGACAGACAGACAGATAGATAGATAGACACACACACACATCCACATATAGACAGATATATAAATAGACATATAGAAGGATAGACAAATAGATAGTTAAATAGATAGATAGACTAATAGACTGATAGACTGATATACTAATAAACTAATAGTATAATAGACTAATAGATAGATATATTGATACATAGATAGACTGATCAATTGATAGACATATAGATTGATAGTCAGATAGACAGATAGATAGATAAATAGATTCAAAGATGATAGAAAGATAGAAAGATAAATTGATAGATAAATAGATAGACAACTATAAAGTTAGTCACATAGGAAAATAAGTGGATAGACAGATAGATAGTTAGTTAGTTAGATAGTTAGATAGATAGAAACTCATATTGGTTGATTAAAAGATAGAAAGATAGATAGATACTTTGAAAATAGTTAGATAGATGAACAAATAGACAAATAGAAATATAGACTAATAGAAGGATAGACTTATAGATAGATAGATAGACATATAGAATATTTAAAGATAGATATATAAACAAATTGATAGACAAAAAGATTGATAAAAAGATAGACTGCTAGATAGCTATTCAAATAGATAGATAAAAAGATATATAGATTTGTATATAGATAAATAAATAGATAGAGAGATATAGAGATATAGAGATAGATACATATATAAATAGATAGATATACTAATAGACAAATAAAAAAATACATAGAATGACCTATTGACATGAAGATCAATAGATAGAAACAAAGATAGACATGTAGACAAATAAAGAGATAGATATATTGATATTTAGATAAATACATTAACTTATAGATTGATAGATAGATATACAGATAGATTGATTGAAAATTAGAATGATAGATAAATAGACACATAAACAGATCTGAAAATAAACATATAGATAGATAGATATAAAAGCACATAGTTAGAAAGGCAGATATACAAATAGTTAGATTGAAAGATTGATTGATAGTTAAACAAATAAGTAGTTAGATAGATAGATAAATAGATAGATAGTAGATATATATATATATAGAAAGATAGTTAAATAGATAGATAGATAGACACATAGACATATACATAAATAGATAAATATAAAGATAAACAGATAGACAGATATATAGATAGATATATATTTATTGATTTTTGACAAATTGACACTTAGATAGATAGCTATAGATATGGAGAGTTAAATAGATAGACATAAGACAGATAGAAAGATAGATAGAAAAATAGATAAAAAGATAGATAGATAGATAGTTAGACATATATGAAAAAAACACATATATACATATAGTAAGATAGACAAATAGATAGATAGACAAATAGATAGATATATAAATATATAGATAGACACATAGAAGGATAGATAGATAAATAGATTGATAGACACATAGATAGTAAGATAGTTTGATAGATAGACACTTTCATAGAAAGATAAATAGATAGAAAGATAAAAAATTAAATAGATATTTATATATATTTAGATCAAAAGATATATAGACAATTAGATATATATTTAAATAGATAGATAGATAGATAGACAGTTATATAGATAGATAGAAATATAGATAAAAATATTAATAGATAGATAGATCAATAGATAGACAAACATATAGACATATAGACAGACAGATAAATAGATAGATCGAAAAATATATAAGCAGATAGAATCATAGACAAATAGATAGATAGCTAGATAGATATATAGATAGATAGTCAGATAGATAGAAAAACAAATAGAGAGATAGAATGATAGAAAACATTATATTGGCAGAGAGGAAGATAAACATATAGAGACAGATAGATACTTAGTTAGATAGATATATAGATAGAAAGGTAGATAGACAGATAAACATTTTGTTAGATAGATAGATAGATACAAAAATTGACATATATATAGATAAATTGATAGATAGATAGTTAGACAAATATATAGATAAATAGATAAGAAGATAGATAGATAAATAGATAGACATAAAGAGAGATATATTGGTAGTTAGATAAATAATTAGAAATATAAAAATATAGAGAGATAGAAAGATTGATGGGTTGAGGGATAGATAGACTGTTACACACATAGACACATAAAGAGATAGATAGATAGATAGATAAAAACATAAATAGATAAAAAAATAGATAGATAGATAGATAGATACACAGACAGACAGATTGATTGATTGATAAATAGATATATAGATAGAAGGATAGATAAATAGATAAATAGTTAGATAAGTATATATGCTAATAAAAAGATATGTAGATCGGCAGAATGAAAGATTGATAGATATACATATTGACAGATAGATGAATAGATATATCAATAGCGAAATTGATAGATATTTAGATGGAAAGATAGACATATAAATAGATATATTGATACACAAATAAACTAATAGACAAATAGATAGGTAGATAGATAGATAGACATATAGACATATAGACATATAGATAGACATATACATACATACATACATAGTTAGATAGATAGTTAAAGAAATAGATAGATAGACAATTAGATATATAAATAGATCAACAGAATGATAGATACACAGGTAGACTAATCGACAGATAGATATATAGAGAATTATAAAAATAAAAAAAAGATATTTAGACTAATAGAAAGATGGACAGATAGATAGATATATAAATAGATAGATAGATAGATTGATTGATACATAGATATACAATTGAAAGATAGACTATTAGACTGATATATAGATATATTGCTAGAAAGATAGATATACTGATAGATAGATAGACTCATATATTGATAGACAGAAAGAATGAAAGATAGAAAGATAGTTAGATAGATAAAAAAATTAACAAATAGATATTTAGAATGTTATAAAGTTAGATAGTTAGACAGATAAATAAAGAGACATATATATAGATAGATTGATTAATACATAGATATAACACACACATATATATATATAGACATATAGACAGAAAGATAGAAATACAGATAGATAGATAGATAGATAGATACATATAAAGATAGATGTATATATAGATAAATAAATAGATAGATTTGATTGATACACATAAATTAAAATAGATAAGTAGATAAATAGATAGATAGACTGATAGGTATATAGACATATAGATAGATAGATAGATAGCCATATAGATAGATACACAGATAAATAGAAGATAGATAGGCAAATACAAAGATAGTCACATAGGTAGATACATAGATAGGCAAATATACATATAGATAGATAGACAAATAGACACATAGACTGATATATTGATTGATAAATAGACATATAGATAGATTGATAGTTATATTGACTGATATATAGATTAATAAAAAGTTAGATAGACATATTGACGGATAGATATATAGATAGATAGATATACAAACAAATAGACTAATAGATAGATAGATAGATAGACATACAGATAGATAGAAAAATAGATAGATATACATATAAATAGTTAGACAGATAGATATATTAACAAATAGATAGATATATAATTATATTGATAGATAGATAAGTAGACGGATAGATTAAAAGATAGTTATATAGTTATACACATCGATAGATAGAATGTTAGATAGTTATATACTTAGATAGTTAGACAAATAGACAGGTAGATACATAAATTGATAGTTTTTCAGATTGACACATTGAAAGATAAATGGATAGATAAATACATAGACATATATGCTAGAGTATGCTCTAAAAGGCAATCATCAGATGATTTTTTTGGTACTTATGTATCATATCTTTTATGTAAAAAGGCATTATTTTATCATTATTATATTTATTTAGATTTGTGCAAATATTAGATTAATATAATAATGCCCTAGAGTGATATTTTCTATGGAATACAACTCTTTATAGCCAGTTGTTTTAGCAGTGGATCCGGTTGGTAGCAGTCGAACCAGTTGACCGAGTCCGAGTCCAAGTTAGGGGTTGGGTGGGTCTCCCTCTCTCTCTCTCTCCCGTTCAATCGGACCGTACGGATGGATGAACGAGAAAATGAATGGAGCCGGGGAGGCGTGACTGAGGCAGTAACGATTGAGACAGATGGCAGGCCTTCCTTTATCTTTCCAGCCTTCCTTTGAAAACATGCGTCTAATGTAGATCCAGTTGAAGCACCTGACAGAACGGGCATCAGCCTTTAGTTTTCTAGTTCCGTGACTAGTATAGTATGGCCTTTCACTTATTACGAACAGGGCCTTAACCACCTGCAGAAGTGGAACATTTCGTGGGAGTAGGCAACCTACTTTGATACCTATGATGATCCTTTAGATATCAGCTATACCTACAGTATCCCTCATATAGAGATTCCTATGGATAAGGCCAAATGTTCGTTTTCGTCTACCAACATGGCATCTCCCTCAAAACAAAATCCAAGTGAACGCACTCTTTGCTTATAGAGTAACATTCTCTGCATTCCCCTTTTATGGGCTGGTGGGTGCAGCATTTTATTTGGTGAAAAATGATGGCTTTAAAGCTGTCGTCGCAGCGACGCAGTGACGGGGTTGTGTTAGGTTGTGTTCCCTTTTCACCTAAGAGCACGGTAGTACGGTAGGGCCTCGACCAATACAGAACCACGAAACTAGTCGCCGCTAAAGAAGGCCAATCGAAGGGCGCCCAATGTTCATTTTGAAATCAATTACAAGGGTTCGGTACAACTACAAGATGTTGGTTCTGTTCTGTCATCTTCTTTAAAGGCTGAGCCAGGTCAACCTTCTGTACCAGACCCTCCCCCATCAAATTGCTCATCGGTAGCGGTAACGTAACGGAGTACACTTTCTGAGTAGTTGGTCCTATCTTCTGGCTTGTCTCTTACCCTTGTTGGGCCCTTTTGGCTAAGGCTTTGGCACAATTACAATACGGAAAGGGTGGAGATTGATCTTAAACATGAGTTAGGCCCTGTTCATGCTTTCATTTCCAGCGGAAATCCATCACATTGCAGTTAACAAAAGCTGAAAAACAACTTGTAATTTCGAAAGATGAAACCTACTATGTTCCCCATCTCCCAACATGCTACACGTTGCTGTCTCATAGGCTACAATCCCGAGCAACTCAAGCAACGAGATCAACTAGCTCGTATGATGGTTGTAGAGGATCAATGGTTGGAAATGGGACTTATATTTACCTGACTTCAGAACTCGATGAGTGATAGGAAGGCTGGAATGAAGGCTTTGAAATGATCTTGGTTCAGCCCTACCTACATTCCCCGTTTGTCTATGCCTACGATTGACCCCCATAGGCTTCTCGATGCTCCTTGCAATCACCCACCGATTGACTTTCATAGCCTGCGATCATTTCATAGGCTTTGAAATGATCTTGGCCAAAATGAAGGCTTTATAACCATCCATTTGTTTAAAAATAAGTTAACAAATGGATTGTTATTTAAGTGTCATACATATTCTCATAGTGATTATTATTATAGATTATCTTTTGACCTGAAGTCACTATAATTCCCTACATAAGGAGTTGTAGACTTTAGATTCGATAAATGCTACCTGCAACAAGGATGGTTATAAAGTTGTTTACCAGGTATATAATAAATTGTGTATAGGGATGTGATTTATGTAGATGGAATTTGTCCCTTCAATATAATAGAAATGATATCCGTTGGCCCTTTGATTGAGTAGGGCTACTAAAATACATGGTCATGCTCAAATAAGTCAAAATGAGATTATAATGAAAATCACAAAATAATTGTATTGTTCAAATAAAAATTTATAAATATAATCCAAACAATCTACTTAATTTTGATTACAGGTTCATAAGTGTGCAAATAAAATTTCCAATCATTATTTTTGAAGCATACCATGAGGACCCCTAAGAGAAGTTAAAACTTACAATGGTTACCATGTGAATAGTTTTAAATTTTACAATAAACCGTATAGTAGCTACTGTGCAACAGACAATACAGAAGTATGCATTAAAGGATCCATATACAATAAAACTAAATATGACTATTATTGGGCTTTGGTCGAAATGATCGAGTTAGAATTGGAAGCCTTCCAAGGTAAAAAACAATCTTATTAAAATGTGAATGATTCGATCCAACACCACATATTAGTAGTGTTGTCCATCATCGATATTAACTTGTTGATGTGCACGATAAAAAATGATTCAACAAGCATGAACCTTTTGTAAAAGTAGTACAAGCATCACAACTTTATTATTGTGAATATCCGGGTCGGACTAGTCCTAGAAAATATTAGAAAGTTGTGTGCAAGTTAAAAACAAGGGCTCAAATTGACATCCCCACATCACCATGAACTAATTTCATAGAACTAACTTTTCAAAATGATTACAATTATGTTATAATCAAAGCTGTGGTGGGGACGAGACGTCCTTTTAGTCGCATCTTCTGAGATGGATACAAGTGGGGAAGTATATGTTGTTAAAAATTTAATTGATTATGAGGAAGAAATGAGTGATGAAGAAGAGTTTGAAAATGATGTTACTACATTTGAAGAAAAGACGAACCAGATTTGGATGATTCTAATGAGAATGAGTAGGCAATGAGTTTTATGTTATTTTAATTGTTATTCATTTTATTTATTTTCATTACCTTATGTGTTTTTACAGGTATGGCACGTGGATGAGATTGAGGCCACACGTTGCAAGGTTGTATGAGTTATGGTATAGGCAGCATGACTTTAGGTATGCCCAAAATAGGTAGAGGGTAATGGGTGGATGAGACACCAGATTAGACAAAGAAAGTTGTGAATGTAATGCATTAGGTGAATGATCCACATAATGGTCCTGAGATTTTGATGAATGATCAAGAGACGTGGTAGGAAGAGGAGAGAGAGGATGGAGATGTTGGAGAGTCTTCCTAGAGCACCCTACAGACGAGACTTTCCCAATTGCTATTTTTGATCTGATAATTGATAATTTGTAAGATATAAAACTCAACAAATGATTTATCAATTTATTAATTTATTTCTTACTTGCTAAAAAATGTTTTGCTACATGATGAAGTTAGAGCCATCTGGTTCTATTTATAGATTTCCGAGGATAATTTTCAAGAAGTCCTTTAAAACTAATGGACATAATTGGGCGTCACTCACACATAGAGACCAATTGATGATTTGGAGAGAATTTAACGTAAATATTACTACCTAAAAATTTTTACATCTTTTATTTATTCATTTGTTCACTGTTTAAAATTGTTTATTTATAAATGCAGAAAGTTTATAGGTGGACACAGCCAAATGAGTCGGTCAAAAGTGTGTTCTACTAACATGCAGCCAGTTGGTATCAAGAAACCATGTGTGAGATCAAAGATAAATGGCTGAAGAAAAAATAAAAAGATTCGAATGTCGTGGATCATGCTTTCGAGGACTAGCATAGCAGATGGAAAGATTCAGACTTTCATTAATCAGAGATCTCACGAAGCAAATGTAAGTTTAAATAAATAAAATTAATTTTTTTTAGTTTGAATATAAATTGAAATAATTTTAGTACATTTTTATTAGGCGAGATATGAGGAATTGTTAGTTGCAATGATTCAAGCGTATTCCTAGTTTACTTTAAGTTCATGTGAAGGTGCAACAGGTAGTTCTCATTTACTAGCTCCACCAGTTGATGCGAATCAGATTTGGTATGTAGCTTTTGATGGCAAAAAGAAGATGCTCATCTATTGCATCGGTTCGTCGAGATCATCATTCTAGTCGCATAGATGACTAGACTATGAAGCTTAATTTTCAGGATCAGTTTCGAATTTGGTCTCGAAGATTGAGGAATTTACGGACGAGATGCAAAATTTGATATAGTTTCAGTTGGCAGATACCGAGCGACGTATGATCGACTATGAGGGTGATAAGGATGAGTTGCGTAAGCATTTTGACTGGCTTACAAAAATGTTTCAGGAGGGAGGACTATAGTTCAACACTGATTATCTACCTCGGATTGTTCGGCATAATGATCCAGCTATAGGTTCTACTCCATCACCGACTACAGCACTTGCAGCAACCACATCATGACTAGCAACAATAGACAGCTCTATCGTAGTACCCGACATCTCACCATATGGACTAGAAACATCACAACATAATGATTATGAAACTAGGTTCGATGATTGAGAGTATTACACACATTTTTTTTCAATTCCTTAAACTTTGATTTTGGATTTTAATTTTTTATTTTATCTTGATGTTTTTAATATATAAATGTTGTATATATAGTTGTTTGCTTGAGTTATTTGGATTTTTATTTTGTTGTTTTATCTTTAAATGCTTCTGCATGAACTGATTTATAACTTGAAGCAAAATGGTTTTTTTTTGTATTTTTTATTTCAGTTTCTGTAGTAGCTATAGAATTACTACTAAAAAAATTGGTTGGTAATTACCGACCAAATTGCGACCAAACCGACCAAACCGACCAAAATTTATAATTATCGATGGTCGGTAAAAGATCACCAAATGGTCAGTAATCCTTTTGGAGATCAATTACCGAGAAATGATTTTAAAAGATTTTGATCGATTATTTTATAATTATCCCAATTTTGTAGGCTTTTATCGACTATTTTATGACCATTTAGTTACCTAATTATTTTGGTCATAAAGTGGTTTGAATTTAGTTAGAAATTATTTGTCTTTAAATGGTCTCTAAATTGTCGGTAATTAATGAACATTTAGAGACTATATACCGACCTAATTCTTTTGGTCAGAAAATGGTGGGAATATAGTCGGTAATTATTTGTCGGTGATTGGTTTGTAAATGGTTGTTAATTACCGACAATTTGGAGATCATGTATCGACATTATTTATTCGGTCTGTAAATTGTCAGAATTTAGTCAGAAAATTATTGTCGGTAGAGGATCGGTAAATGATCAGTAATTTACCGATAGATAGTTTTTTCGTCGTTAAAAAATTTAGCGACGAGCAAAATTGTAACTACTTTTTTTGGTCGGTAAATGGTCGCTAATTAGTTTACCGACCAAAAAAATTCCGAATTACTGACCAAATATTTGGTCAGTAATACTGTGATTTTTAGTAGTGTATCTATGAGTATAGGTTTCCATCTATCTTACTATATGTCTATCTATCTATCTTACTATCTAATAATATTTCTATATATATGTCAATCTATCTATCTATTTGTACATCTATCTATTTCTCTATCTATCTGTCTATCTATCTTTCTATCTATCAATCTGTCAATCAATTTATCAATCAATCAATCTATCTATCTGTTTATCAATCAATCTATCTATCTGTTTATCAATCAATCTATCTATCTGTCTATCATTCTGTATATCAATCTTTCTATAAATTTGTCTATCAATATGTCTATCAATCTATATATCAATATATCTATTGATATATCTACCTATCATTCAATATGTCTATCTGTTTGTCTATCTATATATCTATCTATGTATTTGTCTATTTATCTATCTATCTATCTATTTGACTGATTATTTATTTATCTATCTGTTTATCTATCTTTCTATATATCTTTATATCTGTCTGTCTATCTATCTGTCTATCTGTCTATATGTCTATCTGTCTATCTATCTATCTATCTATCTATCTATTTTCTTTCTATTCATTTATCTATCTGTCTATCTATCTATCTATCTATCTTTCTTTCTTTCTATTCATTTATCTATCTGTCTATCTATCTATATATTTGTATGTTTATCTATGTGTCTATTTGTTTATCTATCATTCTATCTATATGTCTATATATCTATCTTTCTATGTATATGTCTATCTATCTATTTATTTATTTATCTATCTATTTATTTATCTATCTATCTATCTATCTATCTATCTGTATGTCTATATCTGTGTGTATATCTGTCTGTCTATTTACCGATTTATTTATCTATCTATCTATCTATTTGTCTGTTTATTTGTCTATCTATCTATCTGTCAATATGTCTATCTAAATGTTTTTCAATCATGTGTCTATCTATCTATATTATTGCCTATTTGTCTGTCTGTCTGTCATTGAATCTATTTGTGTATTAATCTGTTTATTTGTATTATCTATATGTATATCAATCTATTTGTCTATTTATTTGTGTATATATCTATCTAAATATTTATCCAACAAGCTATCTATCTATCTAATTGTATGTCTATCTATCTATGTTTCTTTTTGTCTATATATATGTCTATCTATATGGATTTCAATCTTTTTATTTATATGTCTATCGATCTATATATCTATCTATTTATATACCTATCTATTTTTATATTTATCTATCTATCTACTTGTTTATCTATCTATCTAGATATCTGTCTATTTATATTTATCTATCTCTCAATTTTTTATCTATCTCACTACAATAAACTATCTGTTTTGCTATCAAAATTAGCTAGGAAAATTTTCCTAGCTAATTTGTGAGAGATTAGCTAGTTAATAGGATGAGATGTCATATTTTACATTGTAATACAAATTTGTGATGGACTACAGGTCAAAATTTTTGATTGAAAAATGTCTTTGCCTAATATTATCCTAGATTTTTGCGTAAATAATAATGCCATTTTTAGCAACAAATTTTGTGATTGATTTTCTCTAACTAATTAGATTGAGACTAAATCTATCGATAAATAATTATCTAAAAAAATTTTTTATGATTATTTATTAATTGTAAGCTATTAGTTCTTAAATGAAAATTTTCACAAAATATATGCATTTAGATATGAAATTTTCCTTATCTATTTGGGCGGTGGATTATTTCCAACGCTAATCTATACTGATTTATTTTTTTATTTTTTATATATTATTTATTTTAATATTTGATATAATTTTGTAAATTAAAAGTTTTTCATAGTCTATGGATGATGGATTTTTTAAAGACACGTTCTACTCATATAATTATTAATATATAATATTATAAATAAATAATTTCAATAATATATAAATACGAATTATAATTAATATTAATAATGACTAAAATAAAAATATTTAATGATTATAAAAATTTTAAAAATATATATACATAATTTTTTAAAAAAATATTTAATAATGAAATTAAAATATTTGTTTTAAAAAATATTAAATAATTAATTATATAATTATAATCATTTTTTAAGATATTTTAATAAATAATGAACATACATAAAAATTTCTTCAAGTAAAAAGCTAAAATAATTAATTGTATCATTAAATAAAAAATATTTACAAAAATATCTAAATTAATGAATAAACAAGTAATTATTTATATTATTTAAAGTACAAAAAAATATTTTTATGATTATATGAAACTTTAAAAAAATAATTACTAAAAGATTTGAAATTATTGAATTATAAAATAAAATTTCAAATTTTTTTATAAAATACAAAAGGAAATAAATTAATATTTAAAGATAAATACATAAATATTTTAATTAGATAAAAAAAATTCTGATTAAAAAAATATATCCATGTTGTTAGTAAAACAATACATTAAGGAATTTTTTAGGGTTTAAAAAGAGTTATTTAAAATATTACTAATTATATTTTTTGTTTGAAAAAAAATAAAATTAGCCCCTAAGTTTAATTGAATTAAAGTTTTATTTTTTGCCCTAATGAAATTTTAATTGATAAGAATTAAACAATTGAGTAAGATTTTTTTTATTAGCTTTTAATATTCCATTTTAATTAAAATAATAAATATAATGCTTTTTAATGATCTTCTCACTTTAAATAATTTTTTGAATTTTATAAATTATAAATTATATCAAATAATATGAAATTTTTTCTTTAATATTATTTCATATTATATTCATATAAAATAATATAAATTCTTAAAAATTTAACACCATTATATATATATATATATGTGTGTGTGTGTGTGTGAAATACTTTTTTATAATATCATATTATTATTTTTTTATTTATGAAATAATATTATAAATTTATCCACAAAATATAAATAATATGAAATGTTAAAATTGTAGTATAGTTATGCATTTATATAATTTATTTATGGTTATATTAAATAATATGTTAATGAAATAATATGAAAATTTAATGACCAATTATTAGTTTTCATCGATATTAGTAATATTTTTTTTCTTCATTTTTATAGTCATTAATAAATTTTTTTATTTCTGAAATTAATTTTATTAATTAATAAAGTTCATTAACTATTAACCTTAAATTTTGTTATTTATAAAATAATATCATTTATGGCTAAATAAAATTGTTTTTAATTTTTTAAATTTTAATTAATAAATTTTTATAATTTTATTTTACTTTTTAATTTTTGTCACTTTTTTTTCTATATATTTACATCCATTTTTATCATTTTAGTTTTCTTAAAATATAACACTACAAGAAAATATCAATTTAGCTAAGAAATTTTAGCTATGAATCAATCCCTAGTTAAATTGCGGTGGAATAGCTAGGGAATAACAAGGATTTTATGATTTTTCTTTGAAAAAAAATGGCAACAAATTAGCGATAGAAAATTGTTTGTAAATTCTGCTTAAGAAAAGCATGAAATTTAGCTACGATTTTAGCGACAGATTAGCAACGAAAAAATTTCGTAAATTTCACTCAAGAAAAGCGGGGATCTTAGCAACGAATTAGCGACGGAAAATGTTTATAAATTTCGCTGAAGAAAAGCAGGAAACTTAGCGACAGATTTAGAGACGAAATATCTCACGCTAATAAAAGCCTGAACTTAGTGATGGATTTAGTGACAAATTTTCTCTAGCTAATAAAATACGAATTTAGCTACGGATTAAGTAACAAATTTTTTCTAGCTAATAAAATCCTTAAATTAGAGATGGATTTAGCGATGAAATTTCTCTAGCAAATAAAATCCTTAATTTAGTAACAGATATAGCGACATAATTGCGCTAGCAAATAAAATCCTTAATTTATCGACGGATTTAGTGAGGGAATTTTCCAAGCTAATAAAATCAGTAATTTATCTATGGAATTAGCAACGGATTTTCCCTACATAATAAAATTCATAATTTAGCTACGAATTTAGCAATGGATTTTCTCTAGCTAATAAAATCCTTAATTTAGCTACGGTTTTAGTGATGGATTTTTCCTAGCTAATAAAATTAGTGATTTAGCTACAGATTTTATAACCAAATTTCCCTAGCTAATAAAATCCGTAAATTAGTGATGGATTTAGCAACGGATTTTCCCTAGCTAATCAAATCCTTAATCTAGTGATGGATTTAGCAACGGAAGTTCCATAGCTAATAAAATTTATAATTTAGTGACAGATTTAGTGATGGATTTTCTCTAGCTAATAAAATCTGTAAAATAGCGATGAATTTTCTCTAGCTAATAAAATTCATATTTTAGCTACGGATTTAGCGATAGAATTTCCCTAGCCAATTTTTAGTTATTTAATTTTTTTAAAATTTATTATTAGTTTAATATTTTATTTAATTTTGTTTATTAAAAGTATGTTAATGGTCTATAGATGAGCAATCCTTGAAATATATATTATCCTTGTAAAATCATAAAAAAATTATATTATAAATAAATAATATAAACAATATAAAAATAAAAAAAATTATATTAGAATAGTCTAAAATAACTATTTTTATGATGTATTAATTTTTAAAAAAATTATACAAAAAAAATTTCTAAAATTTTAAATTTAGAAACTTAAAAAGTTGTATTAAAGTAATATTAAATAATAAATTCAATATGTATAATAATTTTTTTCGATATTTTAAAAATTAAATTAACAATTATAAAATTTCTACAAATATAAATGTAAATTAATTCATTTTATGATAAAATAGAAAATATTTTCAAAAATATATGAATTGGCGAATAAACTAGTAAAAATTAATATTATTATATGAAAAAAAAATTCGGATTATAGAAAACTTTAAAAAATATAAATAATACAAATTTTGAAAATCTTGAAATATAATAAAAATATAATTTTTTTAATAAAATTAAAGGAAAATAAATTAATATTTATAAATAAATACATAGATGTTTGCTCCTACTAAAATTTATACGAATTAAACAATTGAATAATATTTTTACAAATAGCTTTTAACATTAAGTTTTTATTAAAATAATAAATATAACTTTTTTTAATTATCTTCTCACTTTAAGTAATTTTTTGAATTTTAGAAATTATTAATGATATCAAATAATATGAAATTGTATGCCTTTAAAATTATTTCATATTATTTTCGTAAAAATTAATATGAATTCTTAAAAATTTATAACCATAAAATATAAATTTTTATATATTTTTAACTTTTAAAGTATTTTGTAATTCTTAGGCGAGTGGCTAGAAGATATATCATCTTTTTATTTATGTCTTATTATAAGAAGTTTGTTAATTTTGTAACTATTTAATATTTTTTTATAAGGCTAAACATAATTTTTTAATTGTTTATTTATTTATTGTTTAATTAATATTATAATAAAAAATTTTAAGGTGTTTGTTTTTCATGTGTACCTTGCTACACGCACATTAATTTTGTTGAAAAAATTATGATAGTAAATAAAATTAATGAGTCTTTTTGATTATATATATATATTGCTTATTTAATGTTTTAATAATTGAAAATATTAATAATTTGCTAAAATATACATTCACTTGTCGAGACGCGATAATCTCTAACAATTGAAGCAAACCTCCACATTCGGCCATTTATCTCTCGACACCGACACATCAACATATAATCGAGGTTTATGTTTTAATATGTTATTTGATTTTAGGTACCATTTTATACATTTATTCTTCATCAACATATAATCAAATATTAAGTTTATGCGTATTGATTCTGTTATTTATTGATTCCAAAATTCTTCTCATTTATTCACCATGGTTTGTTTGGATTGCATATATATATATACTTAATCGTATACATATTTCATGCATTTGTGATATAATGCATTGTCATTGTGTGAATTTTGATGGTGCACCGTAGGTATGCCTAATTAATAACTACTTCAATATACATAACTATATACTGTATACAAAAATAGTCTACATAAATATAAGTGTAATTTATATAAGTGTGTTAAAACATAACTATATCTATATAACTATAAAAAAAATATACATAAACTATTTAAACATAACTATATCTATATAACTATAGAAATAGTATACATAAACTTTTATTATAATTTATAAGTAATTTATAAAAATTGTAAAAACTTATAATTAAAAATGCAAAAACATCTAATATTGGAATTTAAAGTATTTTCAATCATATGAAATTTAACTAATCAAACTAAGCACATCACAACCCCTGGATGAGAGTGCCTAGGATCATGATAATAAACCTTCATGCAATGTCATCTTTAAATTATTCTGGGTCATTATAAACTCATTATGTACTCATATCAAACAATTACTTTTCAATGTTGTCCGAGCCACTTGTATTTATTGTATGATCAATAATTGAGAAGTTAATTCATCCATCCATTTATATTATACCATAAAAGAAAGATTTATTATGATTCCTACGGCTAGAATGATGTATATTCATTTCATGCTAGCTTAATAGCCACCAGAGAGATGACATTTCATAAGTCATATGAGGGTTGATTATATTCATACTATCAGCATAATTTGATTACGTTTCTAATTTGAACCAAATAAATGAGATTATAGATTTAATTTAAAAAATAGATTGTCACTTACATGATTTGTATGCCATATGATCATTTTTTTATATACTATATCTTAAATTTATAATATTTCTAAATTTTTTGTAGGAATGCAAGTCGACAGGTTAAAAGCCCACCTAAACCCAAGCTAAATCCAACACATCAACCTGCTTTATGTTCAAATCCCTTGTAAGAGACTAAGTATAGAACTATTCATCATGTATAATGAAAATGATAAATCAAGGTTTTATTATAGTTTTGGATGGCAAAACAAAGAAGCTTGAACAAAGAGACCTTGCTTATGATGTCGCATAAAGGTATTTTGTAAGTTTTCAAGTTGATCATATAGCAATTAAAAAAATATCAAAAATAAATTAGTGATCAAAAATAATTATTAGTCTTGCAAAGGAGCCAAAAAAATCCAAATTATTGGGAGAAAAAAGAACATGAAAATAGAGCAGGCTTATAGCTCTTAAGTAGCAATTACAAGCATAACAAGAAATCCAAATCATTCTAATCTTCAAATAGAAAAAAAGATTAGCCTTGTATCTCTTAAATTACAAAACAAAAAAACAAAAATAATTTATTATTATCCATTGATACCACTAAAAGGTAGGAATATTGCTTTGAGAAGTATATTATTAAATTAGTTTAATTTTAGAATTTTATTAAATAGATTTTATTGACTATGAAAATACTATTCATTTTATTTTGTTGCTTCCAAAAATAGCACTACCATTTATCTAACTTTGCAAAAAAAAAAAGGAATTCCACCACAACACTAATAATAATAATAATACTTAATATCTTCATCCTTAATCTATTAATATATATACATTTATATAATGGATAATTATGTTATGGAATCCAAAATAAAAAATATATATGATTTGAGTTATATTTTAGTACCTAAATTCGGTTTACTCTTCATTATCCCAATATAATTAAAAAAAACTTTATGCATAAACTCGTTTATGCTTACTCAGTATGCAAAAACGAGTTTATGCATATGTTTATGCATACAGAGTATGCATAAACTTCATATGCATATGTTTTTATTTATGAAAAAAATGAGTTTCTGCATAAACTCATATGCATACTGTATGATTAAAAGAAGTAATTATTAGTATAGGAATTGGGAAGACCCAAATCATAAATATTTTGGATTTGGGTCCCCAAATGTTAAATTAAAATTAAAAATTGTAATAAAACATTATTATTTTCATTTTGGGTCCCCTTAACATTTTTTCCTATAACTTTATAAATTTTATCCACTTTTGATGCACAGAAGTGCATCAACTTTGTTTATCTCACAGAAGTTTTTAATAAATTTAAATCTAAAATAATAGTTTCAGAACTCAAAAATCAATTTTTGATTCTCATAGGGTTTACCAAAATATACTTCTTCAAAGAACAATGATAGGTTCAAATCCAGGGCTTACACCCATTTAATGATGCTACCAACCATCAAACTAGAAACTTTTTAGAAATCTTGGATTCAAAAAAACATTATAATGATAACGCAAGTAGGATTTGATAATTTTAAGTGTTAGAATTATGATTATATGTGTAACTATATGTATACCTACATGTAACTATATTTATAATTACATGTAGAATAACATACAACATTATATTTAATTATATGTGTATTACTATGTATAAATATCTGTATAACTATATATAAATATTTTTATAACTATATAACACTCTACAACATTAAAATACCTATATTTATAACAATGTATACATATATATTAATCTATATATTTATTTATAACTTTATATATTTATGTATAACTATTTGTATGAATATATTTATATATACCTATATGTTTAAATATATCAAAATATTAATAGCTATATATACTATATGTATAATAACATATAACTATAAATAATTATATCTTATTATATATATAACTATAAAAGCTTTATACTTAACTATATTTAAATATATATTTTACATCTTATATTTAATATGCATTTGCATATATTAGTATATAAAAATGTATTTTACTATATCTATACCTATACATATCTATATGTATAAATATATAAATTTATATGAATAAATATATATACCTACATGTATAAATATAAATATAACTATATGTGTAACTATATGTATAACCACATGTAACTATATTTAAAATTACATGTATTAAAACATAAAACATTATGTTTAATTATATGTGTATAACTATATATAAATATTTGTAAAACTAAATAAAACTTTATATAATTAAATATAACTATATTTTTAACTATTTATACATATATGTATACATATATGTAAATCTATATATTTGTTTATAACATTGTATATATTTATGTATAACTAAATATAATTACTCGTATGAATATATATATATATATATATATAAAACTAAATGTTTAACGATATATAAATTTTTATAACTATATATAATATATGTATAATAACATATTACTATAAATAATTCTATCTTACTTTATGTATAACTAGGCAACAAGGGCAGCGGCTTTGGCGGCATCGGCAGCATCGGCGGTAGTGATTACAGTAGTAGTAGTATTGGTAGAAACAGCGATAGTGGCAGCATCAGTGATAGTGAGAGCAGCACAAACATCACCAAATGCGATATATACGTATGAATAATGTTAGTATATACGTACATATAATACTGTAGTATTTTATGTACATATTTACTGAGTATATTTGTACTCAATTTATATGTACATAATACTGTAGTTTTTATGTACATATACTGCAGTAATATAGGTCCAAGTAAAATGCTAGTATATATTTACATATATACTCTAGGATTATATATTTATCAAAACATAACTTTTTTTTATTTTATTTTGACTGAGTGGTTTAAATTTCTTATAAATATGATACTGCATTGTTCCTCATACAAAGCTTGTATAAGTGATAAGATTTTTTACTAGACATTAAGTGTAATGACTCGGATAGCTTTGTCGTAGTAGAAAAATGATTATCAGAGGAGCCAAGGGAGAGAAAGCAACATCAATGAATGGATAAATTATACTTTATGCACTGTCGGTAGATACATTGATGAATAAGATGTAATAAAATATTGTTATTTTTTTGTTTCAATTATGTAAAATATTGAATTAGAATAAGTTATTAAATGATTTTATTTTTTGTTTATTATAAATTATTTATAATTTCATTTTTTTTTCAATTTGATATAAAAATATAAAATTATTTAATTAAAAAATTTTAAAATATATTAAATTATGAAAATACTTTTGAAATTAAAATAGCTAGGGAAATAATCCATTGCTAAATTAGCAAGGGAAAAATTTCATGCTAATTTAGCTAAGGAATTTTCCCTAGCTAATTTAGTTGGGGAAATCTTAAATTTAGCAATGAATTTTTCTATCGCTAAATTTATTTAGCTAGGGACTATTTCCATCACTAAAATTTAGCGACCAACACTTTAGCTTGGGAATCTTCTATTGTTATTTAGTTTAATGACAAAAAATCTCATTTAGCTTACTAATTTAGCTAGGGAATTTGTTTTTTTTAGCAAGAGATTTTTTCGTCGCTAACTTTTTAGCTAGGGTCACTTTCCCTTACTAAACTTTAGCAATGAGCACTTTAGATAGAGAACCGAACCATTGGTAATCCGTTGCTATATCCCATTTAGCGATGGAAAATGCTCATTTAGCTAGGTAATTGTCCCTAGCTATATGAGATTTTTCTTGTAGTCTAAAAATGCTAGGGCAAGGCATTCAATCACTTAAACAATTTTTCTTCTCTTTATGAAGAGAATAATCTCAAGTGTCTCAAGTCAATACCAGTTTCAAAAAATGTGGTGATTACGCTTGTGAAATGCTTAAAACTTCATTATAGTTTGGAAGACATAATGAATATTACTAGAAATTAGTTGTCTTCTTCTCAGATTCATGGCTTCATGGTTTTGGTTGCATTTTTTGTTCGTCAACATAGCTAATCGAAGCTTCATATCAGGAACTATTTAGAAGCATAATAATAGACTCATGCATCCATGTCATTGATAATGACAAAGTAACAGTTAATATAAAAGTAAGCACATGTGTGTAATGATTTATCTCTCTCCAAACTCTTTGATGTTTTTGCATATTTCCTGATTCTCATCCTCATCTTCATTTTCACACTATACAGTACTTTAAATCACCATGATCAGCTTAAGGCATATATTATTTTTATGCTATATAGGTCTTCTTCATCCTTATAACTATAACTACAATCATTCTATGCAGTTGGGAGCTAATAGTTCAGAAGATGCATCTAGATAGATTCGTTCTCTACTGAGTACTGTATTAAAGGAGTTCTCAAATCTAGCAAATGATTTTGCGCCCATTTCTTATTGAGAAATGGCTCCCCTTAAGGTATCTTAATAACAACATTTATCTATATTTGTACTCTTCTTTGACACGTAGAGTTTCTTCTTCTTCATTGCCCTATGCTTTTATTCTCCTAGATTACGTGTTTCAAAGAGGATTAGCAATAAAAGATATAGAATGTTTCATGAGATTTCATGCAGATGCAATGACATCTAATGTGATTACATCCTCTCCTTAGAAAAAATTTGGTTGTCAAAAAGGTAATATCTATTTTTTTTCCAACTCCTTATACTATTTTAAATGTGGTTGTGAGTTTAATTTATGCTTAGTATTAGCAGCAAACATTACAGGGTTGCAACTTTACAAGGAAGAAAAGGATTGGTGCAGTCATGGTAGAGTCACTTTAAGTTCTGAGAACTATGGTTGTGGCTTGTTTGCTTCATCTTTCAAAGTGAGAAAATTTGTTTTCAGTGTTGGGATGATCATCTTGCTATAATAGTTATTGATGTTGTTGATGGGACTGGTGAAGTCATTTTCCAAACTCTCATGTCTTTGTTTTCTTTGAGATATGAGTAAGGTTCTACTATATAATTTCTCATCTTCCTAAAATATTTTTAACTTCTTAATAGAAAATTGGCATGTATTCTTCCAGTAGATGGGACTTCTTTTTCTACCTATGCGGCGTGGTGGAGGAGCTTGATGGGCATACTGATTTTATTCACAAGCAGTTTTACAATGAATGGCTTCCCTGGTTAGATGAACAATTGTTGCTGATGAGTTGTGAAGTTAAAAAAAGTAAGCGATATCTCTACCAACAGAATCTTGCTTGATAGAATCACCATAAAATTTATAGAGTTATTTACTTAATATATTTACACTCATAAGTTATAATGATAATAAATAAAACTATTTTTTGATTTATTAATTCATGTTATTTACCAAACATTCACTAAATATGTTAATTATCCATTTGGTTTAATTTTACTTCTTTGCTAAGTGGGCTTTTAGTTTGCATTTAATTAGTTATTTTAGCTATAACTCAAACCATAATGTACTATGTGTATATGTTTATGTGTTTTCTTAATCTCAACTTTAATTTGTATAATGTGTGATTTGCATTAGTTAATTAACTAGACCCTCCACTTGTAGGGGTATGAAACCAAGAGATCTATTGATGCAGTGATATTTTCGAAGGGAAAAAGATGGAACTTATGGTATAGTAATGTATAAATGAAATTTGATATTTATAAAAATTTTTATCATTTATTTTGTAAATTTGATATCTCTATTTTGGTTATCTTGGCAGTTATTCTATATCATTCGGTGATTCACAAGAAATGTACTCCACAAAAGGGCTACATTAGAGCATGCCTTAAAAGTAATGTAGGCTACCCTTTTTTGTAACCTTAGCTCTAAATGTTGTTTGTTTAGAGCGATCTCAACCTAAAGTTTTACTTTCACCCTAATTCACAAGAAAATGCTAATGAACTATGATATAAAGATGATTGACTCTACATTGGGTGGTAGCTTAAACTAACATTTACGAATCTTTGGGTGGTAGGATTAGAAGGATGAAGGATTGCATACTAATAATTCTTTTTTACAAATGTCTTGTGTAATTATATAAATACTAATAATGGTTTTCATAATAACTTTGAAGTTAAATTTGTTTATGAAAGAATAATATATTAAGATGATTGATCACTCGAGAATTTTTTCTATTACATATTCTCTTCAAACACAGTCTCTTCAAAGTTATCGGGTAAAATTGTTGAGATATTTATCTCTTTTTTGTATATCTTGTTAAAGCGAGAGCCTTGTGTACCTGGGTATGAATGTGATCTCCATATCTATCTTATCTTATCATAATATGTGGAATCATTTAAAATATGAAGGCTAGATAAGAAAACAAATTGTACCATTATCTTATCTTGACAATCTTACCTCAAAAGATTAAAGAGATCAACCATAATAAATCTTGAATTCGAGAATTACACTTCTTAGAATTTGGACAGATTTTTGTTATCACATATAGATGTGATATCTTATTAGATAGTAAAATATATTTATTTTAACATTTGAATAAGTCATAAAATTGAAGACCAAATGGAAGAACATATTCATCCATTATTTGAATTCCACAATAATTTTAAAATTGGATTTAAAAATATATCAATTATCATTGGTCGTTACTTATAAATTACTATAAACTATTAGGAAATCTCTCATTTATAGAGATTGTCAGATAAATGTGTAAAATAAGTGTTTAAAATCTCAATATCTAAGTATATTGCATCGTAATTCATAATATTTGTAAATCCGAAATGAGATTATTAATCCTACTTTGTTATAATATCATCAAATCATATCCCCCTCCAATTCTATCCAATCAAACACAACTTAAAGAGTAACTAGGCATGAAGAAGCATTATAAAAGCTTGTACAAGCTACCATTTTTCTATTCATGCTTTTTCTGTTGTGATAAATTCTATTAATGTAATAGAATGTATCAAACTTAAATGAGATGGGACTCATTGAAATTTTAATTTAGAGATTTTGGGAGCTATATCTCCTTCCATCATCAGCATGCTCCATAACTATTTGTATGCTTGAAAGGGTTGCAGGTAGCAAAAATGGCTCATTTCTTTGCACTCACACATTGCTTTTTTTGACTAAATACTACCATATTCAACATTGAGAGAGTTGTTTCGGGCAAAGTCAGGGAACAATCATTCTGAATTTTCATCTGAAAATATGCAAAGACATGTCTTCTTGCCTGAAACTGAAATTAATGCTATGAATGTTGAAGATCCAGGAAGTGGTGATGATGGTGAGGCAGAAAATTCAACTCTTGGATTCACCAACTTAGTCTCTCTTAATGATGCCTCGGATGAGTTCTTTGATGTTACTGATGCCATTGAGTTCTTTGATGTTACTGATGCCATTGAGTTCTTTGATTTTGACCATCTGATTAATGGATGGTCTTATGAAGTGAACTCTGATCTTCATGCTCCTGTACCCCAAAAACAAATTTTTTACAACTTTCAAAAAGTTCTTATTAAACACAATATCATTTTTCTAATTATGAAGTCTTGTTTTGCAGAATATCAAACAATCAAAGTTATCTTCCTAAACTATTGTCAAGAAGCTCCATGATTTTGCTGGTTATACCCATTTTTTCAACTATTTAATATTTTCCATGATCTTCTATACTTATTGATATATTTATATATATTTGAGATGAGTGATTATAATGTGATTTAACATGTTTATATGTAGTTGATAAATTATATATTTATTTTTCACACAAAAATAACACACTACATGCATATAAGTGCCCACTACCATTCCACACACGCATCCACTATGCACACTATCACATGGCACATGCCAAACTGCCACCTAATTTGTGTCGCACTACATACACATTGAGACTGCTGCACACATGCATGTGGTACATTCTAGACTACCACCGACACATGGCTGACTTCCATGAGGTCCATGCCAGACTGCTGCATGATGTGTCACCATATTATTCCACACTAAACTGACATATGATGTGTCACCCTATGATTGCATGCCAGACTACCACATGAGGTGTCACCCTATTATTGCAAGCCAGACTACCACATGATGTGTCACCCTATTATTGCATGCCTCACAGCGACATGATGTGTAATGAGAAGTTTTGCATCATATATCTTAAAATTCATTGCTTTTTTAAGGCTTTTTTTTGAGATCCGTTAAACATATATAATAATTAGATATCTATGTCCTTTGTTTCTTGATTATTTGTGCCTATTTTTCCTATAGATGGACATCATTGGGTTGTATTGTGATGCGATGTGAATTACACTTTCAGGGAGGAAAGGAAATTTGGAATATTTAGCAGGCTAGATGTTTGTACATTTGCTCTTAATATTTATGCTGAGGGAAATAATCTGAGATTCATAACTGATTCCTCTGCTCATGGTACACATGTTGCTACTATTTCTACTACATTTCACCCATATATATCACACTTGTCTACTGTTGTTAGTTTATTCCTTCATGGTGGTTTTAAATTTTCATCCATTTCTTCAATATAAGGAGTCGTTGCTCAATGGAGTTGTACATGGGGCACAAATAGTATCATGCAAGATTGGAGACTCATGCTTGAGGTTAATGGAAATAGGGACCAGCTTGACACGGGCCCTAATAGCTGTAGTGGAGGTTGGCTAACTTTTATTAGTCATTCATATTTACTCTAGATAATGATATTCACATGGTGAAAACACTTGCTTTTACATAGCATAAATGTGTTATCATCAATATGAGATTTGGCGAGCCCACTTTACTTCTAGATTATGGTTGTTTTGTTGATCATGATAATGAAGTATGAGCTATAGCTATTAACAATTGAAGCAGGATTCCAGTCGAGTAGAGGGTGAATAGCTGATGGTGATGTTGGGATCAGCGTAAGTGCCCCTGGTGGTGATGTGACTCCATTGCCCACATGGACACTCAAAAAGTGCATGTTGATGAATGGAACATCAATGACCTCCCCATCTACCTGTGGAGGAATTACATAGCTCATTAGTGCAATGAAGCTGTGTGCTTTTTAATTATATTTTTTTTATTTTGGTGTGTTATTTGTGTAGAAATTGATGGTGTTCTCTGCACAACATTGTGTAGACCGTATGTATTCCTGTGGGTCCATATGTTGTAAGGAAGGCTTTAAAGAATAAATCAATTCCTATTTCTGAGTTGCCTGATGATAAACTATCTACAGGACATGGGCTCATTGAAGTTAACAAGTTATATGTCTATTCATATGCCTTTGTTCTTTGAAATCTCATTCTAACCAGAGCTACCTTTGTTGCTTTGATCAAAATCTCATTCCGCTTTTGCCTCTTCTATTATCCACCTGCTGCATCTCTTTTTTTGATTTTTTTACTATTCTTTCTCTTGGGTGCTTACAAAGCCCAAGAACCAGTGGCACCCTTGGCTTGGTTTTAAATTTTTTTTATTCCATCTACATCATTCATGCCTTGCAGGTTCAACCAAGGTCCCATCTTCATTCAAGTAATCAAGGATATTGTCATCATCTTTTAGGAACAAGAATCTTGTGATGGGAGACAAGTGGGTTGATATATATCTTGGGTTTGCATGATCCTTACCTCCCATGCTCCTACTGCCAAACAATCCTTTTAAAGAAAGGACATTAATGTTGTTGCTGTCAACAAAATTTTGTGCCATACCCATGATGGTACTGTACAGGCTCTGTTCACCATTGTGATAAACAACGATCATCACCATACCTCCCAGCTAGACTAGTTTTTCTTCTTTGAGTATGTTCTTCTTGAAACAGACAAAAAAGATCTTTTTTTGGACTGACTTTAGGCCATCGACCATGGAGGGGATGGATCTTTGAAGATCAGGCATGAAAAATAGAAAAGCTCCTTGTTGATGAAGTCTCTGTATCTTATAAACTACCCCTTATGATCAAGGTATTTTCCCAGCTCAAAGTGTTGAAATCATGTTTTTCTTGCTAAAGGCAAGCTCTATCACATCCCTATCATGTTCGTCTATCCATAGAAAATCTTTCTCGTGTCTCTGTAGCTGCTTGAAATACTCCACCCTCCCTCACTATTTATGCTTGTTCCGAGCTTGTAGTACTTTATCATCCAACCCTTTGCATTACCTCCCAAGCTTTCTATCCATGACTTGTACTTAGGCATGGTTTAGAAGGGTACAACTCTTCCACTTGTATGCATTTCCTTCATGATTAAGATGATAAACTCAAATAAGAATCATTAAACTAAGTAAAGGCAACCATAAACAATGAATAAGGTTTATCACTAAACCTTTAATGTGCGAGCCATCATGATCCTGATCTGCCATTATCATGAGATGACCTTATCTCAATGCTTTGACACTATAATATTGCTTATGCTATTGCAACCCAAGAATTTATTTGATGTTTTCAATTTCTCTATATCTCAACTTAGACATTGATCGGCCATCCTTCGCATCAGCGTCAATCACTTTTTTGGAAGGAATTGAGGATATAAACAAAAAATCCACCCACATTGTAGGTGAATTCAAAAGATATACCTAGTTGATGGAATCAGTGATGGGAAACATTGTCGGACTGGAAGCCAAAATATTTCATGAGCTCTATATTTTATGTACATTAGATTTTTTTTATGTGTTTTTTGATCCTTATTGTTCAAAACCAAAATGTATCATGAGTTTTAAATATGTTGTTAGATTATAGTATCATGGAAGTTCAATAAACTAAAAGATTTTCATCTGAATAATGATGATTTTTTCATCCAGATAATGTATGGGTCAATTCTGAAGCTGATGCATTAAAAAATTAAATATAGGCTTCATTCTCAAGATGTTCCATATGGCTCCAGTAGTGGTCAGCAATCTATTTCTAGATTCTTTCTATATGATGATTCCAACAGCTACTGGGTAATTATTTTATTTCTTCCATGTTGTAAAACAATCTTTTGGCTATTCAATATTTGTTTTATGGATGAAATTTTGCAGAATAATGAGTAAATGCTATATATGTACTGAAAATTCCATAATTCTTTCAATTAGTATTCCTTATACATATTGGTAAATGCTATATATGTGATGATCATGTCTATAATTTTTGCTTTATTAATAAGTTGATATCCTTTTTATCGTTTAAGTTTGAATTGATCTATAAGCAGAAAATGAAAGAAGTGAATGATGAGTTGAAAGAAATGAAGAATGTAATTCAATATCAGATAACTTATATGGAGTCACAGTTAGTAGCCTTGATGAGATTAATAACACATTGAATTCCAGTAGAGTGCCCACGAAGGAGAGCCTTGCACAAATGCACAAACTAATGATTAAGATGATGATTTAGTTTTAAATGATTATACACCTATGTTATGTTTTTGATTTAACCATGTAAATTTTGTATCATAATTATTTTTGATTTTTTTGGATTTGTTAATTATAAAAAAATGATTTATAGTATATATTTTCATTAAATTTTATATAAAAATTTAAAAATATGTAATTAAATTTTTTGTAAAAAACAAAATTGTGAAAAAAGCATATGAATGAAAATAGCTATGGACTTTTCCCTCACTAATTAAGTTAGAAGATTTTCTGTACAAATCTAGTTGAAAATTATTAATTAATATTTTTAATTATGATTAAAATTAGCAAGGAAAAAAGATAATTAGATAGAAAATTTTAATCGTTAAAAAATTTGCTAGAGAATTTTTTTTTTCTCTTTAATATTTTGTGACGATGACTTTAGCTTGAGATAATTTCTATTGTTAGTCCATCATTATTATATTTTAATGAAGGAAAATTCCCATATAGCTTGGAAAATTTACCGAGCCATTTGAGCTTTTTAATTTAGTGTGTGACAATCAATCAATCGATCTATCTATATATCTATTTGTCTATCTATTTATCTATTTGTCAATCTATTTGTCTTTTTATCTATTTGACTATTTATCAGTCTATCAATCTATCTTTCTATCTATCTATATATCTTTTTGTTTGACTATCTATCTATATATATGTTAATCTATCTGTCTATCTATATATCTATCTATCTATCTATCTATTTGTCTATCTATCTTTCTATCTAGCAAACTATCTATCTAGCTATTTATCTATTTATCTATTTGTATATCTATCTATCTATATGCCAGTCAATCTGTTTATCTGTCTATTAATATATCTATCTATCTATATGTATATTTGTTTGTCTATATGTATGTCTATATATATATATATATATATATCTGTCTATATTTTTGTCTATATATTTATTTATCTATTTGTCTATCATTGTGTTTATCTATCTGTCTATTTATTTAATAGTCTATATGTCTGTCTGTCTATCTATGTAGATATCTATCTATATACTAATCTATCTATGTCTATATGTCTATCTATCTTTCTGTCTATTTATCTATCTATCACTATGTCTATCTATTTGTCTTCAGTCTATTTATCTATTGGTTTATCTAACTATCTAATTAGTTTGTATATATATCTCTATCTATCTATCTAACTTTCTATTTCTCTGTTTATCTATATGTCTATCAATCTATCTAACATTTTATTTATCTATCAATCTATCTATCTATCTATCTATTTTTCTACATATATATATCTATCTTTCTATTTATTTACCTATCTATGTATTTATCTATTTATTGGTCTATCTATATGTCTATCTATATGTGTATCTATCTATTTATCAACCCTAATTTTTTGTTGATATTTTTGTCTATCTATCTATCTATTTGTATATCTATCTATGTTTCTATCAATCTGTCTAATATATCTATCAATCAATCTAACTATTTGTCTATCAATTTGTATATCAATCTGTCTATATATATTTTATCTATTAATCTATTATTTTGTCTATCTCTCTATCTATCTATTTTTCTATATGTTTATTTATATTTCTATCTATCTATCTATCTATATGTTTATATATTGATCTATCTAACTGTTTGTCTATCTTTCAGTATATCTAATTGTCTATCTATCTATCTATCTGTCTGTCTATCTGTCTGTCTATCCATCTGTCTATCTATCCATATATCTGTCTATGTTTTTATGTGTCTATCTGTGTGTCTATATGTATATTTGTCTATCTGTCTATTTAGTTATCTATTTAACTAGTTATCTATCTAGTAGTCTGAATATTTGTGTGTCGGTCTGTCCTTTATCTGTTTGTCTATTTATTTATTAATCTATATGTCTATCTATTTGTGTATCTATCTGACTATCTATCTGTCTATCTATCTATCTATCTGTCTGTCTATCTTACTATCTATCTGTTAATCAATCTATTTGTGTCTCAATCCATCTATTTGTCTATCTATCTATCTATTTATCAATCAATCAATCAATTTAGCTATCTATCTATAAATCACTCTATCTATTTATTTATCTATCTATCAATATAAGTATTTTTCTATCGATCTATCTATATATCTATCTATCTATATATTTATCTATCTATATGTTTATCTATCTATCTATTTGTCTATCTATCTGTTTACCTATCTATTTATCTGTCTGTGTAATATGTATATATCTATTTGTTTATAAATCCATTTATCTATATGTATATCTATCTATCTATCTTTATGTCTATCTATCAGTCTCTTGAATCTATATATAAATTTGTCTATCTCTCTACCTATCTATATATGTATCTTTCTAATATTTTGTTGATCTATCTGTCGAGCTATCTATCTAATTATCTTTCTATTAATCTGTCTATCAATTTTTCAATTTTCAATATGTCTTTCATTCTACCTATTAATATGTCTATCAATCAATATAACAATCTATCATGCTATAGATCTTTCTATATATCTTTATGTCTATCTATCTATTTATCTATCTGTCTTTCAATATGTCTATCTATCTGTCTATCTATCTAACTAATTATCTATCTATCTATCTATCTATCTATTTGTCTGTATGTCTGTCTATCTATCTATGTATATATTTGTCTATCTATCTATATATCTATATGTCTATCAATTTATCTATCTATCTATCTATCTATCTTTCTATCTATCTGTCTGTCTGTTTGCCTATCTATCTATCCTTTTTATCGGTATATATATGTATCTATTTATCTATCTATTTTTTTATATCGATTTATCTATTTCTTTATCTATCTATCTATATATCTATATATCTATATATCTATATATCTATATATCTATCTAATTGTGTGTATGTCTGTCTATCTATATATCGATCTATTTATTAATCTATCCATCTATCTGGTGATATATCTCTATATCTATTTGTCTATCTTTTTTTCTATCTAATTATCTATCTATCTATTTGTCTATCATGCTTTTTATCATTCTTTCTATATGTTTGTCTGTCTCTTGGTCCATTTGTCTAACTATAAGGCTATCTTTCTATCTATCAATATGTCTATCTATCTGTCTAACTATCTTTCTCTTAATCTTTCTATCTATCTTTCAATCTATAAATCATTTTATCTATAAATCTTTCAATCAATCAATCAATCTATTTGTATATCAATCAATTTATCTAAATGTCTATCTAATTATTTATCTAACTGTCTAACGATATGTCTATCTATCTATCTATCTATGTTTTTGTGCCGATCTATCTATATGTTTGTATATCAATCAATCAATGAATCAAAACAAATTTTTATTAATCTATCTTCCTTTCTTTCTGTCTATCAATCTTTCTAAATATTTGTATGACTATCTATCTTTATTTCTTTTTTTCTGCCTGTCTATCTAGACATCTTTCTATATAACTATCTATTTTCTCTCAACATGTCTCTATGTCTATATGTCTATCTATATATCTATCTATCTATCTATCAATATTTTTGTCTGTATATCAGTCAGTCTATCAGTTAGTCTATCAATCTATCAATCTATCTGTCAATATATATGGATGTCTATCTATCTATCTATCTTTCTTTCTATTTCTCTATCTGTCTATATATCTTTCTATGTTTCTATTTGCTATATGTCTGTCTATCTTTCTATTTATCTATCTATCTATCTTTATATGTATCAATCTATCTATCTATTTGTCTATTTATCTATCTATCTATCTATGTATCTATCTATCTACCTATCTATCTATCTATCTATCTATCTAACTTTCTATCTATTTTTCTACATATCTATCTATATATCTATCTTTCTATCTAGCTATTCGTCAAACTATATTTCTATCTATCTGTCTATATATCTATCTATCTTTATGTCTATTTATCTGTCAATCTATCTATTTGTCTAATAAATAGTCTAATAATATATCTATCAATATATCTATCGATCAATCTATCTATTTGTCTATGTGTTCATCTATCTATCTATTTATCTATCTTTCTATCTATCAATTTGTTTATGTATCTGTCTATCTATCTGTCTATTTATCAATCTTTCTTTTTGTCTATCAATTAGTCTATCAATCTATTTATCAATAAATCTATCTATCAATCTATTTATCAATTAATCTATCTATAAATCTATCTAACTATTTATCTATCACCATATCTATAAATTTATCTACTTATTAATCTAGTATATCAAAATGACTATCAATTTGTTTATCTACATGTCTATCTATGTATCTGTTGATCTGTTTTTCTTTTTGTATGTCTATTTGACTATCTATCAATCTATCTATCTCTTTATTTATCAAAATATCTATCTGTTTGTTATCTATTTGTCTATATGTTTGTTATCTATTTGTCTATATGTTAATCTATCTATTTATCTATCTATATATCTTTCATTCTTTCTATTCATCTATCTATCTATCTTTTTTTATGAATCTATCTATCAATCTATCTATTAAATAAATCTATTAATCTATCTATTAATTTGTCTATCTATATCTATCTTTCTATCAATCAACCTATATATCTTTCTATCTCTCTGTCTATTTTTCTTTTTGTCTATCTATTTGTATATCTATTTGTTTATCTATCTATTTGTCTAATTTCCTATATATATGTCTATCTATCTATCTATCTTTCTATGGACCTATTTATCAATCTATCTATCTATTTATATATATGTTGACTATCTATTTATCTATTTATTTGTCTATCTATCTATTTATCTATCTATCCATCCATCTATCTGTCTGTCTCTGCATCTGTCTAACTATCTATTGTATATCCATTTGTCTATTTGTTATCTTTATTTTTATATATATCTATCTATTTGTCTATCTATTTGTCTATCTATCTATTTATCTATCTATCTATTTGTTTATCTATTTGTAAGTCTCACTGTTTGTTTGTCTCTCTTTTTATCTGTATATCTATATGTCTATTTTTCTGTCTATCTATCAATCTATCTAATTGTATATCTATCTATATATCTATCAATATGAAAATCTATTTTTCTATCAATAAATCTATCAATCTTTATATCAATCTATCTAATTTAGCTAAAAAATTTTCTGTACATATTCATTTGAAAATTATTAATTAATATTCTTAATTTCTTAAAAATTACCAATGAAAATTATATAATTATCTAGGGAATTTTCATCGTTAAAAAATTTGTAGAATTTTTTTTTCATTAATATTTTGAGTCGAGGGCTCTAGCTTGAAATAATTTTCATCATCAGTCTATCATTATTATATTTTAATGATAGAAAAATCTTACAGAACTAGGAAATTTCATTAGATATTTGGGCTTTTTATTTTAGTGTGTGACAATCTATATATCTATATATCTGTCTATCTATCTATCTATTTGTCAATCTATTTGTCTTTTTATCTATTTGACTATCTGTCTATCTATCTATCTCTTTCTCTATCTATCTATATATCTTTTATTCTAACTATCTATTTATCTATCTATCTATATATCTATTTATCAATCAATCTATTTTTCTATATGTTTGACTACAAACCTATCTTTGTCTCTATCTCTATTTCTATCTATCTATCTACCAATATATCTATCTAGCTATCTATATATTTATATATTTGAATGTCTATTTGTCTATATGTCTGACTATATGTCTATCAATCTATATGTGTATCTATATGTATATCTATCTGTCTATACATATGTCTATCTATATATATATATATATATATATATATATATATATATATATATATATATATATATATATGTCTATATTTTAGTCTATCTATTTATTTTTCTATTTGTCTATAATTGTGTCTGTCAATCTATCTATTTATTTATTGGTCGATATGTCTGTCTATCTATCTATATATCTGTGTATCTATCTATGTGTCTATATGTCTGTCTATCTATCTGTCTATATGTGTGTCTATCTTTCTATATATCTATCTATCTTAATATCTATGTATATCTATTTGTCTTAATATCTATGTATATCTATTTGTCATCAGTCTATTTATCTATTTATTAATTTGTTTATCTAACAATCTTTCTATTTCTATATTTATCTATATATCTTTCTTTCTTTCTATTTATCTATATGTCTATAAATTTATCTATCCTTTTATCTATTTTTCTATATATATTTCTATCTATCAATATATTTATTTCTATATATATTTCTTTCTATCTTTCTATCTTTCTATATTTCTATTTATCTACATGTCTATGTATCTATCTATTTATTGCTCTATTTATATGTCTATCTATCTGTCTGTCTATCTATCTATCTACCTAAAATTCTATTAATATTGTTGTCTATCTATCTAGCTATCTATCTTTTTATATGTCTATCAATTTGTGTATCAATCTGTCTATCAATCAATCTATCAATCTATGTATCAATATATCTATCAATGTGTAATATCAATCTGTCTATCTTTTATTTTCATTCTATTATTTTATCTATCTCTATATCTTTTTATCTATTTGTCTATACATTTATCTATATGCCTATATCTTTATCTATCTATATGTTTGTCTATTGATCTGTCTAACTATTGGTCTATCTATCTGTATATCTATCTATTTATCTATCTCTCTATCTATCTGTATGTCTATCTATCTGTCTATCTATATATCTGTATATTTATCTGTGTCTATCTATCTGTCTGTATACCAATCTATATGTATGTCTATCTATCTTTCTATTTGGTTATCTATTTAACTATATATCTTTCTATCATTCTAAATATTTGTCTTTCTATCAAATATCTCTCAGTCTATTTATTTGATAATATGTATGTCAATCTTATTGTTTATCTATCTCTCTATCTATTTGTCTATCTATCTGTCTATCTATATATCTATCTAAATGTCTGTGTATTAATCAATCTATTTGTGTATCTATTTATCTTTTTGTCTATCTATTATTTTATCTATCTATTTGTCTATGTATATGTCCATATATCTATCTATCTATTTATCTATATATCTATCTGTCTATGTATCAATCAATCTATCTATCTATTTATCTATCTATCAATCTATCTAAGTATTTGTCTAACGATCTATCTATATATCTATCTATCTATCTGTTTGTCTATCTTTCTGTATGTCTGTCTATTTATCTATCTATCTCTCTATTTGTCTATCTATTTATCTATCTATTTATTTATATATCTATTTATCTATATGTATATCTATCTATCTATCTATCTATTATCTATCTGTCTATTATATCTATATATAAATTTGTCTCTCTCTATCTTTTTATGCATCTATCTAATATTTTATCGATCTATATGTCTAAATATCTGTCTAATTATCTTTCAATTAATTTGTTTATTTATCTATCTATATATTTTTTTATCTTCCAAATTATCTATTTTTCTACTTATTAATATGTAAATCAATCTATCTATCTATATGTCTATCTATATGTTAATCTATGTGTCTTTCAATATATCAATCTATCTATCTATCTAATTATCTATCTATTAATCTATCTATCTATCTATGTGTCAATCTATGTATATATATGTCTATCTATCTATCTATCTATCTTTTTGTTTATCTATCTATCTATCTATCAATCAATATATCTTTTTTTCTATCTATCTATATATCTATCTATTTCTTTATCCATCTATCAATCTATATATCTATATATCAAATTAATCAATAAATAAATAAATAAATAAAACAATCTATCTATCTGTCTATCTATCTATATATCTATTTATCTATCTATATATCAATCTATTTTTCTTTTTATCTATCTACTTATTTATTTATCTGTCTATATTTCTCTATATCTATTTGTCTTTCTTTTTTTTCTATCTTTTTATATGTCTAACTATATATAATTCTTTCAATCAATCAATTAATCAATCAATCTATCTATCTATCTAATTATCTATTTATCTATTTGTCTATCAGTCTTTTTATCTATCTATCTATATGTTTGTCTCTTTTTTGGTGTATTTTTCTATCTATAAGGCTATCTATCTATTTATCTATATGTCTATTTATTTGTCAAACTATCTTTCTATCAATCTTCCTTTCTATCTATCTTTCAATATATTTATCAATCAATATATAAATTAGTCAATCAATCAATCAATCTGTCTATCAATCTATTTATCTAAATGTCTATCTAACTTTTAATTTATATGTTTATTGATATGTTTATCTATCTATTTATTTATTTATCTACTTGTCTATGTGCCTATAAATCAATCAATTAATCTATCTATCTATATATCTATTTATCTATCTATCTGTCTGTCTATCTATCTATCTATATTTATGTCTAACTATTTATTTCTCTATGCATATGTCTATATGTCTATCTATATGTCTGTCTATCTATCTATATATATTTCTGTCTGCCTATTAGTCAGTCTATCTGTCAGTATTTCTAACTATCAATCTATCTATCTATATATATGACTATCTATCGGTCTATCTTTCTTTCTGTTTGTCTATCTGTCTATATATCTTTCTATGTATCTATTTGTCTATATGCCTATCTGTCTATCTATTTATCTCTTTGTCAATCTTTCTATGTATCTATCTATCTACCTATCTATCGATCTATCTATTTGTCTGGATATTTTTTATCTATCTGTCTTTCTTTCTTGTTGTCCTTCTATCTGAAAAACTATATGTCTATCTATCTGTCTATATATCTATCTATATTTATGTCTATCTATCTGTCAATCTATCTTTCAATCTATCTATTTATTTAATTAATAGTCTAATAATATATCTATCAATCTATCTGTCTATGTGTCTATCTATTTATCTATCTATTTGTCTGTCTGCATGTCTAAATGTCTATCTTTATATCTGTCTATCTTTCTATCTATCTATTTATTTATCTGTTTGTCTATTTGTATCCTATTTTTTTACCTATCTTTCTATCTTTATTTCTATTTATCTGTATGTCTATCTATCTGTCTATTTATCAAGCTTTCTTTTTGTATATCAATTAGTCTATCAACATATCTTTCAATTTGTCTATCTTTCAAATTATCTAATATGTATCTATCACCATATCTATCAATTTAGATGCTTATCAATATGTCTATCAATTTGTTTATCTATATGTAAATCTATGTTTCGATTTGTTGATTTACATGTCTATTTTTATGTCTATCTAACATTCTATCTATCTATCTTGCTTTTTATCTATATATTAATCTATTTGTTTATCTATCTGTATATATGTTTATTTATCTATCTATCTATGTATCTATGTATCTTTCAATTAATCTATCTATCTATCTATATATCTTTCATTCTTTTTTAAATCTATCTATCAATCTATCTATCGATATATCTATCTAAATGTTTATTTTTATGTCTATATAACTGTGTATCTTTCAATATCTATGTCATTTAGTCTATTTTTCTGTCTATTTGTATATCTATCTGTTTATCTATCTATTTGTCTAATTGTCTATCTATCTATCTATCTATCTATATGTTTATGTGTCTATCTATCTATCTTTCTATCTACCTATCTATCAATCTGTCTATCTAATTATATATCAATTTCTCTATCTATTTGTTTATCTTTCTATCTATCTATATGTCTCTCCATCTGTCTGACTATCTATTGTAAATCTATTTGTCTATTTGTTATCTCTATTTATCTGTATATCTATCTATTGATATATCTATGTATCTATCTATCTGTATGTCTATGTTTCTATCTATCTTTCTATTTGTCTATCTATCTATTTATCTATCTATCTTTTTGTCTTTCTATTTGTCTGTCTCCCTATTTGTTTGTCTATCTTTCTATCTGTATATCTATATGTCTATTTTTTTTATCTATCTATCAATATGTCAATCTATCTATTTATCAAAAATTCTATCAATCTATATATCAATCTATCTTTCATTTTATCTATAAATCTATCTATCAAATTATGTATCAATCTTTCTATCAATCAATATAGTAATCTTTGTAACTATTTGTATATCTATATATCTATCATTCTATTTGTGTCTTGATCTATCTATAAAGCATTATATCAATCTATTTGTATATCTATATATTTGTATATCTATCTATATATTGATCTTCTATCTATCTATCTATATATATGTATATCTCTCAATCAATCTATCTGTCTATTGATATGTCTAACTATCTATCAATCCATTTATCTATTTGTCTATCTATCTATATTTTAATCTATCTATCAATCTGCCTATAAATCTATCTATCAATCTGCTTATAAATCTATCTATCAATTTGTCTATCAATCTATATTTCAATCAATCTATCAATCGGTCTATCATTTAATCTATCAATCTATTTGTCCATCTATTTGTCTATCGATATGCATATCTATCTATCTATATGTCTGTTTGTCTGTCTATCTATCTATCTATCTATTTTTCTTTCTTTCTATGTATTTATATATCTATCTGTCTTTATGTCTATCTATCTATCTATTTATTTATCTATCTGTCTGTCTATTTGTAAGTCTATCAATCTATCTACTTGTCTGTCTATTTGTTTGTATATATCTGAGTCTATCTTTCAATCTGTCTATCTATATATCTATATGTCTATTTGTGTATCCTTTTGTCTATCTATCTATTTATCTATCTATTTATCTATCTATTTATCTATCTATGTATCTATCTGTCCTTCTATTTGTCTATCAATTTATTTGTCTATTTGTATGTCTATATGTCTATCTATCTACATATTTTTCTATCTGTCTATTTGTCGATCTATATGATCTATTTGTATATATCTTGAATGTCCATCTATCAATCAATCTATCTATCTATGTATTTATGAATCTATCTATGTGTCTATCGGTGTGTATATCTTTCTATCTATTTGTCTGTTAATAATTATATCTATCTATCTATCTATTTATCTATCTATACTCTATCAATTATATACATATCTATTTGTTTGTAAATAATTATGCCAATATATTTATCTATCTATCTATATATCTATCTCCCTATATATTTGTCTATCTATCGATATAATAATCTTTCAATATATCTATCTAATAATATAACTATCTATCTATCTACATGTCTATCTATCTGTCTATGTATAAATCTATCTTTATATCTATCTATCCTCCTATTTATATTTCTATCTCCCTCTTAATCAGTATATTATATGTTTATCTATCTATGTACTTGTCTATTTATCTCGAAATCTATTTATCTATATATATATATTCGTATTTTTATCTAAGTGTCTAACTATCTTTATATATTATCTTTCAATCTATATGTCTATCTATCTATCTATCTATCTATCTATCTGTCTGTATGTCTATATTTCCATATAGTTATCTATCTATCTATCATTCAATCAATCTACGTATCTATGTGACTATCTATATATCTATATATCTATCTATCTGTCTGTCTGTTTATCTATTTGTTTATCTATCTAACTAATTATCTATATATCTTTCTGTGTATTTAACTCTCTATCTATCTGTCTTTCGATCAGTCTATCTAGTTATTTATCTATTTGTCTATCAATATATTTATCTATTTATTATTTGACTATCTATCTATCTCTCTATCTATCTATATATTTATCTATCTATCAATTTGTCTATCTATTTATCTATTTATATATCTATGTATCTTTATATGTATATATATATGTCTATCTATCTATCGATCTATCTTTCTATATATGTATAGAAAGATAGATAAATATCTATAGATATATATATATATATATATATATATATATATCTATCGATCTATCTATCTTTCTTTATATATATATATCTATCTTTCTATACATAAATATATATATATATATATATATATATATATATATATATATATATATATATCTATATATATATATATATATATATATCTATATATATATATATATCTATCTTTCTATATAGATAAATAATACATAAATAGATAGATAGATAGATATATATCGATCTATCTTTCTATATATATATATATATATATATATATATATATATATATATGTCAATCTATATATCTATCGATCTATCTATCTGTATATGTAAATGTCTATCTATCTATATATATATATATATATATATATATATATATATATATCTATCTATCTATTATTTATATATCTATGTATATATATATATATATCTTTCTATTTATTTATCAATCTATCTATCTAATTATCTTTCTATCTCTCTATCTCAATCTATCTATCTATTTGTCTATATATCGATTTACTCTCTATCTATCTATTAATTTATATGTCTATATATCTTTTAATCTACCTATATATATGTCTCTCTATCTGTTTGTCTAAAACATAACAATCTATCTATTTATCTATATATTTATATATCTATCTATCTAACAATTTATCAATCTATCAATTAATCAATCAATCTGTCTGTCTGTCTATCAATTTGTTAAAAAATTTCCTTTCAATCTATATATCAATCTATCTATTAATTTTTTTATCTTTCAATCGATCTATCTACCGATCTATCTATCTATTTATCATTCTATCTATTAATATGTCGATATCTATCTATCTATTTGTCTATCTATCTATCTATCAATATTTCAATCTTTCTATCAATCAAACTATCTATATTTCTATCATTTTCTCTGTATGTCTATCTATGTGTTTGTTTGTTTGTTTGCATGTCTATTTGTTTGTCTATCTCTTTGTCTATAGATCTATCTATTTCTTTATTTTTTTGTCTATCTCTCTATCTACCAACCAACCTAATTATCTACCTGCCTGACAACATTCTTGCTTGTCTATCTATCTATGTAGCTCTTTATCTATTTATCTATCTATTTGTCTATCTCTTTCTATATATGTGTATGTCTATTTGTCTGTTTGTCTATCTATCTATCTTTTTATCTTTGTATCTCTTTTTGTTTATCTTTCTTTCTTTTTATCTATTTGTATGTCTATCTAACTATATATATATATATATATATCTATCTATCTATCTATCTATCTATTTTTTTATCTATCTATCTATTTGTGTATCCTTTGTCTATCAATCTAACAACCTACTTGTCTATCTATTTATCTATTTATCTGTCTATCTATCTATCAATATATCATTTTATTTATTTGACTATCTATCTATCTCTCTATCTATCTGATAATCTGTCGATCTATATGTCTATCTATTTGTCATTTTATTTATCTATCATTCTATCTATCTATCTGTAAATCAATCAATCAATCAATTCTATCTATCTATCAATATGTCTATCTATATATCCGTCAATCTTTCTTTCTATATATCCATCAATCTTTCTATCAATCTCTTTATCAATCTTTCTATCAATCTCTTTATCAATCTTTCTATCAATCAATCAATCTTTCTATCTATCAATCTATCTATCAATGTCTTTATAGGTGTCTATATATTGTCTATCTATCTATCTATCTATTTGTCAATCAATCAATCTATCAATCAATCTGTCTATCTATATATATACACCTGTCTATCTATTTATTTGTCTATCTGTCTATATATCTATCTGTCTGTCTATCTAGAGGTGTCAAACGGGTCGTGCCGGGCCCGCCCGGCACGTTTTTTCCAAGCCCAACCGGGCTTCCGTGCCGGGCCAGGCACGGCACGGAACAGTAACCATGCCGTGCCTGTCCCGACACAGTTTTTTGGGGGTTCAGCCCAGCACGGGCCCAAGGCACGATTCGCCGAGTACTGCCCGGTTGGGCCGAACCCTAAATTTTAAAAAAAAATTTAGGTTTTCGGCGCGCCCGAAACCCTAATTCTAAAAAAAATTAGGGATTGGGCACGCCTGAACCCCTAATTCTAAAAAGAATTAGAAATTGGGCCTGCCCGAAACCCTAATTTTAAAAAAAATTAGGGTTTCGGCACCTAGTAACCCTAATTTTAAAAAAGAAAAAAATTAAGCACGGTACCGTGCCGGGCCAAGCACGTTACGAGTCCGGGCACGAAAAATTCCCGTGCCGTGCCTCGTGCCGGGCCTGGCCGGCCCGGCCCAGTTGACACCTCTATGTCTATCTATATATTTTTCTATCTACATGTCTAACTATCTGTCTATCTATTTGTCTATTTCTTTATCTATCTATATATCTTCCTATCTACATGTCTATCTACCTAATATATCTATCTATCTATTTATATTTCTAATTATCTGTCTATCTATATAACTACTATGTATCTATCTATCATTCTTTCTTTCTTTCTGTATATCTATATGTCTATTTATTTGACTATCTATCTATCTATATATTTATCTTTCAAACATTCTATCAATATATTTGTCAATATATCTCTCTATATATTTCTTTCTCTATCTATCTTTTTATCCATGTGTCTATCTATCTATCTATCATTCTATCTAACTCTCGGTCTATCAAACTATTTATTAATCTATCTATCTAATTGTCTATCGATCTATCTATCTATTTATCTTTCTTTCTTTCAATCATTCTAGCTATTTGTCTACCAATCTATCTAATAATCTTTTGATCTATCTTTTTATCTATTTCTCTATCTATAAAGTTCTCTATATATATTTTTTAACTATCTATCAATCAATCCATTTCTTTATTAATTCATCTATTAATCTATCTTTCAATTAGTCTATCAATATGTCTATCAATATGTCTATCAATATGTCTATCTATTTGTCTCTTAATCTAACTATCAATCATTCTATCTATCTATCTCTCTATTTATATATTTGTCTATTATCTTTTTATTTTTATGTCTATCTATCTTTCTATCCATTAATCTATATGTTTATCTATTTGTTTTTCTATTTGTCTATCTGTCTAACTATCTATATGTCTATCAATCTAAATAACTATCTATCTATTTGACTATTTATGTATCTATTTATTTATGTTTCTATCTGTTTGTTTATGCATCTATCTATCTATCTACTATTCTATCTATCTATTTGTCTATTTGTCTATTTATCTATCTATCAATCTATTTGTCTATTTATTTGTCTATTTATTTGTCTATTTATTTGTCTATTTATTTGTCTATCAATCGATCGATCTATCAATCTATTTATATGTCTGTCTATCTATTTATCTATCTTTCTTTCTTTCTTTCTTTCTGTCTCTATATTTCTTTATCTATATGTCTATCTATCTATCTATCTATTTATCTAATTGTCTATCTATATATTTGTATATATATGTGTCTATTTATATTTGATATCTATCTATCTGTCTGTTTATCTATCTATCTATTTATCTATCTATTTATCTACCTATCTATTTATCTATCATTCTATCTATCTAGATGTCTATCTATCTATCTTTGTATGTGTCTATCTATCTATCTATCTGTCAGTTTGCTTATCTATCTATTTATTTATCTGCCTATCTATTTGTCTATTTGTCTATCGATCTATTTGTCTATCTATCTGTATATTTATCTTTTCATTCTATCTATCTCTCTTTTTGTCTATCTATCAATCTATCTGTCAATCTATCTATCTATCTATTTATTTATATGTCTATCTATCTATCTATTTGTCTATTTATCTATCTATATATCAATCTATCAATATAATTGCATATCTATCTATCTAATTGTCTATCTACCTTTTTATCTTATTGTCTTTCTATCTGTTTATCTATTTTTCTATCTATTTATCTAATAATATTTCTATCTATCTAATAAATTATCTATCTATCAATCTATCTATCTATCTATCTACATGTCTATCTCACTATCTACTTGTCTATCAATTATGTCTATCAATCTATTTATCAATGTATCTATTATGCTGCCTATCAATTTGTCATGATAGATAGTTAAATAGATAGAAAGATTTATAAACACATAGATATATAGATAGATAGAAATATAGATATACAGATAGATAGACATATAGATAGATAAATAGATAGAAATATAGATATACAAAAAGATAGATAGACAATTAGACTGATAGGTAAGTAGACAAAAAGTATGACAGATAGATATGCATACAGAGAGATAGTTAGATGTATAATCATATATATAGACTAAAATATAGATAGATAGATAGAAAAATGGATATACATGTTGATAGATAGATAGATTGATAGATAGATATATAGATAATTAGACAGATGGATAAAAGGTTTGATATATAGTTTATTAGATAGATTAATAGATACATTGATAGATAGATTGATACACAAATTAAAAGATAGATATTTTGAAAAAAAGATAGATAGAGAGATAGATAGAAAGATATATAATAGATAGATCGACAGATAGATAGATAGACAATAGGTATATAGACAGATAGAGACACATATAGATAGACAGATAGATAGATATATAGATAGAAATATTGATAGATATATAGACACATAGATAGATAAATAGATAGATAGATAGATAGATAGATAGATAGATAGATCATAATATAGACAGATAGATAGAGAGAAAGATATACAGATAGACAGATAGATAGATATATAGATAGAAATATAGATAGATATATAGACACATAGATAGATAAATAGATAGATAGATAGATAGATAGATCATAATATAGACAGATAGATAGAGAGAAAGATATACAGATAGACAGATAGAGAAACATATAGGTAGACATATACATAGATAGATAAATAAATAGATAGTTAGATAGATAAATAGATAGATAGATAGACAAATATGTAGATATATAGATAAATAGATAAATAAAGGTATTTATAGATTGACTGATAGATATACATATATATAGATAGATACATAGATAGATAGATAGTTAGAAAAATAATTAGTTAGACAAATAGATAGATGAATAGATAAATAATTATATACATAGATAGATATACAAAAACATTGACTTATAGATGGATAAATAGATAGACATAGAAATAGAAAGATAAAAATTTAGATAGATAGACATACAAATAGAAAGATAAATATTTAGATAGATAGATAGATAAATACATAGACAGATATATAAATAGGTAGATAGACAACTAGATAAGTAGAAAGATAGACATAAACATAGACACATAGATAGGCATAGAGATAACCAGATAGATAGACATATAAATTTAAAAATTGATAGAATATTGATAAATAGTTTAATAAATAGATTGATTGATTGATTGATAAATTGATTGATTGTCAAATTGATTGACAAATTGATAGACATATAGATATACAGAATGAGAGACATATAGACAGATAGATATATAGATAGATAGATAAATGATAGTCAGATTTTTAGACAAATAGATAGAAATTTTATTAGACAAAAAGATTGACAAATACATAGAGATATATATATATATATATATATATAATATCAAGCTAGATATATTTGATAGATAGAAAGATATTTAGAAAGATAAATAAATAGATAGATAGATACATAGATGGATTTATACAAAGAATGATGGTCAGATCGATAGACAATCTGATAGACAATTTGATAGACACAAAGATAGATTAATAGATATACACATAGATAGACAAATAGAAATACAAATTATTAGTTTTATAGATAGATGATTAGATAGATAGATATATAGAAAGAAAGTTAGATACATAGATTGATAGATATATAGGCAAATAGATATATTAATAGATAGATAGAAATATAGACATATCGATAGACCAAAAGATAGACAGATAGATACATTGAGAAAATGATAGAAAGAAAGATAGATAGATAAATAAATATATAGATTGAAGGATAGTTAGATAGATAGATTGATTGATTGACAAAATGAACTCATGATAGATAAAAGAAATACATATAGAATAAAAAATAAATAGACATATAGATAGATAAATATATAGGTAGATATATAGATTGATTGATTGACAAATAAATAGATATGAAGATTTATAGATAGACAGACTGGCAAATAGATAGATAGATATATAAAAAGATAGACAAAGAGATAGATAGACAGATAGTTAGTTAGAAAGAAAGATAGATAGATAGATAGGTCGATAGATAAATAGACATTTTAATAAACAGATAGACAAACAGATAGATAGATACATATATAGACCAATAGTTATATAGAAAGAAAGTTCGATAGATAAATAGATGGATAAATATTTAGATAGATAGACAGATAGATAGTCAAATAGACAAAAAGAAAGACTGTTAGATAGACAGACATACATATAGATAGATAGATCGATTGGTAAATAGATAGATAAATAGATAGACAGATTGATTGATTGATTGATAAATATACAAATAGATATGCAGATAGATAAATAGATAGATAGACAGATAGATAGATAGATAGAAAGTCTTCTAATAGAATCATAGATAGAAAATTAGACAAATATAGAGATAGAGAGATAGAAAGATGATTAGATAGACAAATAGAATGATATATATATAAATAGTTAGATAGATTAATAGATTGATTAATAGATGATAGATATACAAATATATAGACATATGGATAGATAGATAGATTGATTGATGTATAATAGTTTGATAGAGAGAGAGATAGATAGATAGAGATATATAAAAAGATAGATAGGCAGATAGATATATAAATAGATATATAGACAAACATAGATAGATAGATAGACAGACATATAGATAGATATATATATATATATATATATATATATATATATATATAGTTAGATAGAAACACAGATAGAGAGATAGATAAATAGATAGACAAATAGATAAACAAATAAATCTATTTAAATATAGATAGATAGATATATAGAATGATAGATATACAGATAGATAGACAAATAGACAGATAGATAATATACAGTTAAATATATATAAATATTGATAGATAGATAGATATATAGAAATATAGATAGACAAATCGATATACAAATAGATAAATAGATAGATAGATAGATAATATACAGATAGATACACAGATAGATAGAAAGATAAATAGATAGATAGATAGACAAATAAATAAAAAGATCGTAAGACAAAAACATATATAGATAAATAGACAGATTGATAAAATGATTGATAGATAGATAGATAGATAGATTGATAGAAAGATTGATTGATTGATTGATAGGTTGATAGATAGAATGATAGACAGTTTGATACACAGATTGATAGACAGATAATATGATTGATTCATAGATAAAAAGATAGATAGAGAGACTAATAGATAGACAAACAGACAAATTAATAGATAGAGAGTCAGATAGATTGATAGTTAGATAGATAGACAAATAGACAGATAGTCATAAAGAAAAAAATATAGATGATAGAATGATTGATAGATTGATTGATAAATAGATAAATAGATAGATACACACACATGCACACACACACACACACACATAGATAGATAGAGACACAAAATGATAACTTTATAGATAGATAAATTGATAGATGATAGA
>JAREIK010000369.1:233707-306383 GCA_029783825.1 Sapria himalayana | reverse complement strand
ATATAGATAGATAGATAGATAGAGATATGATATAAAGAAAGAAAGTTAGATAGATATATAGATAAATACATAAATAGGCAAGTAGATAGATAGATAGATAGAAAGATAAGTAGATAGCTAGTTATATAGATATACAGATAAATAGATAGCAAGATAAACAAATAGATAGTTAGATAGATAGACAAATACATAAAATGACAAATAAATAGTAAAACAGATAGATTGATATATAGATAGATACACTAGTAAGTATTCAGCAAGGGAGACAATCAGGTTGGTGGGCATACATAAAGATAGACAAACAAATAAATATACTCATAAATTGATAGAAAAATAGACATATAGACAAACAAACTTATAGACAAATAGATATATAGATAGACAGACAAACAAGAAGATAGATAGATAGATAGAAATATAGATAATTTGATAGACTGATTTATAGACCGTTAGATAGAAAAATTGATAGATAAATAAACTAATAGATAGATAGACAAATATATAAACAAAAAGATTGGTAGATTGATAGATAGGTTGATAAATAGAATGATATACAAATTGATAGATTTATTGATATACATATTGATAGACAGATTGATAGATATATTGATAAATAGATATATTGATATATTGATAAATAGATAGATTAAAAGATAGATAGATAGACATTTAAATTGACAAATAGATAGACCGTTAGATAGATAGATATATAAATATATTATTAGATTGTTATATAGCTATATAGATAGAAAGATAGATAGATAGGTAGATAGATAGACAGATAGATATACATATAGATAGATAGATATATATATATATAGAAAAAATATATAGATAAATAGACTGATAAAAAAACATATAGATAGACAAAATCGATAGATAGATAAATAGATAGATAGATAGATAAATAGACAGACATACACACAGAGAAATAGAGAGATATATATATATATAGATAAAAAGATAGATACAAAGAAAAGTATACAAATAGATAGATAAATAGAAAGTCTAATAGAATCACAGATAGAAAGTTAGACAATTTATAGAGATAGAGAGATAGATAGATTATTAGTTAGACAAATAGAATGATAGATAGATAGTTAGATAGATAAATAGGTTGAATAATAGATAGATAGATACACAAATATATAGATAGTTGGATAGAAAAATTTATAAAAAGATTGAGATAGATAAAAAGATTGATAGGTAGATTGATAGATAGATCGGTAGATAGATAGGCCTACATATAGATAGATAGGTAGATAGGTAGATAGATAGACAGATAGACAGAAATATAGATATATAGACAAATAAAAAGATAAGTAGAGAGAAAGATAATTAGACAGATAGATATACAAAGAGATAAACTAATAAATCAATATAAATTTAGATACATAGATATATAATATGTTGGATATAAAGATAGATAGAGATATAGACATACATATAAACAAATAGGTATATAGATAGATAGATAGATAGATAAATAGATAGATAGATATATATATAAAATATTGATAGATAGACAGATAGATAGAAAAATAGATATACAAATAGATAAATAGATAGATAGATAGCAAATAAATAGAAAGATAGAAATTCAAAAACATATATAGATAAATAGAAAGATTGATAGACAAATATATAGACTGATAGATAGATGGATTGATAAAAGGATTAATAGATATATTATAGACAGGTTGATAGATAGATTGATAAACAGTTTGATACATCGATTGATAAATATATAATAAGATTGATTCATAGATAAATTGATATATAGATAAAAAGATAGATAGAAAGGCTAATAGATAGACAAATAGATAGACCCACAGGAAAATAAACTGATAGATAGAAAGATAGATAAAAAGATAGATAGATAGATAAACAGAGAGACAGACAGATAGACAGATAGAATAATATATAGATGATAGAATGAATGAATGATTGATTGATAAAGAGATAAATAGACAGATACACACAACACACACACACACACACATAGATTGAGACACAAAATGATAAATTTATCGATAAATAAATTATTAGATAGATAGATAGATAAAAAAATAGATAGATAGACAAATAGATAGATAAACAGATATACATACAAAAAGAAACATAGATAGATAGACAAATTGATAGATTAATTGGTAGATAGATAGATAGATTTATATATAAATTGATATTTAGATTGATAGATAGATTTATACATAGATTGATAGACATAAAGATATATTGATTAATAGATATATTAAAAGATAGAAAGATATACAAAAATATAGACAAATAGATAGAGAGATGGATAGACAAATATATAGACAAACACACATATATATAGATAAATAAAAAGATAGATAGATAGACAAATAGAACGATATATATACACACACACACACACACACAGATAGATAGATAGATAGATGGATAGATAGATAGATAAATATATAGATAGATAGACTTATAAATAGTCAAATAAATAGATAAATAAATAGATAATAATATAGTTAGATATATACATAGAAATATATATAGATAGATAGATAGACATAATGATAGACAGATTGACAAAATGATAGATAGACACATAGATACATAGATAGATAAATATATAGATACATAGACATTTAAATAAAAAAATAGAAAGATAGATAGACAGACAAATAGATAGACTGTTATATTGAAAAAAAGATAGATGGATATATAAAGATATATATATATGTAGATAGATAGACAAATAGATTGAAAGATAGATAGACAAATAAATAAATAGTTAGATCGACAAATAGACATATAGACAAATAGAAAAACAAATACATAGATAGATAAATAGATAGATAGATAGATAGATTGATAGACAAATTGATAGACAAATATATAAACAAATATTTAGACAACTAGATAGATGGATTGAAAGAAAGATTGATAGGTAGAGTGATTGATAAATTGATAGATAAATAGTTAGATTGTTTGATAAATAGATAGATAGATAGACAAATAGATAGATAAATCAAAAAATTATTAGACAGATAGAGGGATTTATAGATCGACATATAGATATATAGATTGATATACATTTAGATAGACAGATAGATAGAAGATAGATAGACAAATAGATAGATAGTTTGATAGACAAGTAGATATGGAAAAAATTAGATAGTTAAATAAATAGATTGATAGATAAATATATACATAGATAAATAGATAAATCAATAGACAAATAGATAGATATATAGATTGAGATATTGATATAAAGAAAGAAAGATACACACACACACACACACATCAATAGACAAGTAGATAGATAGATAAATAGATCGATAAATAGACTAATAGATAGATAGATAGATAGATAGATAGTTATATAAATAGATAGCTAGTTATATAGATATATAGATTGGCTGATAGCAAGATAGACAAATAGATAGTTATATAGATAGACAAATAGATAAAAAGACAAATAGATAGTAAAATAGATAGAATTATATAAAGATATATAGCCTAGCAAGAATTCAGCTAGAGCGACAATCAGGTTGGTAGGCAAACATAAAGATAGCCAAACAAACAAATATACATATAAAATGATAGAAAAATAGACAAATAGACAAACAAACAAACATATAGACAAATAGATAAATAGACAGACAGACAGATCGATAGATAGATAGATAGATAGACAGATAGACAGATAGATAGATAGATAGACAGCTAGATAGATAGATAGATAGATAGATAGATAGATAAATAGATAGATATATAGATAATTTCATAGAGTGATTGATAGACATATAGATAGAAAAATTGATAGATAAATAAACTAATAGATAATAGACAAATAGAGAAAAAGAAAGATTAATATATAGATACATAGGTTGATAAATAGAATGATATACAAATTGATAGATTGATTGATATACATATTGATAGATAGATTAATCGATATATTAATAGATAGATAAATAGACAGATTGATATATAGATTAATAGATAGATTAAAAGATAGATAGATAGACTGACAGACTGAAAAATAGATAGATAGAAAAATAGATAGACTAATAGATAAATAGATATATAAATATATTATTAGACTGATATATAGCTAGATAGATAGATAAATAGATAGATATATAGGTAAATAAATGGACATATAGATAGACAGATATATATATATATATATATATATATATATATATATATATATATATATATATATAGATAAACTGATAAATAGACATATAGATAGGCAAATTGATAGACAGATAGATTGATTGATTAATTGATTGATAGAAATATGGATAGACAGATAGATATATAGATAGATGGATAGATAGATAGATAGATAAATAGGTTGACAGACAGTCAGATAGATAGATATATAGACAGATAGATAGGTAAATAAATAGAAAGATAGATATACATATAAAAAGACAGCTAGATAGACAGACAGACAGATAGATAGATAAGTAGTTAGATAGACAGGTAAATATATAGATAGTTATATTGATAGATAGATAGATAAATGGATAGACAAGTTGATAAATAAATAGATAGACAAATATATAAACATATATATAGATTTATAGATAGACTGATAGATATACTATTAGATAGAAAGATATATAGATTGATATCTAGATATATACATAGACAATTAGTTAGAGATATAGATAAACTGATATTTAGACAGATAGATAAATAAATAAATAAATAAACTTATAGATAGATAGATATATAGTTAAACTGATAGAAAGCTAGACAGACAGACATGCAAGCTATTAGGCAGGTAGACAATCACACATGTATGCAGATAGCTAAACAAACCAACAAACAAATACAAACATAGAATGACAGACAATCATACAATCTGACCAAAGATAGACAAATAGATAGATAGATAAGTTGATAGATAGGCAGATAACAAAATAGATATATAAATAGATAAATAGATAGTTTGATATGAGATTGATAGACAAATAGATATAAAAATAGAATGACTAATAGATAGATAAATAGATAGATAGAAAAATACATAGACATATAGATAAAAAGATAAAGATATAGATAGATAAATAGACAGACAGTTTGATAGATAGAAAAATAGATTGATTTATAAACATATTTTTAGATCGATTCTTAGAAAGTTAGATAGGTCTATTGATAGATAGCCAAGTAGATAGACATATAAATAGACTGATAGATAGATAGATTGATAGATAAATAAATTGATAAATATATATATACAGATATATAGATATAAATTAGACATACATATTGGCAGATAGATAGATAGATAGGCAAATATACAATAAAACAGATAGATAGATAGACAGATAGACAGATAGGAAAGTAGTCAGATAGGCAGACAATTATGCAGTTATGTAGACATATAGATAAAAAATAAACAAATTGACACATAAAATGATAGAAAAATAGACAAACCAACAAACATATAGACAAATAGATAGTTTGACAGAGATAAAGATAGATAGATAGATAGATAGACAAATATATAAATAGATAGATAGACACATAGATAGATAGAAAGATAAATAGATAGATAGGCAGATATATAGACAAATTGATAGACATACACATAGTTGGATAGATAAATAGATAAAAAGAAAATTGATTAATAGATAGATTGATTGATAAATAGAATGATATAAAAATTGATAGATAGATTGATAGACGTATTGATAGACACATTGATAGATAGATTGATAGATAGATTTATATATAGATTGATAGACATATAGATAGATAGACAGATAGATATATAGATATACATATAGAAAGATAGATAGATAGACAAATATATAATATATATATATATATATATATATATATATATATACAAATTATTAGACTTATATATAGATAGATAGATAGATAGACAGTTAGATAAATAGATAGACAGTTAGATAGATAGATAGTAGATAAATATATAGATTGAAATAAATAAAGATAGATTGAATGATAAATTGACATATAGATAGATAGATAGATCAATAGATAGATTGAAAGAAAGATAGATAGATATATAGAAATATATATATATATATATATATAGATAGATATATAGATAGATACACACACACACACACACACACACAGATAGATAGATAGATAGATAGATACACAGATATATAGATAGATAGACAGACAAGTAGATATACAACTAGATAGAAATATAGTTATATAGATTGATAGATAGATATATATATATATATATATATATATCATTAGATAGATAGATAGGTTGTTGATAAATAGACAGACATATAGATAGATAGATGGGTAGTTATATAGACAGATATATAATTAGATAAATAGATAGATAGATAAATAGATAGATAGATAGACAAGTAAATAAATAATTAGATAGATATATATATAAATAAATAGACACCTATTTAGATAGACAGATAGATACAAAGATATATAGATAGATAGAAAGATATCTAGATAGATAAATAGATAGTTGGACAAGTAGATCGATAGGTAAATAGATAGATAGACTAAAATATAGACAAATAGATAGCCAAAAAATAAATAGATAGATATATAAATAGTCAGATACATACATAGATAGAAAGATATACATACAGTTAGTTTTACAAATTGATTGTAAAACAGATAGATCACTATAATAAAAATTCCAAATAGCTAGGGAAATATCTCTAGCTAAATGGGATTTCTCTATCGCTAAAATATAATAATGTTTGATTTATAATGGAAGTTTTCCCAAGTTAAAGTGCTTTTGGTAAAATATTAATGAGGGAAAAATTCCCTAGCAAAAACTTAATGATAGAAAATTCTCTAGCTAAATTTATTTTCCCAATCTAATTTTTATCATAATTTAGAGCTACAGAAATCTCCCTAGCTAAATTTCGAGGGAAACATCCCTAATTATTTTTATTCCAAAAATATTTTCACTAAATTATTTTTTTTTACAAAAAATTTAATTACATATTTTAGAGATTTTATTTTAAACTGAAAAAAACATAACCTATAAAACATTATTTATAATTTAAAAAAAAAATAAAAACAATTAATAAATTATTTTGATACAATATGCAACATAGTTAAAACAAAAACATAATAAAATTTTATTACATATTCTTCTTCAACAATATATCTAACGATAGTGTATAAATTATAATTCGTTCGAGAAATTTACATTGCTTTCTCTCCCCCATTTTCCCCGATCACCATCTTTCTATTGCGTCAAAGCTGCCCTAGTCGCACTGCATCATGTCTAGTGAAAAATATTTTCGCTTCTATAAGCTTCGTATGGAGAACATTGTGGTACCATAGCTGTACGAAAATTAAACCAATTAATCAAATCAACATAAATAAATAAAAAAGGTTTTGTTTTGATAAATATATACTAATGTAGTATATATGTACATATATACTATAGTATATATGTACATATATTCTACAAAAAAAAGATTATATTCTGTAAAATTATGTAAAACAACATATACCTTTTGTTAATACTATAGTATATATATACATATATATATACATATATATACATATACATATATATATATATACACACACACACATATATATATACATATACATATATATATACATACATATATATATATATATATACATATACATATGTGTGTGCATACATACATACATCAGCATATATGTATAGTTACATATACAGAAAAATATATATACCATAATATCTATGCTATATATATAATTTGTTTTGATAATCTATTTGTATAATAAAATATTTTTGTTTTAATATTTTCATTTAAGTGCATGAAAGAAAATATTAAAATGCCGAGGATGTAGTAGTAGCACAATAACGAAGCTCCTGCTGACCGGTCAGTGGTCCAAAATTTTTGGAGCTATTCCCGACCTGTGTGATGATCCTATTTTCTCTAGTTAATTGAACTGAGAATGTTTTAATATAAAATATTTTGTATTTTATTTTTTTGGGTTATAGTTTTCACGATCTGGAACTATTCATCTTCTCTCTCTTTTTCTCTCTATGCGATTTATCATGACCATTTCTACACTACACATACTGTAAGACTTCTGATTTGGTTTAATCTGTAATGAATAAGCATTTTCTGGTGGATGTAGCTAGTCGTACTAAGTGACTAGTGAATCATGCTATTTCTCATTTCTATTTTCATTTCTGTTTCTGCCGTGGTTGGTTTTGTTGTTCTTTCTTCTTCTATATCTTAAAATCACAACTATGGAACTGCAATTGCTCAATAATATAAATGCACATAAATACAAAAGTATATTTGACTATGTATAAATATTCTACAGAAAACTCTTGGTATTAGGATGCTTTAATTCTTTTATACTATATCTATTATTACACAATTCACCATAGTTTATATAGTTGAATTATTTTCATAACATTATAAATGGAATTATTTGGAACAATAAGTATTAAAACTCAATCTCATTATTTCTCTAACATAGAAAAGCATAGAATGACTAATGTATGAAACATGGAGCAATACTACACAAGCTTATGTATGGGACTAATACCCATTCAAAATTGAACACAGTGAAAATTAATAATCTTTTTACATCACTCGGAAAAAAAATAGAAAAAAAAATCAATTTATCAAAAGTAACCTATACATGTGTTATCGCCAGGTATGATTCCCTTGCAACCCTAGCAAATAGACAGCTTAGCTAGATTAATGACCAAAAAAAACTTTAATAGAAACTAGGAGTTCACTAGCCATAACATCAGATTCATTGCCAATGAGATCACCAAAAAACAATACATCAGATATCATAAAATCATAGTGCAAAGGAGGAATGACATTAGGCACCTCTGAAATGTTAGAAATTGCACATTCAGTAATGATCTATTATCCACTGCTTGAAAGAGCTGCCTTTAACTCGCATATCTAGAAACCATTATCAAATGCACCATCCTTTGAGGAATCCATTCAATAATTAAAAAAGAAAACAAAAAGACAATAAAATGAAGCATTCAAATAAGCATCCAAAGCTCAAGGAAAAGCACCATTCTTGCTGCACTAGGGAAAAAACTAACTTTTGTTAATTTTTTGAAACAATATCAGTGGCACAATTGGTTTCTTTTCAAATATGAACCATAACAATTATACAAACAATAAAAACAAAATTGAATATTACAAGTCCAGAGCCTAGCATGCAATACCATAATCTTATAAAAAACAGCTTGCATTAATTGCATACAGCTTGAATATTTTAAAAAATAAACAATCAAAACCTAGCATGCAATACTAGAATCATTTAAAAAATAGCTTGCATACAAATTGCATCTTTTAAAAAACAAATAATCAGAGCCTAGCATGCAAGACCAAAATTTTGATGGTGGCCAACTACATCACCAAAGCAATTCATGTGATCCACTGAACTTCTAGTGCTCTACACAAATTGCATTCTCTATTTATAAAAGAAGTTTATAATATTTCAATTCACAACATTACAGCATGTTAAATTGAAATCAAATAGAATTACTAACATGATTAAGAAGATTGATTTGTCATCCCTCCGAGGTAGATGATTGTTCCAATCTCCATGCTTCAAAAGGTAGTTGCAGCAAAACAACAAAAACAAAAAGCCAACAGGAAGTGGAAGACATGTTGAGTGGAAAGGAAAAGGCATCACGAAGATGGAGACCAATGTGAGGTGGAAATCCTACGCAAATAAGCTTCTGGATCAGGTTAGGTCATTAGGAGTAACCCTATATTTGAACCATGGCACCAATGACTGACTAAATAGCATTCCGATTTGCTTCTCTGAAATTGAAGACCAACAATGATATAAAGATAAAACACACAATTCATGATAATTTTATGCAAAACTTTCTAAAATGAAAGTTTCATGCAATTTTAATTACACAAAATACTAATGTACCAAAGCAATACCAGCATTATACCAAAATACCATCACTATATTGTGCCAACTGATGTAGACACTACCGACATGGATCATTATTTGGTTCAATATTACAAGAATCACATCATCGCACATTGAATGGCCACACTATGGCCAAAATCTTCATGAAACAGCAAAGCAATGTTATTTTCCACATCAATAATAAATTGGAATTATCTTTGTCACTACTAAATATTTATATATATTGTCTGTTGTCAGCATCACCGATTAAAGGTTCACAACAATCCATGTAGCTTAACACCACTATTAACATTTATGCTGCATAAATCAGGTGGTTGTGTGATATGAGCTATGTGATAGTGTGCACAGTGGATGCATGTGTTGAAAGGTAGTGGGCAATTATATGCATGTAGTGTGTCATACTTTTTGAGGTAGTGTTGATAGTGAATGCATGTAGTTTTTTATGGTAGTCTACAAAATAAATATAGTGCAACAAAATTAACAAAAAAGTAATAAAAAATAATTTAGTGTGTGGGTTATATTTTGTCTGATAGATATTTTGGCTGCACCAATTTGTGTGGAAAAGTCCCTAGCTAATGTTTAACAAGATATATATCATTTCTAATAACCTAACTTCAACACCCAGTAAAATTTATCAATATAATTTAATCTATTGAAAAATTTTATTGTTGATCCATTGATAATTATTTGTTGGATCTAGTGATAATCAAAATAGTTTAATCTTATCGTTTAAAAAATACCATATGGTAACTCATTATTAAATCAGTTGGGAACACTCCAAATTGAAATTTTGATGGTATTATGTCCCCAGTTAATAATTGATTCAATCTATTGATAAAAATTAATTGGTAAAATATTTTTTTGGTAATAATAATTAAACACATAGTTATATATAGTCATCATACACTGTTATACATATAGTTATAAATATAGTTACATATAATTATACATAGTAATATATAGTTATAAATATAGTTTTTAAAAGTTATATATAGTTATATGTTGTTATACATTTATTTATAAAAATAGAATTGGTAAAACATCTAGTTTTATATAGTTTTAAATATATTTATTATGCATATAATTATATATAATGTTTTTATAGTTGTACGTATAATAAAATACAAATATATATAGTTATATGTTATTATACATATAGAATATATAGTTATATACAGTTAAACATATAGTTATATATAGATATATTCATACAAGTAGTTATAAGTAGATATAAGTAGTTATAGATTAATGTATACAAAGTTATAAACAAAAATATAGACTGACATATATGTATACATAGTTACAAATATAGTTATTTTTAATTGTATAAAGTTTTATATAGTTATACAAATATTTATAAATAGTTATACACATAGAATTAAACATAATGTTGTATGTTGTTATACATTAAATTATAAATATAGTTACATGTGGTTATACATATAGTTACACATATAGTTATACTTATATTTATACATGTAGGTATATATATTATTTCATATAATTTTATATATTTATACATATAGTTATGTATTGGTATAGATATAGTTAAATTCATTTTTATATACTAATATATAAATATATATATTAAATATATGTTGTAAATTATATATTTAAATATAGTTATGTACAATATTTTATATAGTTATACATATAGTAAAAGATAATTATTTATAGTTATATGTTCTTATACCTTTAGTATATTTAGATATAAATAGAGTTATATATAATTATATTTAATTATACACATAGTTATACATATGAATGTAGTTTAAGATGAGTTATATATAACATTTTTTTAGTTATACATATCATAAAATACAATTATATATAGTTATATATTATTATACATATAGTATATTTTGTTAGGAATATAGTTATATAGAATTATACTTATAGTTATAAATTATTATATAGTTATAAAAATAGTTATATATAGTTATAATTATAGTTATAAAAATAGTTTACATAGTTACAAATATAGTTACATATAGTTATAAAGAGTTTTATATAGGTATACAAATAGTAATAAATAGTTATATATATATATATATATATATAGTTAAACATATAGTTATATATATGTTGTTATAAATTTTAATTATAATTATAGTTGCATGTGTGATTGTCCAAATAGTTATACATTTTTATTAATTTTTTTGTAACTATTTCAGTGACACAATTGGTTTCTTTTCAAATATGAACCATCAAAATTAAACAAACAATCAAGACAAAATTGAATATTACAAGTCCATTTATCCAATGGTTACCTATATTTAGTTCCATTTCAAAAAAAACATCGATAAATTGGAATATTTAGAGATATTCTTATACATCTTCATATTTAACATGTATTTTGTTTATTCAATACATATAAGAAATGCTTATTATATATGAGTGCAATAATAGACTTTGAATTATATATTATGTCGAGGTTGATAAATATTATTGTGATTTTATTTGTCATCTAATTGAGTTATGGTTTTATTTAATTTGTTTTAACACAAGAATTTTAAAAAAGAAAGCCTATTTTTTTTTTAAAAAAATAATTTATTAATCCATAAATAACAAAAAAAAAATTACTTCTTATTTTCCTATTGAATAAAATAAGACCAATGATGTTTGAATTGGTTTTTTGTAGGAGAGAAATTCAAAAAACACATTATGTTTTATTTGTTTTTTGAAAACACTTTGAACTTATATAGGATTGTTTTTAGCTGATAGAGACTAATATTTTTTTGTGTTTCAATATATTTAATATAATTTGAAGTGATAGTGAAAATTAGATAAAAAATATTTTTTTAGAAAATAGATAATTTAGAGAGCACATATTAATGCTGAGGTCTTTTTCATATTTAAAGAAAAAAAACATCAAGATCTTCCACCATATGCAATTGGGTTTAATTTCATTATCAAATATTGAATGTCAATGTCTATTGTAAATTATGGTATATTAATTTAGTTTTCAAACTATTTTATTTTCACAAATCACATATAATTTGTGAACCATAAATGATATACCATTCTAAAGGTTCTAAAAAATATGTTTGAACATATGTTCAAGGATATTGTGGGAGAATTGCAATTGTGTTTAAGTTGTTCATAAATTATTGAATGTGATTGTATTCATTTTTTTATGTGGAATATGGTAAATTAAGATACTTTTCATGCCACAACATTTCAACAAAGTCCATATATTTTATGAATTGAATAGCATATTATTTATTCTGGTTATATACATGACATGTCAACATTTCAAAAATTTTTAAGGAGAAAAAATGAACCTATAAATAAGAGGGACACTTTCTCTCTAAAAAAACATTATATTATTGATGATAGTGTAACTGCCATGCCAATTACCTATCAAACTGAACATTGAAATGTGATCAAACACTATAATCCAAATGAGAATCAAAAATAAATACCGACTAGAAAGATTGATAATGTAGGAATAAGGTATTAAAAAAATACATAATCAATATAAAATAAATAATCCCTAGTTGACAGGTAGAGAAGAAGCCTACTGAGAAGCTTCCAAAGGACTCATCTACATCATCAATCAATAAGAAGAAGAAGCATATAAAAAATATAAACCAACACAATTTATAGTTGGAAGATGAGAAATATAAGCCAACCTCAAAGCTTATACTTCTTCACGATGATGGCGGATGAAGATGATGAACAATAATGGTGGATGATGATGAAGGATGACAATGACGACAATGGTGATGGATGATGATGGCAGAGAATGATGATGAATGGTGAATTTTCCCTACACCATTACTGGAATCGAACGGGTGCTCATGCTCTCAGCTGGGGAGTGCAAACATTGGGGTTTTTAATGTATTTCACCCATAATAGGATATGGGCTTGTGAAAGGTTTGAATATATACCATTATAAATTTTATATCAAATTTTCGATTATGTTTTATATCTAATTTTATATATTTATATTTATATATTTACCTATTTATAAGCTATTTCTAAATTTTTATAAATACACAAATTTTTGATTATAATCAAATTTTTGATTATAATATATTTCTAAATTTTATATCATATTTTATATATTTACCTATTTAAGTATTTAAGTATTTGTGTATTTATATATTTATGTATTTATATATTTATATATGTATATATTTATACATTTAGATATGTATAAGTATATATATATATATATATATATTCACACACACACACACATATTCACATAATTACATATATTGACATATTTACATAATCATATATTTACATATTTACATATTTACATATTTACATATTTACATATTTACATATTTACATATTTACATATTTACATTTTTTGATATAATTTATAATTTATAAAATTCTAAAAATTATTTAAAGTGAGAAGATAATAAAAAAAAGTTATATTTATTATTTTAATAAAAATGGAGTATTAAAAGCTAATACTAAAAATCATACTCTATTATTTAATTCTTATAAATTTGAGTAGGGGCAAAAAATAAAATTTGATTCAATTTAACTTAGTGTCAATTTGGTAGTAATTTTCAAAAGTGTTTATAGGGCTAAAATAAATATAAGTTTTTTTATGAACTAAAAATATCCTTAGTAATATTAAAATAACTTTGTTGAAACCCTAAAAAATTACTTGAAGTGTTCTTTTAAAAATCACATTCAGATATTTATTTTTAAAATCATCAAATTTTTTTTGATGTAATTAAAACATATATGTATTAATCTTTAAATATCAATTTATTTTCTTTTAAATTTTATGAAAATATTAAAATTTTATTTTATAATTCAAAAATTTCAAATTTTTTAGTAATTATTTTTTTAAAAGACTCCTATAAGCATACAAATATATATATTTTTACATTAAATAATATAAATATTTACTTGTTTATTTGTTAATTTAGATATTTTTATAAATTTTTTTATTTAATCATACAAATATTTATTTTAGCTTTTATTAGTAGTAATTTTTATTTATGTTTATTTATTAAAAAAATATCTTAAAAATTATTATAATTATATAATAAATTATTTAATGTTTTTAATACTAATATTAAAATAACATAATTAAATATTTCAAAAAAATATTTTGTATAATTTTTTAAATATTTTATAATCAAAAAAAAGATATTTTAGTCTTTATTAATATACATTATTATTATTATTTATATATTTTTATAATTTATTTATTTATAATATCTTATTTTTATAATTTATAAGAAGAATGTGTCTTTCAAGGATAATTAACAATAGACCATGACATACATTTAATATACAAAATTATATAAAATATTAAAAACAAATAATATATTAAAAAAAATTAAATCATTAAAGATTAGTAATATAAATTATCACCATCACAAATAGCTAGGGAAAAATCCCAAGCTAAATGCATATATTTTGAGAAAATAAACATTTAAGGAATAATTGCTTGCAATTATATATAAAATTTTTAAAATTCAGATAATTATTTAGTGATGAATTTTATCTCATTCTAATTAATTAGGAAAAATTCATTGCTTAATCCATTGCTTAAATTCCTACTTTTCTTTGCGTGAAAATCTATGCCAATATTTGTGATGAAAAATTTTAATTCAATGTAAAATTAAAAATATCTTGCTATTCGCTAGCTAATCCCCAGCTAATTCTGAGCTAATTAGCTAGAAATGTTTCCCTAGCTAATTTCTTTAGTTAAATAGACATTTTCTTATAGTGGATTGAGAGACAGACATGTAGGCAAGCTGTCAGTCGGTGAAATAATCAGGCAGGTTTGCAGACAGACATATAGACAAACAAACAATTAGACTCATTGAATGGCAGATAATCATACAAACTAACAAACAGACATACAAATAAATAAATAGAAAGATAGACAGACAGATAGACAAGCAAATGGATAAGAAGATAGACAAATAAATAGATAAATTGAAAGAAAAAATAGATAGATATATATAGATAGATAGATAGAGAGAGAGAGAGAGAGATAAATAGAGCGACAGATTGATAGGCAGAATGATAGACAGATTGATAGGCAGAATGATATATAGATTGATAGACATATTGACAAACAAATTTATAGATCGATTTATATATAGAATGATAGACATTTTGATAGACAAATAGATAGATAGATAGATATATAGACTAATATATAGAACATTAGATATATAAATAGATAGAGAAATAGATAGACAGATAGATAGACATATAGATATGTAGTCAGAAAGATAGACATAGATATTTAAATAGATAGATAGATATAGATTTATAAATAGATAGATAGACATGTTGATAAATAGATAGATAGAAAGTTAAACATATAGATAGATATATAGATATATAGATATATATATAGACAGAGAGATACAGTGATTGATAGACAAATAAATAACAAAATATATAGACGGACAAATAGATAGATAGATAGATAGATAGACAGATAGACATAGGTAAAAAATAGATAGATAGATAGATATACATGTAGATAGATAGATATACATGTAGATAGATAGATAGATAGACAGATAAACATATAGGCAAAAAATAGATAGATAGATAGATAGATATATAGGTAGATAGATAGATAGACAGATAGACAGACAGATAGATAGACAAATAGATAGGTAGTTAGAGAGTCAGATAGATATATAGAAAAAATTTATAGATAGATTGACAAGTAGATAAATAGATAGATAGATAGAATGATAAACATATAGATATATAGATAAATAGATAGATAGATATAAAGATAGAAAGACATATTGATAAAAAGATATATAGACCGAAATATAGATAGATAGATATACAAGTAGATATATAGATAGACTGATAGAGAAATAGATAGAGAAACAAATAGATAGATATATAAATAGATAGATAGACAAATAGACAGATATATAGATAAACATATAGATATATATACAAATAGTTTGTAAAATAGATAGATAGATAGACAAGCAAGCAGTCAAGTAGGTAGACAATAATGTTGGCACGCAGATAGATAGCTAGACAAACAAACAAATAGACACATATAATGAAAAAAAACATACAAACAGACAAAAAGACAAACAGATAGACAAATAGACAGATAGATAGATAGACATATAGATAGATAGATAGACATATAGATAGAGAGATAGATAGATAAATAGATATATAGATAGATAGAAAGAATGAATGATTGATTGATTGACATGTAGATAGACAAATTGATAGACAAATAAATAGATATATAAATATATAGATAGATAGATAAATAGAGAGATAGATAGATAGATAAATACAGAGAGAAAGAGATAGATAGATAGAGAGATTGATAGACAAGTTGATGGATAGATTGATAGACATATTGAATAATAGTTTGATAAACATTTTGATAGACATATAGACATATAAATAGATAGATAGATAGATATATAAATAAATAGACAGATAGAGAAAGGGATAGATAGACAAATAGATAGATAGATAAATATATAAACTGATTATTAGAATGATATTTACATAACTAGCTAGATAAACCTATAGATAGATAAATAGATAAAGATATATAAAGACAGATAAATAGACAGAAATATAGATAGATAGATAGATATATAAACAAATAGTGGTAAATAGATTTCCAGAAAGATAGACAGACAGAAATACACACACACACACACACACACACAAACACAAAGTTAGATAGATAGATAGACAGTTTATAGATAGTTAGATAGACAGATAGATAGACATATAGATAGATAGATTGATAGATAGTTAGATAGATATATTAAAAAATAAATAAATAGATATACATAAATATAGATAGATAGAAAGATAGATAGATAGGTAGTTAGAGAAAAAAACAAAAAGTCAAAAAGATAGATACAAAGATAGATATATAGATAGATAGATAAACAGATGGAGAGACAAACATAAAGAGTGATAGATGATAATTAGATAGATAGAAAAAGATAGATACATAGATAGATAGATCGATAGAAAGATTGATAGATAGATAGATAGTTAGAAAAATAGAAAGATAGATTGATAGAAAGATTGATAGATAGATAGATAGTTAGAAAAATAGAAAGATAGATTGATAGAAAGATTGATAGATAGATTGAAAAATAGTTAGATAGACAAAGAACTCTCGCGATATGCGATTTTTCTCTCGCGATTTTTGAACTCTCGTGATTTTCTCTTGCGATTATCTCTCGCGATTATCTCTCGCGATTATCTTTGGTGAACTGTTGTGTGAATTGTTGTGTGAATTATTGTGCAAATTGCTGTGCGAATTGTTGCTCGCTATAATATTATGTGTAACTGCTAGTTTGTGCGATTTGCTGTGCGAAACTGCAATTGTTGATCTCGCCATTGCTGCCCGATTCAAGCTCCTCTCAAGCTAAATATGGAGCAAAAAGGCTTATTACAAAACAATAAGTCGTTTGCATCGATTTTAAGAGAGCCTACGCCTCCTACATGCTGCTTCGGTAACAAACACGGGAGTCCCGCGATTGTATTTTCAAAAGAGGAGATGTGCAAATTCATGGAGCCCTTTGAATATATGCTTATTGGTAAGTTTTCACATGGAAGGCTTCGCCCGAAGGAAATACAGTAGTTTATCTCCTCGCTAAAGCTTACGGGAAGGGTGAAGCTAGCTGACTACGATGTGAAGCACTTCTTCCTGTAGTGCTTTATGATTGAAGACTTCTACCGCTTATTGCATAGAGGTCTATGGCAAGTTAACGGCTTTCCTATGCGTGTCTTGAGGTGGACGAAGGAATTCAGTCCACTGGAGGAGGCGCCTTTAGCCCCGGTATGGTTTTCCTTACCGAATCTCCCATTATATTTGTTTAACCCACAATCTCTCTATACAATTTCATATTGTATGGGTAAGCCTATAATTCGTGATCAAGCTACTGTTTCTATGACAAGGCTAAGCAAGGCTCGTGTGTGTGTTGAGTGTAACCTGCTCACTCAGCCACCTAATTTGTTCTGGATTGGTAATGGAGATGATGGGCAAAATAATGGTTTTTGGCAACCTGTTATTCCCGAAAATCAGCCTGCCTATTGCATAAAATGTAAGAGAATTGGGCACGAATCAGGGGTGTGTAAGATGGGTACAGAACAGACAGAAAATGTGCAAGGGTTAGAAGGTAGAAAAAGAATGGTGGAAAGATGGATTAGGAAGGAGGGAGGGGCTGGAGAAAAACCTGTAATTGAGGCAGGTTTAATGGAAGTAGAAGGGGAGTTTATGAGAGAGAAAGTGAGTAAGTTATTAGGAGAGGGAGAGGCTAATAATAGAGTATATCATGACGGAAGTATGGAGGAAGGAGATAAGCTAGGGGAGGGAGAAAAATGGGAAGAGGTGAAGGGTAGAAAGAAGAGGAACAAGAAAATCAAAACCAGGATAATTTTAAAAGAAAAATTGGAGGACTATAGCTGGATAGAGGATGACCTCTTGGATTTCCCAGAGGAAGATGCAGAGGTGTTTAGTTGTCCTTCATTAGGTAGGGAAGAAGATGAACACGCTTGCTATATAGAAAAGGGGAAGGATGATATGGATATTTATGAGGAAGATTGGACAAAGCTAACTAGAACTCAAGCCAAGGAAGCCATAAAAATAATGGCAATGCAGCTTGGGTGGCAGGACAAATATTATGAAAAAATACAATTAAACTCGAATGCAATTAAAACCCCAAGGAATAAGAAAAAACAATTAAACATAAAATAGGAAACTAAGTGTACAACTAGATCCCAAACTAAGCTAGGTATTAATGGATAAATGCCTTTATTGGAATATAAGAGGGGTTGCTAATAATCCTTCGATAAATAGGTTAAAACAATTAATAAAAACTCATAAAATTTCTCTCGTAGTCATCGCGGAACCTATGATCCAAAAGGATCAATTAATCACCTACAGCCAAAAACTATGGTTTAACAATGCATATGCTAATATAAATAGTAAACTCTGGATAATATGACATAATTATTTGGACATTGAAATTTTAAAAGATACAGAACAGGTAGTACATTTCAAAATAAATAAAGAAACAGATGAAATAATATCGGTTGTATATGCTAAAAATGATAAAAAATCAAGGTTAGCACTGTGGGAGGAAATGCAGAACATTGCATCTAGGAATGCACCCTGGATCATAGGAGGTGATTTTAATATAATCAGGAGCAATCAAGAAAAGAAAGGAAGTAAAACCTAGGATCCAATAGCAATGACACAATTTAATGAGGTGATCTCAAACTCGAAATTAATGGAAATAGATTTCACAGGTTCAAGTTACACTTGGTGTAACAACAGGAGTAAAAGAATCACAATTTGGGCTAGACTGGACAAAGTACTGTGTAATGCTAAGTGGGTAGCTTTGTATGGGGCTACAGGGCTAAGACATCTAAATAGAACATGTTCGGATCATTGCCCATTGCTTATTACAATCTATAAGAATTACCGAGCATCATGTAACTTTAAATTTCAGAATATGTGGGGAAAGCATGCTGGCTTTGAAAAACTGGTAACTGAATCCTGGGTGGAACCAGCAATGGGGAAACCGATGCAAATATTAATGGTTAAGCTTCATAGATTAAAAAAATGTCTAAAAATATGGAATAAAGAAGTCTTCGGAAATCTAAACCAAATAATAAAGCAAGAAGAGGAAAAAGTAGAAAAACTAGAATTAGAATACGATATTAATAATATAGAGGTAAAGAGACAGGAACTAAATAAGGCTAAAGGGGACTCGAGGCTTAAGTTGTATATGGAGGAAGTATACTGGAAACAGTGTTCTAAAATTAAATGGTGGAAAGATGGAGATAGAAACACTAAGTTTTTTCACAATGTGTAAAATAAAGGCTCAAAAAAATAAAATCAAGGGCATTAAAACTAATGAGGGAAAATGGGTTGAAGAAGACAAGCAGATAGGATCCCTCTTTGAGGAATTTTTTAAAAGCAATCTATGCAGATAGGCCCCCCAAGTAAAAAATTCATTAATGGATGAGATTAACACAGTCATCTCACTAGAACAAAATCAAATGATGGAGAAGATCCCGGAGGAAGAAGAGATTAAAAAGGCAGTGTTTGATCTGGATAAGGATAGCGCAGTATGGCCAGATGGCTGGAATAATTATTTTTTTCAGCTAAACTGGCTCATTATCAAAAAAGATCTGGTTCCTGCAATTGCCAGTTTTTTTGTAGGCACGGATATTCCTAAGGCATGGGCAAATTCTTTCATAGTGCTAATCCCAAAAAAAGAATCACCTCAAAAATGTGAGGATTTTAGGCCTATAAGTTTATGTAATGCAATTTATAAGATCATTGCTAAAATTATTCAAAACAGACTTAGTAATATTTTACCATTTATAATATCACATAAACAAACATGATTTGTTAAGAATAGATTAATGATTTAAAATATTAGATTAGCATCAGAAATGATGAAAGAAATAGCATTTAAAACGAGAGGAAGTAACTTAGTAGTTAAGCTAGATTTATCTAAGGCATTTGATATAGTGGAATTGCATACATTATGTTTAGTCATGAGAAAATTTGGTTTCTCTGAAACATGTATTGACTTAATATATAGATGTGTAACAAGCATTTGGGTTAGAATTATTGTAAATGGAATGAAAGGAGAAGAATTCAAACCTAGACGTAGCTTGAGACAGGGGCATCCATTATCGCCTTTATTATTTGATATGTACTTAGAATTATTAATCGTTAATTTAAATAAAAGAATGTCAGAGGGCAAAATAATCCCCTTTAGACAGCCAAAAATACTCCGAGAATAAGTTGTTTAGCTTATGCAGATGATATCATCATTTTCACAAATGCGAATAAAACTTCATTGAAAAACCTGATGGACCTTCTACAATTATTTGAGAAGGAAACAGGACAAGCCCTTAATAAAGATAAAAGTCAATTTATGTTAGCAAAAAAAGCTTCCGAAAAAGTGGTAAAAAAAATTAAAAACATAACGGGTTTTAAACATAAAAAAGATGCTTTAGTATATTTAGGTTGTCCGATATATGAAGGAAGGCTGAAAGAAAATTATCTAACGCCCTTACAAGACAAAATGAGAAGGAAAATAGCAGGTTGGAAAGTAGATCTATTAGGTTTTGGGGGGAGGATTACATTAATCTCCCATGTTCTTCAAAGTACACTGGTACATATTATATCAGTCATACACCCACCTAAGAAATTTACAAATAAACTAGAGATGGAAATGTCAAACTTTTTATGGGGGAAAAAAACGGAAAGCAGAAAATTCACTGGAAAAATTGGAAAGACATCTGTTATCCTAAGGCGGAAGCGGGTTTAGGCATCATTAATTTACAGAACATTGTGGCTGCTTGGGACTGCAAAGGATTGTGGAGGATAAAAGAAAATGATTCTCTCTGGGCAAAATATATGCGAGCAAAATATCTCGAACAAGAACATAACCGCGTTAAGCAGAAATCAAATAGCTGGAAAGCATTGGAAAAACAAAAAGAAATAGTAGATGCTCACTCATTATTAAATAAATCGGGATGGAAATGGACCCTTAATCCACAAGGTAATTTTACGATAAAGTCAGCAAAAGAATTGATAAGAAGGAAAAAACCCGTGCAGTCTTTATTTAAATGAGCCTAGAGAGCAGGTATTCCACTGAAAATGTGCTCGCTGGCATGGAAAATTCTGGCAAAATGCACTGCCTGTGGACACTAATGTGAAAAGAAAAGGTGTTAAAATGGCCTCCAGATGTGAATGTTGCTTTGCAGATGAAGAATCAATGGATCATCTACTTTCAAGTGGGAGAATCGCTGCAGTAGTCTGGAGGGAATTAGGAGACCGGTTACAAATAAGTAAAAAAGAAGATAGAATAATTGATAGTTATAAGTGTTGGAGAAATCTAAACCATAGTAGTTAGATCAAAAATTGGCTTACCCAGAATCTACCTCATAGAGCAATATGGTGCCTATGGAAAGCTCATAATAAGAGTAAATTTGAGGGCATAAGAATGAATTCAAATGAAATTATTAAAGATATAATTAAAGAAATAAGAAATATATCAAGTATAAATCCTATAAAAGTTGATGGTTCTTGCTTAAATAAGGTAGCTGGAATGTTCTGGGGCCTCGCTATTACAAATACGAAACTGGGACGGGTAAAAAGTTTAAGTTGGAATAGGCCTCTGAAAGGTAAAATATCATTAAACACGGATGGTAGCTTCAATAGGGACACTGGTATAGCAGGTGGAGGAGGGGTAATAAGGGACTCAAACGGGTATGTGATAAAAGCATTTACATCGGCTACAGAAGCATTCTCAACCCTCCACTCAGAGATAAAAGCTTTGAATATATGATTAAATGTCTGTAAGAAATTAGATTTAGAAAATATACAAATTCAAGTAGACTCTATGCTTTTGGTAGATTTAGTAAGTGGAAAAATAACTCTTTGGAGGTATGAGGAAGAAATAGAAATTATTTTGAACCTCATTAAAGTGCTTAACGCATCAATCTTACATATATATAGAGAAGCTAATACTTTGGCAGATAGTCTTGCAAGATTAGGTTCGATAAGAGGAGATAATGAATTTGATGAGGTTTCGATGCCAGAAAAAGTAAAAGGAATAGCGAAACTGGATAGGAATGCCTTCCTTTATTTAAGATTTAGGAAGGGTAGTATTAACAGAAAAAATAGAATATGAAAATCCAGTAGCTGCTGTGAAGGGAAATCTGAAAATTAAAAGAATATGAAGACAGAATATGGAAAATAGAAGAAGAAAAGTATAATAATATAAGCTGTGGAATTGTGGTAGCTTCTTTGCAGGGGAATCTGTCTCTACAGTTTAACAGCGAAGTTCATGGTATAAACAACCAGAAAATCCAGTTGCTGTTTCTTTTACAATCACTGCAAGGTTCACCTCACAAGTCAAAGATAAGGGAACGAAAAGGTAAGGGCTGGAATTTTCTGCCCCTTTGGTATGTTTCTGTTTTTTTGTGTTTGCAGGAAAGCACTAAAGGGGCAATCAAATCATATTCATTGGAATAAAAAGAAGTTTGTAACTAGCAAGAGTCTGTAAAAATTTGTCATGTGTTATGTTTTTTTACCAGCAAAAGTCTGTAACTAGCAAAAGTCAAATCATGTATTATGTTTTTTTTACCAGCGTTTAATCATGTAGAAAGGGTTTAGAAGTCTGAAAATTACAGAATCATGTGTTTGTATTAATAAAAGGTCCTAGGAGAGGTAAGTGTCTAGTCTAGGAGGTCGGCAAAAAGGATGATGCAAAGTGGCTTGGAAATGGCTCTCAAGTTGTGAATCTAAAGCTATATCTGTAAACAAAGAGGGTCAACGATTTGGACAGATAAAAGAGGAAAGCGTCGACAGAATATGTGCAACAAGGTTGAAAGAAATTTGCAAAGTGGGAGATATTCATGTTATTTTATGCAGGAAATATGGTATATACAGCATAGAAAGGGTGATATCATGAAAACAGGAAGGATGTTCCAAGTCAAAGAGAGTAAAGTTATTTCAATATGTGCAAAGAGGATGCTGCAAAGTGGCTTGGAAATGGCTCTCAAGATGTGAATTTAAAGCTATATCGGTAAACAAAGAGGGTCAAGGAATAGGACAGATAGAAGAGGAAAGCTTCGGCAGAATATGGGCAATGAAAGGAATTCTACAAAGTGAGAGAAATTCCTGTTATTTTATGCAGGCAATATGTTATATATAGCATAGAAAGGGTGATATCAGCATAGAAGGGATGTTCCATGAAGTGCTAGAAAGATAAAAGAAGGAAATTCATTTTAATAAAGAGTAAACTCATTTTAAGTTATTTCAATAGTGCTAGGAAGATTATATTATTAGTCTTTAGAAATGGGGAATGGTTGTAAGAGGGTAAAGGGTAGAAGTAGCTTGTACAAATGGTATTCCTCCGCCAAAAGAGAGGGCTATAAATAATAAACAAACTTTATAAAAAAAAGATAGATAGACAAACATATAGAGTGACATATATATTAACAGATAGATGATATTTAGATAAAAAGACAAATAGATAAATAGATAGATAGAGTGATTGATTGATACATAGAAAGATACACAGATTGAAAGAAAAAGTGATAAATAGATTGATATACATTTTGTTATACAAATTCATATATAGATAGATAGATAGATAGATTCATTGATGATAGATAGACAAACAGACAGACAGATAGATATTTAGATAGATTCATAGAAAAAATAGATAGATCGAAAGATTATTAGATAAATATATTAATGGATAGATAAATAGATACATATACATATAGATAGATATTCATATACAGAAAATGTTTAGTCAAATAGATTTGAAGAAAAAAGACAGATAGATAGATAGATATATAGATTAAAAAAAAGAGAGATAGATAGAAAGATAGATAGATAAATAGATAGAAAGATAGATATATAGTTAGAAAAATAGATAGATAGATATATAGACATATAGTTAAACAGATAAAAAACATATAAATAGATAATAAATTATTATACTGATATATAGAGAGATAGAGAGATAGATATATAGTTAGATAGATATAGATATAGATAAATAGATAGATAAATAGATAGATAGATACACAGATAGATAGATAGATAGATATACAGAAAGGTATATATTTAGATAGATAAATAGAGAGATATACATATATATATAGATAGATTGATTGATAAACAGATAGATGGATAGATAGATAGACAAATAGATTGGTAGATAGTTATTCAAATAGATAGATAGATAGATCGATAGATATAAAAATAGATTATTAGACTGATATATAGATAGATAAATAGATATGTAGATAAAAATAGATGTAGATAGACAGATTTATAGACAAATAGATAGAAAAATTGATAAATAGATACAGAGATATATAGATAGATAATAAGAAAGATAAATAAGCTGATAAATAGACATATAGATAAACAGATAGATAGGTAGATATATAGATATACTGAAAAAAAGATTTATAGATAGATAGAAAAAATATGCAAATATATCAACAAATAGATAAATAGAGAGATGCTCATATTGATAGATAGATAGATAGTCAAATAAATCGACAAATAGATAGAAAGATAGATATACTTATAGTATACTGTCAGATAGACTGATAGATAGGTAGATTGATAGATAGACAAGTAGATAGATAGATAGACTAATAAATAAACATATAAAAAAATATATAGATAGATAGATAGAAAGATAGACACATAGATAGAAAGATATATAGAGAGATTTATACACAGATAGATAGATAGAAAAGTAGATAGAAAGATAGATAGATAGACTAATAGTTAGACAGTTAGATAAATAGATAGATTGACAGGTAGATAGATAGATAGACAGATAGGTAAGAGATAGAGAAAGAGATAGATAGATGGATAGATAGATCGATCAATCGATTGATATTCAAATTGATAGTAAAATAGATAGATAGATAGACTAATAGGTAATTAGTCAAGTAGGTAGACAATCGGGTAGGTAGGCAGACAAACCATTAGACAAACATACAAATAGACACATAGAATGAAAGACTAACAATCAAACAAAAAGGCAAAAAGATAGAATCACAAATAGATATACGGATAGACAGGCAAATAGATTTGTAGATAGACAATTAGACAAATAGATAGATAGTTTGATAAATAAATAGATAGACAGATAGATAGACAAATTGATAAACAAATAGATAGATATACAGATAGATAGATAGATAGTCAGATAGATAAATAATAGATAGATAGCTAGAAAAATAGATAGATATATAGATAAATAGATAGACAAATTAATAGAAAGAATTAAAGACAGATTAATAGACATACTAACATACAAATTGATAGATATATTGATAGATAGATTGTTAGACATATTGATAGACAAATAGATAGATAGAGGGATAGATATAGAGATAGATAGATAGATAGAGATATAGAAAGAAAGTAAGATAGATAGATATTTAAATAGATTATTAGGCAGATATATATATATATATATATATATATACATAGATAGATTGATATATTGACAAATAGATAGACAGATAGATAGATAGATAGTATGATTGATAGATAGATAAAGATATATATATATATATATATATATATATATATATATATATATATATAGATAAATAAAAGACTAAAAGATTGATATATAGATAGATAGATAGACAGATATAATCAGATAGATAACCAAAAATAAAGGCAAATAACTAGAAATATTTATGGATAGATAGATAGATAGACAGATAGATAGGTAGAAAGATAGATAGCCAAATAGATAGTCATATAGATATACATATAAATAGACATATAAATAGATAGATAGATATATAGATATATAAGCAAATAGATAAATAGATATATATACATATTTATAGACAAAAAGATAGAAATATGTTAGAAAGATTCATAAGTAGGTATATAGACAGATAGATAGATAAATAAGCAGATAGATAGATAGATAAAAGACAAATAGACAAATAGAAAGATAGATACAAGTCTAATAGATAGATATATAAACAGATAGATAGACAAAAAAATAGAAATATACATATATATAGAGATAGATAAATAAAAAAATAGATAGATTGATAGATAGATGACAAATAAATAGAAGGATAGATAGATAGATGAATATATAAATAAAAAGATAGATGGACAGATAGATAGATTGATAGAAAGATTGATTGACATATTGATAGATAGAATGATAGAGTGATTGATAGACAAATTGATAGTAATATGGAAAGATAGATTGATTAAATGATAGATAGATAAATAGATAGATATACTTATAGATCTATAGTTTATTAGACATTTTGATAGATGGTTAGACAAACAAAGAAATAAACATATAGTTAGTCAAATAAATTAATATGAAGATAAATAGACATATTGATAAATAGATAAATTAATTTATTAACAAACTGATAGATAAGACAAATAGATAGTTAGAAAGAAAGATAGATAGATAGATAGATTGATTGATACACAATAGGTTGATAGTCAAAATTATAAATAGTTTGATAGAGAGAGAGAGAGAGATAGATAGATAGATAGAAAAACAAATAGATAGAAAGATAAAATAAATATTGATATATTGATTTATAGATATTTTGATAGTCAGATTAATAGATAGATTGATAGAAAGCTAGATGATTGACTTATAGTCAGAGATAGATTGATAGATTAATAAAAAGATAGATAGATCGATAGGTAGATGAATAGATACATAGATACATAAATCAATAGATAGATAGACACTTAGATAGATAATTAAATAAAGAAATTTAATAGAAAGAAAAGATTGGTAAATAGAAAGACACACATATAGATAGAGAGATAAATAGAAAGATAGACTGACAGATAGACAGACAGATTGATTGATTGATATATTGATACATAGATAGATAGACATATAGATATATAGATACATAGATAAAAAAATAGATAGACAGATAGATAGACAAATATATAGATAGATAGATGGATAGATATATAGATAGACAAATACATAGACAGATGGTTAGACATATAGATAGATAGATATATAGATAGACATACTGACAGACATACAGTTTGATAGATATATAGATAGACAGTATATAGAAATATAGATAAATAGATTAACAAATAATTAGATAGATAGATAGTTAGATAGACAGATAAATAGATATATGGATAGATAAAAAGATAGACAGACAGATAAATGGATGGATGGATAAAAAGATATATAGAGAGATAGATAGATGGATAGATAAAAAGATAGACAGACAGAGAGATAGATAAACAGATAAATAAATAAACAAATTCTGACAAATAGGCAGATACATAATATGATATATAGACTAACAATTAAACAAACATAAAGGTAGATAGATAGATATATTTATAAATTGATTTATAAATAGATAGATAAACATATATATAGATAGATTGATTGATTGATTGATTGAATGATATTTTGATAGATTGATTGATAGACATATTGTTGGACAGATTGATTGACAGATTGATAAAAAGATATATAGAATGATAGATAGATAGATAGATAGTCAAATATATAGATAAAGAGATAAATACTCTTATAGATAGATATGATAAAATATTGATAGATAGATAGAAAGATAGACAAATAGATAGACATATCGATAGACAAATAAATAAAAAATAGACAGATAGATAAATAGATTGACAGATAAATAAATTTATAGATAGATAGAAATATAGATAGATGATAGATAGATAGATAATTGATTGATAGACATATAGATAGATAGATACATAGATAGAAAGATAAATAGAAAATTAGCAGATAAATCGATTAATTGATAGACATATAGATAAGTAGATAGACAGATAAACAAATACATAGATATAAATATAGATAGATAGATAGATAGAGAAATAGATATAAAGATAGAAAGATAGATAGACAATTAGAGTCATATATATAAATAGATTATTATACTGATATTTTGATAGATAGATAGATAAGTAGATATATAGAAATATAGATAGATATATAAATATATTATAAAACTAATATATATATATAGATATACATATATATATATATATATATACATACATATAGATATGTTGTTAGATAGACAGATTGATAGACAAATATATAGATAAAAAGAAAGATTGATAGATAGACAAATAGATAGACTAATAGATAGATAGAAAGATAGATAAATAAATATACAAATAGATAGACACTTAGTTAGATTGATATTTAGGTAGTAAGATAGATAAAAAGATAAACAAACAGATATATAGATAGATATAAAGATAGATAAATAGATAGTCGAATCAATAAATAGATATATAGATATATGAAAAGACATTTTGATAAACATATAAATAAACAAATAGATATTTATATAGATATATAGATAGATAGATAGGTAGATAGATAGATAGTTAGGTAGGTAGGTAGATAAATATATAGACAATGAGATATACAGATAGATAGATTAATATATCGATAGATAAATAGATATATTGATAGATAGATAGATATACAGATAGATAGACAGACAGATAAATAGATAGATAGATAGATAAATAAATAAATAAATTGCAAAACAAATAAATAGATATACATATAGGAAAGTAGTCAGGAAAGTAGACAATTAGGTAGGTAGGTAGATATACACATAGACAAACAAACAAATAGATATATAAAATCATATTAAAAAAAATAAAAATAGAAAAATAGATCGATAGATAGATAGACCGATAAAAATATAAATAGATAGACCTATTGATAATCAGAATGATAGATAGATATACTGATAGATTGATAGACATATTGATAGAGATATAGAAAAATTGATCGACAAATAGATAGATAGATAGACAAATAGATAGATAGACAGATATATAGATAGATATATAGATAGATAGACAGTAAGATAGAAAGATATACAAAAAAATAGAAAGATTTATAGATAAACAAATAGATTGACAAATTGATAGAAAGATTAATAAATAGACTAATAGGCTGATTAATAAATAGATTGATAGATATATTGATAAATAGATAGATTAAAAGATAGATAGATACATAGATAGATAGATAGATTAATTGATTGATAGATAGATTCCAAGATATATATATATATATATTGACAAAAAGATTTAGATATAGAAAGATTGATAGATAGAAAGATATATAGATAGATAGACAGAGAAAAGGTCTTATAGTTAGACAAATAGACAGTCAGATAGACATACAAATAGATAGATAGACAATTAGATAGATAGAAAGATAAATAGATAGAAAGATAGATAGATAGAAAAAAAGATATACAGATTGATAGATAGATTCATATATAGATTGATAGATAGATGAAAATAGACAAATAGATAATGGATAGATAGATAAATAGTTAAATTGATAAAAAGATAGATAGATAAATAGATAGATAGACAAATAGATATACATATAGATAGACAGATAGATAGATAGACATATAGATAGATAGAAAGATAAATAGAAAGATGAATAAACAAATAGATAGATAGATACACATATTGATAGATAGACAGATATATAGACAAATATAAAGATAGATAGATTGATAGAATGATAGAGAAATTAAAAGATAGAAAGATAGACATAAAGAAATATAGACATATAGATTGATAGAAAGATAGAAAAAATATAGACATATAGATAGACTGATGGACAAATAGATAGATTGACAGAATAATAGAAAGATATGCAGATAGATTGGTAGATATATAAATATATAATTACATAGAAATATAATTACATAGATAGATAAAAAGATAGATAGACTTAAAAATAGATAAATATATAGATAGAATTATAATAAATAAATAGATAAATAGATATATAGGCAGATAGATAGATAGATATAAAGATAAGTAGAGAGATTGTTAAAGAAATGATAGAGAGATTGATATTTATATTCATATATAGATTAAAAGAGATATAGATAGAAAAAGAGATAAATAGATAAACAGATAAATAGATTGAAAAATAGACTGATAGATAGATAGATCAATTGGGGAATACATAGATAGATATATAGATAGAAAGATAGACAGACATATAGATAAATAGATAGATAGATATATAGACACATAAATAAACAAATAGATTGATTGATTGATAGATAGTTAGACACACAAATATATAGATAGATAAATAGACAAATATATAGATAGATAGACAAATAGATAAATAAATAGTTAGAATGATAAACTAAATGATAAACAGATAAATCGACTATTAGATAGATTTATAGATATATAGATATATTGAAAGATAGACACATAGATTAATTGATAGATAGATAGACATATAGATAGATAGATAGAGAGATTGATAGAAAGAAATATAGATTTACACATAGATAGATAGATATATTGATTGATAGAATGATAGATTGATAGATTGATAGATTGATAGATTGATAAATAGATATACAAATATATATGTAGATAATTACATAATAGTTAGACAGATTAATAGATAGATAGATAGATAGATAGCTAGATTGATAGATAGAAAGATAGATAGATACACAAATAGATAGATAAAGAGATAGACAGACAGACAGACAGATAGATAGCTAGACAGACATATAGAACGATTGATAGATATACAAATTGATATATAGATAGATAACACTACAAGAAAATATCGATTTATCTATGGAATTTTAGCTAGGGATTAATCCCTAGTTAATTTGAAAGTGATTAGCTAGGGAATAGCAAGGGTTTGATGGTGTTTTTGTGAAAAAATAAATAGCAACGGATTAGCGATGGATTAGCTAGGAAAGATTTTTCGAAAATTCCACTAAAGAAATTCGGGGGATTTAGTGACGGATTATCGACGGAAAATTTTCGTAACTTCCTCTCTAGAAAAGCGGGGATTTTAGCAATTGATTTTGTGATGGAATATCCTTTGTTAATAATATCTTTGATATAGCGATTGATTTAACGATGGAATATTCCCTGCTAATAAAATATTTGATTTAGCGACGGATTTTGCCATGAAATATCCCTTGCTAATAAAATTCTTGATTTAGAGATGGATTTAGAGATTGATTTTCTCTTATTAATAAAATCTTTGATTTAGCAATGGATGTTCCCATGCTAATATAATCCTAGATTTAGCGATTGATTTAGTAACAGATTTAGCGACAGATATTCCCTTACTAATAAAATCCTAGATTTACTGATGGATTTAGTGACAGATGTTCCCTTGCTAATAAAATCCTTGATTTAGTGATGGATTTAGCGATGGATTTTTCCATTCTAATAAATTCTTGTTTTAGCTACGGATTTAGTGACAGATTTTCCCTAGCTAATAAAATGCATATTTTATCAACGGATTTAGCGAACGAATATCCCTGGCTAATAAACTACATATATTAGTGACAGATTTAGCGATGGAATTTCTCGAGAAAAAAAAATCCTTAATTTTGTGATAGATTTAGCAAGGGTATTTCTCTATCTAAAAAAATTTGTAATTTAGCGATGGATTTTCTCAAGCTAATAAAATCCATAATATAGCGATGAATTTTCCCTAGCTTATAAAATCCAGAATTTACCTACGGATTTAGCGATGGTATTTCTCTAGCCAATATTTAATTATATAATTTTTTCTATTTATTATTTGTTTTAATATTTTATTTAATTTTGTTTATTAAATGTATGTTATTGGTCTATAAACGAGCAATCCTTGAAACACACATTCTCCTTGTAAAATCATAAAAAAAATGATATTATAAATAATTAATTTATAATATATAAAAATACAAAAAATTATATTAATAAGGATTAAAATAATTATTTTTATTATTTAATAATTTTTTAAAAAATTATACAAAAAATTTTTCTGATATTTTTAATTAAGAAACTAAATAATTTTATTTATAGTAACATTAAATAATTAATTTAATAAGTATAAATTTTTTTTCGATATTTTAAAAATTAAATTAACATTCATTTAAATTTTTATTAATTTAAATGTATATTAATTCATTGTATGATAAAATAAAAAATATTTTCAAAAAATCTAAATTGACAAATAAACTAGTAAATATTAATATTATTATAAGTATTTAAAAAATTTTATGATTATAGAAAACTTTTAAAAAAATAAATAATACAAATTTTGAAAATCTTGAAATATAAAAAAACTATAATTTTTTCAATAAAGTAAAATGAAAATAAAATAATAATTATAAATAAATACATAGATATTTAATCCTACTAAAAATTATAAAAATTAAACTATTGAGTAATATTTTTACAATTAGCTTTTAACATTAACTTTTTATTAAAATAATAAATATTACTTTTTTTAATTATTTTATCACTTTAAGTAATTTTTTGAATTTTATTAATTATTAATGATATCAAATAATATGAAATTTTATGCATTTAAAATTATTTCATATTATCTTCATAAAAATTAATATGAATTCTTTAAAATTTATAACCATAAAATATAAATTTTTATATAATTTTTAACATTAAGAGTATTTTATATCTTTTAGGCGAGGGCTAGAAGACAAATCATCTTTTCATTTATGTCTTATTATATGAAATTTGTTAATTTTGTTCCTATTTGATATTTTTTTAAGGCAAAACATATTCTTTTATAGTTTATATATTTATTATTTATATATTTATAATTTAATTAATATTATAATAAAAAATTGTAAGGTATTTGTTTTTCATTTGTACCTTGTACACGCACATTAATTTTGTTGAAAAAATTTTGATAGTAAATAAAATTAATTAGTATTTTTGTATTATATATATATATTGTTTATTTAATGTTTTAATAATTAAAAATATAAATATTTTTCTAAAATATACATTCTCTCTCTCGACTTGACGCATCTCTAATAGAACCAAATTCCTCCACATTCTAAATTCAATCTCTTGATGTCGATTCAACTAAAATTAATTTGAGGTTTAAGTTGTAATTTGTTATTGATTTGAAGAGATGTTTATCCATTTAATTTTCATTGGTTATCTTGGATTGCTTAATCGAAGAGTAAATGTTTTTATTCTGTTTTTTTTGTTTTGAATTTCTTCTTTAATCATCATGGCATGCTTGGATTTCATATATAAACTTTTCGTATACATGCTTCATGCATTTGTGATATAATGCATTATCATTGTGTGGATTTTGATGGTGACCGTATACAAAAATAATAAATAAATAGTATATATACTTAGGTATGCCGACTTGATATCTACAAAAATAGTATGTATTAATATGCATGTGTATTTTATACATATCTAGTATACATACTCAGTTATGCGGACTTGATATCTACAAAAAATATTCTAAAATGAGTAATGATTGAATTCAAAAATAAAATAAAATAATATAAAATAAAATAGATAAAATAGATAAAATAGATAAAATATATAAAATAGATAAATTAGATAAAATAGATAAAATAGAAAAAAATCGATAAAATAGAAAAAATCGATAAAATCGATAAAGTTGATAAAGTCGATAAAGTCGATAAAATTCATAAAATAGATAAAATACATAAAATCGATAAAATACACAAAATACATAAAATCAATAAAATTCATAAAATACATAAAATCAATAAAATACATAAAATACATAAAATACATAAAATACATAAAATACATAAAATACATAAAATACAGAAAATACATAAAATACATAAAATAAATAAAATAAATAAAATAAATAAAATAAATAAAATAATAGTTTAGCATGTGAAATTAAATTAAACTGATTATACTCGATTAAATCAGTTTGAACTATTCTACAAACTTCTAGAAAACTCAATAATATCCACACATTTAATTGAAAATAATTGAGCAAGAGTTTCTCAATTCACTTTGAAATGTTCTCATGATATGTGTTGCAATGTGCTAGGAACCCAAGATTACTTTTATTTATAGGCAAGATTCCAAGTTTTTAAATTTTTGATGCACATTTTAGTAAGCCAACACATATCTTTCACATGCCAAATCAATCCTTGGTAGGTATACACATCATCATATACCAAACAGACTTTCAAGCACTTGCCATTAATGCATGAGAACACATAGTAAGCACATAATCAATACTTATCACTCATGTAAGCCAAGACATGAAAATCATACATACTAATACATGATATCCATGCAAGTAAGCATGTGATAAGCTTGTAAGTCAACATATGATATAAAAATAATTATTCTTATTAATTTTTTCAGACTTTATTGTCATTTTCCTACATGATTCATTTATATTCTTATGGTTGCACTTATCTTTAACAAAAAATATCATGGTGGGTGTGTGTGTGTGTAAAGATTTATATTTACCATGATTCTAACATTTTGTAAATTAAATTTATCTCAGAATTATCTCAAACATAATAACTTCATAATTATGTTTCTTGAAATAAAACACCTATATTTCTAATAATTTCAATATTCCTTCAATAGATATCTCATATTGTGTGATTCATTATGATCTCTCTTGTGTTAGTGATGAGTCGACTTGTTGAATCAAGTTTAGTAATATTAAAATAATGATTTCATACCGATATAATAAGATCAACATATAGCAATGTGTCATGGACACTCAAGCTAAGATAGTATAAAATATATGAACCAAAATTTTTTGTACATAATTACTATCAAGAATAATATTTTTAAAAACAAATAGCATGGTAATAATATTCCGAACCAACAACATGGTAGAATGATCGGCAAAAGATGATGAATACTCTAACACTGAAAATTTGAGTCTGATCCTCATAGATGTTGGATACGTTTTCCTTGGAGCTATCATTTATAATGTTGTTCAGATGTAGGGACGTGAATTTTACCTATTCTAATCATGAAGCCTCATAGCTTATATACGAGCCAAAAAATAAATTTGGGTTGAATTTGGGAGAAGGGTAGGTAGATAAAAAAATTATAATATTTTAAATATATAACATTTTTGATTTAGATAGAGGATATAAAACAATTAAAAATATTTAGAAATTTTTAATGTTTATAATCCCCACAATGTCATGGAATACAATAGATTTTTTTTTCTACAAAAAAATGTTTTATTTAATTTAATTTATGATTTTCCATAACAATATAATTTATTATTACTCTAACAATTCAACTTCTACCAAATTTATATTAACTATAATTTATACCATTAACAACTGTGGATTATGAAGAGTTTCCGTATCCCTGTCACGTTGATGAATTTCATGCCATACAAGAGTATTCTCTTTACGATAACATTCGTTAGGACACCCTTTATCCTGCCATGTTAATAACATCATCTTTTAAAACACTGTAATTTTTCTATGTTGCAATATGTTAATTTAAAATAATTTAAAAAACTAATAAATATGTGTAGTAATTGTTAGTTGAACATTGTAGTTATTAGTTGAGTATGATAATTATTAGTTGTAACCTACAAGCTTGAATCTAAGTTTCATATTTCACAAAATTTGTGGTAGATATATCTTGTAATAAATAGTAATAAAGAATATAAGAAAATATGAGAAGTATTATGAAAATGTATGTATCATTAATGAACATTAATTTATAGTACTAGCGAATATATGTGAGTACTCTTTTTCGTGAGTACTCTTTTATAGTTTAATATGATATAAACATACTAATTAATTTTTAGTCCAAAACATATATTATTAAATATTATTTCATATCTTAATAAAATAAATATAAATTATTTTAATTTTAAGAACATCAATACAATATAATAAAAAAAATAGTAACATATCATAAAAATACAGCAAAATGAATTATAAAGAATATTAATAAGTTGTAAATAAGAATAAAAATTTCAAAACTATTGAGAATTATATTGTATTTTTATATTTTTTTATCTTGAGATAATAGGATGAGATGATTTATATATATTAATAGTATTTATAGTTGTTTTTTGTATTTATATGTAAATTTTTTTTATTTAATAAATAATAATATCATTTTATAATTTTTATTCATAATATTATATTATTGTGAGTTTTTATTTATTTTATTCCATTTTATTTTTTATGGTAATACTCGATATGTATTAATCTTCATATTTTTTTTCAATATATATGTATATATATTTATATCTATGGACATGCAGATATATGGAAGAAATTTATGATTCTTTAGTAGAACATTTATTCGCTATAGAAGCAGTAGTAAATGGCCATTCAAAGTAACATTCTGCTCATGTGGAAAATGGTAGAAATATATATATCTAAACATCATTGCTGCTCATATTTTAGTTATTGTTGAGTTGTATGACCATATATAAATATTTGTATAATTATATATATATAATTGTATAACTTTATAACACTCTATATAATTAAATATAACTATATTTGTAAGTATGTATACATATATGTAAATCTATATATTTATTTATAACATTATATATTTATGTATAACTATTTGTATGGAATATATCTATATATAACTATATGTTTAACTATATAAAAATATTTATAGTTATATATACTATATGTATAATAACATATAATTATAAATAATTATATCTTATTATATGTATTACTATAAAAGTTTTATACATAACTATATTTAAATATATAATTTACAACTTATATTTAATATACATTTGTATATATTAGTATCCATAAATGTATTTTACTATATATATACCTATACATAACTATAGGTATATATATATAAATTATATAAATAAATATATATACCTACATGTATAAATATAAGTTTAACTATATGTGTAACTATATGTATAACCACATCTAACTATACTTAATATTACATGTATAACAACATACAACATTATGTTTAATTATATGTGTATAACTATATATAAATATTTTTAAAACTAAATAAAACTTTATATAATTAAATATAACTATATTTTTAACTATTTATACATATATGTATACATATATGCAAATCTATATACTTGTATATAGCTTTTTATATATTTATGTATAACTAAATATAACTACTCATATGAATATATATATATATATAACTAAATGTTTAATGATATATAATTTTTTATAACTATACATATTATATATATAATAACAAATTACTATACATAATTTTAAATTATTAATGTATAACCTATATTTAAATATATAATTAACAACATAATTTAATATACATTTTTATATATTAGTATAAAAATGTATTTTAGTATATCCATACCTATACATAACTATATGTATAAATATATGGAATTATTTGAACAAATATATATACATACATGTATAAATATAAGTTTAACTATACATGTAACTATATGTATAATCACATGTAACTATATTTATAATTACATGTATAATAACATACAACATCATTTTAATTATATGTGTATAACTATATATAAATTTTAGTAAAACTAAATAAAACTTTATAAAATTAAATATAACTATATTTTTAACTATTTATACATATATGTAAATCTATATATTTGTTTATAACATTGTATATATTTATGTATAACTAAATTTAACTACTCGTATGAATATATATATATATATATATATATATATATATATATATATATATATATATAATTAAATGTTTAATGATATATAATTATTATAACTATATATATTATATATATACTAACATATAACTATAAATAATTCTATCTTACTATATATATAACTATAAAAACTTTATACATAACTATATTTAAATATATAATTAATAATATTTATTTAATATACATTTTTATATATTAGTATATCCATACCTATACATAACTATATGTATAAATATATGAAATTATATAAAAAATATATATATACATACATGTATAAATATAAGTTTAACTATACGTGTAACTAAATGTTTAACTACATGTAACAATATTTCTAATTATATGTATAAAAACATACAACACAATGTTTAACTATATGTGTATAACTATATATATATATATATATATATATATATATATATATTCTTATAAATATAAAAAACTTTATATACATAATTATAACTTTATTTTTAAATATGTATACATATATGTATATCTATATAATTGTTTATAATTTTGTATATATTTATTTATATTTACTTATAACTACTTGTATGCATATATCTATATATAATTATATGTTTAACTATATGTAACTATTTATAACTACATTTACTATTTGTATCCTAACATATAATTATATATGGAATAATATTAATTTGTTGAACTAATTTGAAATTAAATGGCAAAATTTATAATATCAACAATATGTAAGCCCGTATCATGAGAGTGTCCATTGATTAGGCTTATATATGGTATAATACAAATAAGGGTCATACTCTTACCTAATCCTATCCCTTGGGATTTAAGCTCAAATATAAACTTATGTATGATAAATGATGTAATATTTGATAGGTTTATATAGATAAAATATTATTTTCTTTTATATAATTTGTCATTCTAACATCACACTCTTTATGTGTATCTTTCTCTCTCTCCCTCTCTAATTCTTCATGTCACTCTATTCCTCTTTTTCTTTATGTGTCACACACTTTCTCTTGTTATTTTCTTCCTCGCTCTCCTTTCTTGCTTGTTCTCACTCCCTCTCTCTCCCTCTTTCTCTCTCCCCCTCTCTCTCTTTCTCTCCCTCTCTCTCCCTTTCACCATTTCTGTTCCCCTCTCTCTCTCTATCTCATTCTCTCTCTCCTTCACTCTCTCCCCCCCGTCTCCCCATTTCTCTACCCCCCCTCTATCCCCATCTTATCTCTCTCTCCCCCCATCTCCCCATTTCTCTGCCCCTTTCTCTCTCCCCATCTTATCTCTCTCTCCCCATCTTATCTCTCTCTCCCCATCTTATCTCTCTCTCCCTCTCCTCCTTCAAACATTAAATATCTTTTTTTGCTTTCATTTCTTGTGCATTATCACATTTGCACCCTTTATCTAGTATAACCGTGATATCTATTAATCTTTATCGTGCTAAATTTGTTTTATCTATTAATGTAGATTCTACAAATGCATTACCTCGATAATCACGATATTTAATTTTTAAATATTCATCTATAAGTAATTTTATTTAATTATTTGTATATTTTAAAGTATCACAATGTTTTATTCAAAATAATGATTGGGCATTATTTTTTGTGAATAAAATAGGGTAAAATGAGCTCAGATCATCAGTTGATGTAAAAAAAGGTTATTAATGGATTTTTGAATAAAGATTTTTGACTGGGCTTGAAACTTTCAATCAATTTTTCATGTAGTCAAATGAGGTTGATGGATGGAGAAAAAATTAAGTGTCTGTATAATCATCACAAGTGTCAGAATATCCCTTTTCATGATGCAAACACTATAAGATATCATCTGGCTAAATATGGCTTTGTGCTAAATTATTTTGTTTGGATTTATCATGGGGAAAGTACAATGGCTATTAATATTGAACAAAATGTGGGTATTAAATCATTTGCTTATGGTGAAGAATCATCAAACACATACCATCGAATGATCACGGCAGCAGCTGGTGCTGACTTTAGTATGGATTACATGGATGAACCACCAAATCCTGAAGCTTAGAGAATTTATGAGATGCTTAAAGCTGCAGATAAAGAGTTGTGTCCTGGTTGTAAAACACATTCACAATTGTCATTTGTGGCTTGACTTATGAGCATTAAGTCAGAAAATCATATGTCTGAGAAATTATTTGATTAGATGACAGAACTGATAAGGAGATTGTTTTGAATAATAATTTGATCATTAACAACTTTTACAACACGAAGAAGTTACTACGAGGAATTGGTCTACTAGTAGAAAAAATTGATTGTTGTTTAAATAAATGCATGTTATATTGTGGTGGTGATAGTGATTTAATTAGCTGTAAGTTTTGTAATCATCCTCGATTTAGGAAGGCACCTCATGTTGTAGCTACGCGACAAAAATTAAAGGTTGTCTTTAAGAAGATGTATTATTTTTCATTAATTCCTCGATTACAGAGACTATATGCATCAAATGCTACAGCAAATGATTTGAGGTGGCAATCTAAGCATGATGTTGAAGAAGGGGCAATGTGTCATCCATCAGATTCACTTGCTTGGAAGCATTTTAATTATATACATCAAGATTTTGTAGCAGAAAGTTGAAATGTGAGATTGGGTCTCTACACTAATGGAATTCAGCCATTAGGGCAATATGGACAATAGTATTCAACATGGCCTGTGATAGTGACACATTATAACTTGCCTCTATGGTTTTGTATGAAGTAGCAATATATGTTTTTGTCAATATTGGTTCTATAGCCAAAAAATTCAAAAGACATGTTGGATGTTTTCTTACAGCCTCTTATTTTAGAGTTAACTCATTTATAAGATGTTGGGGTGAATACATATGATATCTCAAAGAAGCAAGATTTCATTATGTGGGCAACTGATATGTGGATGGTAAGTGACTTTTCTGTATATTCAATGTTGTCTGGCTAGAATATTGCAAAGTGATTCGTATGCCCATATTGCATGACAAATTCTGATGCATTTACCCTCAAATTTAGTGGTAAACAGTCATGGTTTGATAACCATCGTAGGTTTTTTCATACTAATCATTCATTTCGAAGAAATAGAACTATATTTCGAAAAAATAAAATTGTGATGACAGTTGCACCAGCAGTTCGTACAAGTGATGATATTATGACATAGATTCATAGTTTGGGTTTGAAGAAGGTAACTGAAAAGAAAGTAACTGAAAGTAATGGATCAATAAGCAAATTTGACAGAGATTCAAGAGATGATATTTGGGACTTGCCCTATTGGAAGTCCAATTTAATTCATCATAACTTAGATGTAATACATATTCAAAAAAATGTTTTTGACAATGTTTTCAACACTTTCATAATGTAGACGGAAAAACAAAAGACACTTTAAAATCAACACAAGAGCTATTTGATTACTATTGGCATCATGAATTGAAACTGAATAAGGAAAGAGAAAAATTTCCTAAAGCTTGCTAAACACTAGATAAGAAGGCAAGACATATATGGTGTGAATGAGTTAAAATTTTGAAATTTCATGATGGATATGTGTCAAATATGGGTAGATGTGTGGATATGAAGAATCTTAAGTTATTTGGAATTTAAGTCATGATGGTCATGTATTTATACAGAGATTAATACCAATTGTATTTCATGAATTACTTTCATTAAGTGTTTGGAAGGTTCCTTACAAAAATTTGTTCTTCAAACAGCTAACTAAAACCACTATCAAAATAGATGACATGGTGAGGCTGGAGAATGATATTCCACTTATTATTTGTAAGCTTGAATGGATATTCCCACTGAGTTTTTTTGAGTTGCTGGAGCATTTGCCAGTCCATTGGGCATATAAAGCAAGGATTGCAGGGCTAGTGCAATTCAGGTGGATGTATCTTTTTGTGAGGTTAATACATATATATTGCTGTGTTTTATTATTTAGTACTTTAAGTATTATTGTAATTTTATCTAATTGAAACCTAACATTATGGATGTGGGTATCTTCGTAAGTTGAAATTGAATGTTAGAAACAAGGCAAAAGTTGAAGGTTCAATTTTCAATGCATATTTAGTAGAAAAAACATCATCATTTTATTCTTATTATTTTAAGGATCATGTAAATACAAATAATTAAAATGTGCCATGGAATTATGAAGGTCGTGTGATGGTAGAAGATGATTCTGTGGTCAAACTATCTATCTTAAAGTACCCTACAAAAGTATTTGGAAGAGTAAAGAAAAGATGTATGACAGATCAACAAAGCAAACTGGAGCTATGTTTTACTTAATTGTGAGGAGGTTGCACCATATATTGAGTATGAATACCCAAAATGGTTCTAGGTTTAATCATAGTTTAATTTTATCTTTAATAGGAATTATTAAAAATTGATATACATTTTTTTCTCTTTTTATTTTTGTGCATTATTTATGTTGAGTAGTTAAAATATAGGCATCTAATAATTTCTAGCAATGATGTCGATTATGTGCTAGAAACTAAATTTGTGAATTTGTTATAAAATTATGTGAATATAATTAAGTTATATATTTTGAATTATTTAATTTATTAGTATCATTTATTTGTTAATATCATTTTTTAATTTATGTTACTGGCAATTGATCCTTCAAATGGAGATTCAAATATTTTCATTCAAAATCTAAGTAAAGGCCCGTTTAGATATGTGACAACCTATCCTAGGTATTTTGTTAATGGATATAAATTTTACACAATTGGTCATGGTTCTTCTAAAATAACAATGAATAGTGGTTTATGTATTAAAGGCTTAGGTTATAGTGCAGATGAGATTGATTATTATGGTCAACTCATAGAAGTTATTGAGTTGAAGTATCCTGGACTCAAAAATAACAAGATTGTATTATTTAAGTGCGAGTGGTTTGATCCTATACGAAATGTTGGCACAAATTTATTTAGATTATAAGCTAGTGGATGTTAACTATAAACACATATATAATTGATATGAGCCATTTATTATGGAGCTCAAGCCACTCAGGTATATTATTGTACATATCCGAGTTTATCTCTTGATATGAGAGATTGGTTGGTGATTTGTAAAATCAAAGCTCGATCAAAATTTGAAGTACCAATATCGCAACAAAGAAGTGCAGACTTAGAAATTGCATCGGAATTCCAAGAAGATGAAATAAATAATATTGAGTCTGTGAATCTAGATGAAGATCTAGAAAATTTATGTGACTCTAATGGTGGCACAATAGAAATTAAAGACGATCAATTTCTATCTGAAGATAAGTTCAAACATCTATCGGAATCAGACGAAATATTAGAAGATCCATTAGAGGATGACAGTGATGATGATAATTAAATTATTATAATTTTATTATAAATTTAAATTATCAAAGACTTTTTATATTTTTTTGAAATATATCGGTTTTTTTAATTCAAAAATCCTTGCTTGTTCATCTATCTATTTATTTTTTATATTGTTATGATTTGCTTGTTTTCAATGTTATTTATTTATTTGTACAGTTTTATTCCATCTCACAAGTGTTCGACTAAAATTACAAATGCTTTAAAGAAAATGACTGATTCTAAAGCTTTCTCCTGGAAGTAAGTTTCTGAATCAACAAAAGAGTGATATTTTAATGGCTTTCAGGTAAAAATAATAAAACAAAAGAATTGAAAAATAATTATCTAATTACTTAACTTTTATGTTGGTTATTATTCAAGCAGTAAATAATTATGTTCTTGTTAATATAAATTCTTTTGTCATTTTTCTATTTATAGAATCAGTGCACATGGGGACCCAAATTTGATGGAAAGATAAAGTTATTATGAGTGATCAAAGCTACTCAATGATATTTTGATTTTGTCCATAAATTAAAAAAAATTAAAGAAAAGCTTGATTTTATATTCGAGGTAGACTAGCCTAGATGGCATAATTATTGGAAGGAGCTAGATGTGAAGAAAAAATAAGATATTTCCAGAAAAATCAATGAAGTGAGGTAACTAGACAAGGTACAAAAATTTGTCGACCCATTAGAGGTTCAAAGTCGAGCATTGATCATGCTCGAGATTTGGTACAAATTTAAAATTCTAAACATTTTTATATTTCATGGTTGTCCTAATAGTCCAATAAATAAAATCTCTGCATATTTTTATTAATTTTGTTTATTTTTTTTATGATTTGTTTTTTATGACTTAATAATAACATATTATAGGCTGGAGAATTGGGTCAATATCCAAATTTTTATTAGATTTTCAGAAAGATGCATGTGAAGAAATTGGATGGTCAGTATGTTGACAACAAGTCTTAGATGATTAATGTAAGAAATTTTATATTAATTAGATTTTATAAAACTACAGTACATTATGAAAATTGTTTTGAATGCAAAATATTTATTTTATCTTTTGTAAATCTAGAATAGTTTTTTTCTCTATTTTATCTCAAGACATAATGGAGGAACGTGTGACAGCTGCTCATCAACAAGTTGAGGGTTCTATGGATCTTCAACCAATTGACTATGATCATATTTATTTGGAGACAAAAGAAGGTCGAAAAAAGCAGCGAGTGTACAGAATCGGCTCTAATGGAGTGGCATTTTGTTGTAGAAGTCGTGCTTCTAATTCAACTATCTCAGCAATGGTGGATTAGGTAGTCGAACAACAAGCACGGGAAACAAATGAACATATTGTAGATATGGAGACCGAAATGAAAAAGAAGGATGATCATATAACTAATTTGATGGAAGAAATGCAAGAAATTAAAGAAATTAAAAATGTAATGCAACAGCAGATGTCCTATATGGAGTCATAGTTAGTGGCATTGGCACAACAGATAGCATTCCGAGATCCATCTACGAATCCTTGTAGGAGAGGCTAGCATTCCCTACAAATTATGAGGATGATTGAGTATGAGAATTATTTTTGAACTGTTATTTATTTTTATCTTCGTGTAGCAAATAATTATGATATTCTTTTGCATGTTTCAATTTTTTTTTTCTGGTTTTATTCTTTCCATTTTTTATTAACCAAATTATGAATATTTGCAGGACACATTATGTGAGACAAAAGAAAAAATCATGATTCAAAGCATTCATACATTATAATGGTCCTTCCAATGCATGCGTCCCATATTTACCAATTTCAACTTTATCAAAATGAGGGCTAGCTTATCTTATCTTTATTCTTCTAAAAACATTTTATTTTTGTACTCTCTTTATTTGTAAACATAATTGCTGAACATCTTTTGGATTTTTATTGATGCTGTATGACAATCAACTTTAATTTGTGTTTGTTCATGTCTATAATATTTGTTTTTATATATCTATGAATATGTTCAACAATGGTAGTGATGGTAGCAGTGATAGCGGAAGCGGCAGTGGCGGTAGCGATAGCAGTGGTAGTAGCGGAAACGGTGGCAGCAGAAGCATCAGCGGCAGCAATAGCGACAGTGGCGACAACGACGGCAGCAGCGGCAGCTGCTCTGATAATAGTGGCAGAGATGACATCAGTGGGAGCAGCAGGATAAGTAGCAGAAATGGCAGAAGCAGTAGCAGCGGCAGTAGTGGCATCAATGGTAGCAGCAAATGCTTTGGCAACGGTAGTAGTAGGGGTGGCGGCGGGGGTGGCAGTGGCAGCACCGGCAGCAGCGGCAGCAGCGGCGGCAGCACCGGCAGCAGCAGCAGCAGCGCTAGCAGTGGTAGCAGCAGCAGCAGTAGAAACAGTGGCATCAGCAGTGGTAGCAACAACGATAGTGGCAGCAGCAGGAGCGGTAGTGGTAGCAGGAGCATCAGCAACAACAACAAATGTGGTATATACGTATGTATAAAGTCAGTATATACGTACATACAATACTACAGTATTTTATGTACATATATACTAAGTATATATATGTACTCAGTATATATGTACGCATAATACTGTAGTTTATATGTACATATACTACAGTAATATATGTACAAGTGAAATACTAGTATATATGTACATATTTACTACAGCAATATATATTCATCAAAACATAGTTTTATTTATTTATTTTGGTTTGTTTAGGTGGTTTAAACTTTGTACAGATATGATACCGCATTGTTTCCCATACAAAGCTTGTATAAGTGAAGACATATTTCAACAAACATGATGCACCATGACTCAGACAGCATTTTTGTAGCAGAAAGTTGGTGGTCGGAGGAGTAGAGGAAGAAAAAGTAATCATAATGCATTGATAGCTTATACTTTTTGCACAGTCAGAAGATACATATATTAATAAGATGTAATCTAATTTTTATTATTTTTTTGTTTTAGTTATTTAAAATATTGTATTAAAATAAGTTTTTAAATGAATTTTTTTTTGTTTAATTTAAAATTTTCATTTATAGTTTCTATTTCTATTAAATTAATTTAAAAATATTAAATTATTTAATTAAATTTTTGTTGAAACTATATGACAATCAATTGTAATTTTTGTTTGTTCATGTCTATAATAACTATTTTTATATATCTGTAAATATGTTTGTGTTTCCCCAAATTATTTAGATAGAGTTTTACCCTATTATAGGTATGTAAAACCCTATTATCAGCAGTGGTAGCTGTGGCAGCGGTGCTAGTAGTGGCAGTGACGGTAGTAGCGGCAATGGTGCCAGAAGCGGCAGTGGTGGTAGTGGCAGTGACGGTAGTAGCGGCAATGGTGCCAGAAGTGGTAGTGGTGGTAGTGGCACCGACAGCAGCGGTAGTAGCACCGGTAATGGTAGTGGTAGTGTCGGCAGTGATGGCAGCAACACCGGTGGTAGACACGATAGCAATTGCAGCAGCTACAGCGGAGGCAGTGAAGGAAGCAGTAGCATCGGTGGCTGTGGTGGTTGTGGCGGTGGTGGCTGTAGCAGCTGTAGCAGCAGCAACAGTAGCTACAATAGAGGAGGCAGTGGTGGCAGTAGAGGCAGTAGTGGAAGTAGTGGCAGTAGAGGCAGCAGTGGCAGTGGCGCCTGCTCTGCTAGTGGCAGCAACACCAGTAGTTTCCGTAGTGGCAATGGTAGTAGTGGCAGGTGTGGCAGCTAGCGGCAGGGGTGGCAATGACAGCGGAAGCAGCAGGAACGGCAACAAATGTGGTATATACGTACGTATATATTCAGTATATATGTACATATAATTTTGTAGTATTTTATGTACATATATACTGAGTATATATGTACTCGGTATATATGCAGGCATAATACTACAATTTATATGTACAAATAATGTAGTAATATATATACGAGTGAAATGCTAGTATATATGTACTTTTTTGCTGTAGTAATATATATTTATCAAAACATAGTTTTATTTATTTATTTTGATTTGATTTAGTGGTTTGAATTTCTTACAGATGTGGTACCTCATTGTTTCCCATATGATGCTTATATAAGTGAAGGAATTTTTCAACAGACATGAAGCACCGTGACACAGACAGCTTTTTCGCAGCCAAAATTTGGTGATCAAAGGAGCAGATGGAGAGAAAGCAACGTCAATGCATTGATAGATTATGCTTTATACACAGTCGGTAGATACATTGTTTACTAAGATTTAATATAATTTTTATTATTATTTTTAGTTATTTAAAATATTGTATTAGAATATGTTATTCAATAAATTTTATTTGTTTAATTTAAAAATTTCATTTATAGTTTCTAGTTTTATAAAATTTAATATAAAAATATAAAATATATAATTAAATTTTAGTTTAAGTTGTATGATTATCAACTTTAATTTGTGTTTGTTCATGTCTATAATAACTATTTTTATATATCTATGAAAATGTTTGTGTGTCTCTGAATTCTTTGGGTAGAGTTTTAGCCAATTATAGGTATGTAAAAGTTTTTTATTAGTAGCAGTAGCAGCGACAATAGCGGCAGCGATGACAGCAGAAGCGATAGCGACTACAGTGGCAACGGAAGCGATAACGACTACAGTGGCAGCGGCGACAGCAGCGGGGGCTGCAGCGGGGGCTGCAGCGATGGCAGCAGTAGTGGGAGTGGCAGCGATAGGAACGGTAGCATCAGAGGCAGTGGCAATGACAGCATCAGTGGCTACACCAGAAGCAGTGGCGGTAGTGGCGGTAACAGCAGCTACATCAGAAGTAGCAACGGCACTGGAAGCAGCAGTAGAGGCACCAATGGCAGCAGTTCTAGGAGCGGCAGTGGGAGCAGCAGCAACAACACCAAATGAGGTATATACATACAAATAAAGTTAGTATATACGTACGTATAATACTGTAGTATTTTACGTACGTATATACTGAGTATATTTGTTCTTAGTTTATATGTACACATAATACTGTTGTTTTTATTAACATATACTGCAGTAATATATGTACGAATGAAATGCTAGTATATATTTACATATATACTGCATGATTATATATGTATCAAAACATAACTTTTTTTAATTTGACAGAGTGGTTTAAATTTCTTACAGATATGATACCGCATATTTCCTCTTACAAATCTTCTATAAGTGATGAGATTTTTCACTAGACATTACGTGCCATGACCCAGACAGCTTTGTCGTAGTAGAAAAATGATGATTGGAGGAGCAGGGGGAAAGAAAGCGATGTCAATTAATGAATATATTATACTTTATGCACTCTCGGTAGATACATTGATGAATAAGATGAAATAAAATTTTGTTATTTTTTTGTTTCAATTATGTAAAATATTGAATTAGAATAAGATATTAAATGATTTTAATTTTTGTTTAATATTAATTATTTATAGTTTCAATTTTATTCAATTTGATATAAAAATATTAAATTATTTAGCCAAAAAATTTTAATATAATTTAAATTCTAAAATTAATTCTAAAAGTAAAATATATAGGGAAAAATCCCTTGCTAAATTATCTAGAAAAATATTAAAATTAGCAACTTATTTTCCTCACTAATTTTATTAAGCTATGGACTATAACCGTCGGTAAAATTTATAGACCAGCACTTTAGCTAGGGAATCATCCGTCATTATTTTCGTTTAGCGATGAAAAATCTCATTTATCTTGCTAATTTATCTAGTGAATTTGTCTTTTTTAGCAAAGGATTTTTCCGGCGCTAACTTTTTAGCTAGGGATACTATCTGTCACTAAATTTTAGCAAGAAGCGCTTTAGATAGGGAACTGATCCGTCGGTAATCCATCTCTATATCCCGTTTAGCAATGGAAAATACACATTTAGCTAAGGAATTGTCCCTAGCTATATGGGATTTTTATTGTAGTATAAATAGATAGATATATAGACAGATAGATAGATATATTGATTAATAGATAGAATAATATCCAAAATGATAGATAGACATATAGATAGACATATAGATACATAGATATACAGATAGAAAGATAAATAGATAGATAGCCACATAGATAGATAGATAAATAGATAGATAGATGGATGGATAGATAAGTAGATATAAAGACAGACAAATAGAAAGAGAGGTAGATAGATAGACAGATAGACAGACAGACAAATAGATAGATAGATATATATATATATATATATATATATATATATATATATATATATATATATATAGTTAGATAGATAGACATATAGATACATAGATAGATAGACAAGTAGTTAGATAAATTGATAGAAAGAATAATAGTCAGATTGATAGACAAATTTATAGACAAATAAATAGACAGATAGATAGAAAGATAGATAGAAATATAGATAGATAGATAGACAGATATATAGAAAGATAGATAAATATACAAATAGGTAGACAAATAGATAGACAACTAGATAGGTAGATATATAGATAAATAGATAGATAGATAGATAAATAGATGGACAGATATAGAGACAGATAGATAGACAGACAGACAGATAGATAGATAAACAAATAGATAGATAGATAGATAGATAAGCAGATAGACAGATATACAGGTAGACAGACATATAGATAAATAGAATGATAGATAGATAGATAGATGGCCAGATTGATGTACACATTGATAGACAAAAAGATAGTTCTATCGAATGTTTGATTTATAGACTTATTGATAGATAGAATGGTAGAGATATTGAGAGAAAGATAGATATAAAGATATAAAATAGATAAATGGACATATAGATAGACACATTGATAGATAGATAGATAGACATAAAGATAGACAAATAGAAAGACAAATAGATACACATTGATAGACAGATAGATGTACATATAGATCGGTAGATAGATAAATTGATAGAAAGATAGACAGACACATACACAGATAGATATAAAGATAGATAAATAGATATATAGAGAAATAATAGATATATAAATAGATATATTAATTGATTGATAAATAGACAGTTAGATAGACAAAAAGATAGATTGATAGATAGATACATATATTGATAGATAGATAGAAATGCATAAAGATACATAGATTGATATAGAGATAAATAGATTGATTGATAGACAGACAGACAGATAGTTAGATATATAGGTAGATAGATTGATAAACAGATAGATAAATAAATAAATATATATATATATATATATATATATATATATTGATTGATTGATTGATATATTAATAGACAGAATGATGGATAGTTAGATAATTAGATAGATAGATATATTAATTGATAGATAAATAGATAGATAGATATATAGATAGACAAATATATAGGTAGATAGATTGATAGATTGATTGATTTACACATAGACAGATAAATAGACAAATAGATATGCAGATAGATAGATAGATAGATAGACAAAAAGATAAATAAATAGATGGATTGAAAGATAGACAGATTGATAGATTGGTCGACAGATAGATAGATATATAGATATATAGATAGAATCATTGATTGATATACATATTTTAGGATAAATTTATATATAGATGGATAGAAAGATAGGTATAAACATAGATAAACAGAGATATATACAAATATATAGATAGATTGATAGATAGATATATAGATATATAGATAGATAGAAAAATAAAAAGATACATAGATTGATAGATAGATTAATAGACAGACAGATATACAGATATATAGATATACATAAAGATATACAGATAGATAGATAGCATGATAGACAAAAAGATAAATAGATAAATTAATTGATATATAGATATATAGATAGATAGAGAGATAGATAGATATATAGATAGATAGATGAATCATTGATTGATAGACAGATAGACAGATAGATTTATAGACAGATTGATAGATGGATAGATAGAATGTTAGATGAACAGTCAGATAGACAAATATATAGATATATTTTGAGATAGATATATAGATAGATAGAAAGATAGATATACATATAGAAATATAAATAGATACATATTTTTGATTGATAGATTAATAGACATATAGATATACAGATAGTTAGATAGATCGATATATAGATATATAAACAGAATGATAGATAAATAGATAAATAGATAAATAGATAAATAAATAGAAAGATAGATAGATATATTGATAGATAGAATGATAGATAGAATAATATAAATATAGATTGACAGATAGATAGAAATATAGACACCTAGATAGAATGATAGACAGAATGATAAACTGATAGATAGATAGATATATAAATAGATAGACATATAGATAGAAGATAGATAAATAGACAAATTGATAGAAACATAGATAGATAGACAAATAGACTTATAGATAAATAGATAAATAGATACATAGATAGATAGGTATACAAATTGATGGACAGATAGATAGACTGAAAGATTGATAAAAAGATAAATAGATAGATATATAGATAGACAGATACATTGATAGATAAATAAATAGATTTATCGACAAATAGATTGCTATATAAATAGATAGACAGATAGATAGATAGATAGACATACAAATAAGATAGATAGACAGATTTATAGATGGATTATATACATATTGAAAGAAGAAAAGAATAAATAAAAATAGATAGATAGATAGAATGATTTAATGATAGATAGATTGATAGATAGATTGATAGAAAAATTGATAGATGAGTTCATAGATAGATTGATCTAAAGATAGATAGACAGATAGATATGCATATTGATAAATAAATAGATAGACAAATAGATAGATAGACAGATTGATAGACCACAAGATAGACAAATAGATTGATAGATTATATGACAAAAAGAAAGATATATAGATAGACAAATAGATAGATAGATATATATATATATATATATACAAACATATAGACAAATAGACAAATTAGAGAGGCAAATAGATAGTCAAATATACAGACAAAAAAATATATGAACAAACAGATATATAGACAAATAGATAAATAGATTGACATAAAAATAGATAGGTAGGTAGGTAGAAATGCTGAAAATTTTATTGATAGATAGATAGATAGACAGATAGATAAAGAGATATATAGATAGTTTGATAGACAAATTTATAGATAAATTGATAGATAGATTAATTGATAAATTGATAGAAAGAAAAAAAGATAGCTAGAAAGAAAGATAGATAGACAGATTGATAGATAAATAGATCAACAATTAGATAGTCAAATAGATAGACAAATAGGTAGATAGATAGATTATCAAATTATTAGACAAATATATAGCTAGTTAGATAGACAGATAGAGAAAGATAGATAGACAAATACATAAATAGAAAGATATACAAATAGAAAGACAATTAGAGAGAAAGATAGATAATTAGAAAGATAGATAGACAGATAGGTAGAGAGATAGTTATATATTTAGAAAGACATATAGAAATATAGATAGGTAGACAAAAAGCTTGACAAATAGATATACTTATATATAGTCAAAATGATAGATAGTTAAATAGATAGATAGAAAGATAGATTGTCATATAGATATATAGAAAGATTGACAGATTGATAGACAAATAGAAAAAAATATACTTAGTCATATTGATCGATAGAAAGAAAGATAGATAGATAGATAGATAGGCAGATAGATATAAAGATTTTCATATCGATAGATAGATAAATAGACAAATAGATAGATAGATACATCGATATATAGATAGTTAGATGTATATATTCAAAGATAGATACATACATAATAGATAGAAAGATATATAAAAATATTGACAGATAGATAAAAAAATAGATATACAGATAGAAAGAAAGATTGACAGATAGATAAAAAAATAGATATACAGATAGATAGATAGATAGATAGATAGATAGACGGATAGATAGTCAGATATATAGATAGATAGAAAGATAGATAGACAGATAGATAGACACATACATAGATATATATAAAGACTAATAGATATATATATAGATAGACAAATAGATAAAGAGATAAATAGATCGATAGATAGAATGATTATTTGAGAGATAGACACATATATATACAGATTGATAGTTAGATATATAGTTAGATAGAGAAATAGATAGATCGACATATAGATAGATAGTTAGATAGAAAGATAGATAGATAGATTGAAAACACAAATAGACAGATATATAGATTGAAATATAGAAAGATATATAGATAGTTAGATATATATATATATATATATATATATATATATATATATATATATATATATAGAAAGATAGACAAATTGATTGATAGATATATAGATTGATGGATGAATAGTGTGTTAGTTAGTCTAGGAGGCTAACAGTCATGCATGTAGGCAGACATAGAAACAAATAAACACAGACAAACAAACATAAAGATAGACAGACATACATACAACCATATAGACAGACAGACAAATATAAAAATAGACACAGAAATAGAGTGACACACTTCAGATAGGCAGATATATATATAGTTTGATAATTAGATTAATAGATTGATAGATAGATATATAAATAGATTTATAGACATATTGATAGATAGATAGACCGATTTTTAGTCAGATAAATAGACTAATATTTTGATATATAGATAGATAGATAGTAGGACAAATAGACAGATAGATAAATAGAGAGAGATAAATAAATAGAAAAATAGAAAAACAAATAGATAGATAAATAGATTGATAGACATATTGATAGAGTGATAGATAGACATATAGCTACTTAAATTGATAGTAATAATGATAGACAGATTTATAGACAGTTTAATAGACACATTGATAGATAGATTGAAAGAGGAATTGATAGACATATATATAGATAGATAGATAGACCAAAAGATTGATAGATAGATATAAAAATAGATCTATATATAGATAGATAGATACATTGATAGATATAAAAAAAGATAGATAGACAAATAGAAAAAAATATTTAAAATTTGATAGATAGACAAATGACGTACATATAGATAGATATATAAATTGACATATCAATATAAAGATAGACAGACAAATAGATAGATAGATATAAAGATAGATAAATAAATAGATATTCATATTTATAGATAGATAGATTTATAGATATATAGATAGAATGATAGATAGATAACTAGAATGATAGATAGATATATAGATAGATACTTATATAGATAGATAGATTATAAATAAATAGTCAAATATATAGAAGATTGAAAGATATACAGATAAATAGATAAATAGATAAATAGATAAATAGATAGATAAATAGATATAAAAGAAATAGAGATATATAGATAGATTGATAGATATATAGATAGATAGACAGATAGACATATAGATTGATAGACGTACAGATAGAAAATTAGATAGATAGATAGACATACATACTAATAGATAAATAAACACACAGATAAAAAAATAGAAAAATAGATAGAGATATAGACAAATAGATAAACAAAGAGATAGATAGATATAAAGATAGAAAGATAAACAAATAGATATATAAATATATAGACAGATTTATAGAAAGATAGATAGATAGATAGAAATAGAGATAGAATGATTAATTGATAGACCGATTGATAGAAGATTGAAAGATAGATAGATATAAAGATAGATAAACATATAGATAGATAAATAGACAGATAGATAGTCAGATAGATAAACAGATAGATAGATGGATAAAGATATATAAATGCATATAAAAGCATGGATTTATAGCTAGATTCGTAGGAAGATAAATAGACTAATAGATAGATAGATAGATATATAGATAGAAGATAGATAAATAGACAATTGATAGAAACATAGATAGATATACAAATAGACTTATAGATAGACAGATAGATACATAGATAGATAGGTATACAAATTGATGGATAGATAGATAGACTGATAGATTTTTAGAAAGATAAACAGATAGATAGATATATAGATAGACTGATACATTGATAGATAAATAAACAAATTTTTCGACCAATAGATTGTTATATAAATAGATAGATAGACAGACAGACAAATAAGATAGATAGATAGATTTATAGATGGATTATAGACATATTGAAAGAAGGAAAGAAATAAAAAAAAATAGATAGATAAATAGAATGATTTAATGATAGATAGATTGATAGATAGATTGATAGAAAAATTGATAGATGAGTTCAAAGATATATTGATCTAAAGATTGATAAACAGATAGATATGTATATTGATAAATAAATAGATAGACAAATAGATAGAAAGATAGATAGATAGACAACTAGATAGACAAATAGATCGATAGATTATATGACAAAAAGAAAGAAAGATAAATAGACAGGTAGATAGATATATAAATAGATAGATATAAAGATATACAAATAGACAAATTAGATAGGCAAATAGATAGTCAAACATACAAACAAACAAATAGATGAACAAACAAATAGATGAACAAACAAATAGATGAACAAAAAAATAGATAGACAGATAGACAAATAGATAGACACACAAATAGATAGATAGGTAGGTAGATAGGCTGAAAGATTGATTGATAGATAGATAGATAGATATATAGAAAGATAGATAGAGAGATATAAACATAGTTTGATAGACAAATTTATAGATTGATTGATAGATAGATTAATAGATAAATTAATAGAAAGAAAGAAAGATAGCTAAAAAGATAGATAGATAGATATACAGATTGATATATAAATTGATAAACAATTAGATAATCAAATAGATAGACAACTAGTTAGACAGATAGATTAGCAGATTATTAGACAGATAGATAGTTAGATAGATAGATAAATAGATATATAGATAGATAGACAAATACATAGATAGATAGATATACAAATAGAAAGACAATTAGAGATAGATAGATAAATAGAAAGATAGATAGACAAATAGATAGAGAGATAGTTATATATTCAGAAAGACAATTAGAAACATAGATAGGTAGACATAATGATTGAAAAATAGATATACTTATAGATAGACAAATAGATAGATAATTAAATTGGTAGATAGAGAGATAAATTGTCATAGAGATAGATAGAAAGATTGACAGATTGATAGATAGATAGAAAAAATATACATAGTCATATTGATCGATAGAAAGAAAGATAGATAGATAGATAGATAGATATAAAGATTTAAATTTCGATAAACAAAAAATAGATAGATAGATATATATATATATATATATATATAGTTAGATGTATATATTCAAATATAGATAGATACATAATAGATTGAAAGATGCATAGAAATATTGACAGATAGATAAAAAAATAGATATATAGATAGATATAAAGATTGATAGATAGATAAAAAATAGATATACAGATAGATATATAGATAGATAGACACATAGATAAATAGATATATAGATAGATAGAAAGATAGACATATAGACACATACATAGAGAGATATAAAGACTAATAGATAGATAAATAGATAGACAAATAGATAGAGAGATAAATAGATAAATAGATTGATAGACAGAATGATTGATTGAGAGATAGACACATAGATATATAGATTGATAGTTAGATAGTAAAATAGATAGATCGACATATAGATAGATCATTAGATTGATAGATAGATAGATAAATAGATAAACATTTATATAAAAAATATATTGATAGATAGATAAATTGATAGAAACACAAACAGATAGATATATAGATTGAAATATAGATAGATATATAAATAGTTAGATATAATGATAGATATATATATATATATATATATATATATATATACAGATAGACAAATTGACAGTCAGAGATATTTAAAAAACAGACAAATAGATTGATAGATAGATATATAGATTGATAGATATATAGATATAGATTGTTAGTTAGTATGTTAGTTAGTCAAGGAGGCTAATAGTCATGCATGTAGGCAGACATAGAAACATATAAACATAGACAAACAAACATACATACAGATAGACATACATACAACCATATAGATAGACAGACGAATATAAAAATGGACCCAGATATAGAGAGACACACTTCAAATAGGCCGATATATATATATATAGTTTGATAATTAGATTAATAGATAGATAGATATATAAATAGATTTATAAACATATTGATAGATAGATAGACCGATTATTAGTCAGATAAATAGTCTAATATATAGATACATAGATAGATAAATAGACATACAGAATGATAGATAGATAAATAGATAAAGATAGATAAATAGACAAATAGAAAGACAAATAGATTGATAAATAGATCGATAGGCATATTGATAGAGTGTTAAATAGACATATAGCTAGTTAAATTGATAGTAATAATGATAGACAGATTAATAGATAGATTGATAGACACATTGATAGAAAGATTGAAATAGATTTTGATAGACATATATATAGATAGATAGATAGACCAAAAGATTGATAAATAGATATAAAAATAGATCTATATATAGATAGGTAAATACATGGACATACATATATATAAAGATAGATAGACAAATAGAACGAAATATATTAAATTTAATAGATAGACAAATGACTTACATATAGATAGATAGATAAATTGACGTATCGATAGAAAGACAGAAATACAGATAAATAGATAGATATAAAGATTGATAAATAAATAGATATTCATCTTGATAGATAGATATATTTATAGATATATAGATAGAAAGATACATTGATAGATAGACAAATAGAATGATAGATAGATATATAGATAGATATATACATAGATACTTATATAGATAGATAGATTATAAATAGATAGTCAAATATATAGATAGATTGAAAGATATACAGACATATGGATAGATAGATAGATAGACAAACATAAAAAAGACATAGAGATATACAGATATAGAGATTGATATATAGATAAATAGATAGACAGATAGAGAGATAGATATAAATATTGACAGAAAGATAGATAAAAATATAGATTGATAGAAGAAAGATAGTTAGATAGATAGATTGATTGATAGATAAATAGACAGATATATTGATAAACAGACATACAGAAAATTAGATAGATATATAGATAAACATACATACAAATAACTAAACAAACAAATAGATAAAAAATAGAAAAATAGATAGATATATATACAAATAGATTGATAGACATACAAATAGATAGAAAGATAGTTAGTCGGTCAGTTAGGTAGGTAGGAAGACAATCAAGCAGGCAGACACATAGACAAATAGATAGAAAGGCAAGCAAATAGATAGTTAGACAAATAGATAGATAAATAAACATATAGACATACAAATAAATAGGCAGACAAACAAACTCATAGAAAGATTATAGATAGGTAGTTATATAGTATGTTTGATAAATAGATTAATATACAGATTAATAAATAGATAGATAGATATATAGATTTATATATAGTTAGATAGAGATATATATATATATATATATATATATATATATATATATATATATATATATATATATATACTAATATATAGATAGATTGATGGACAGATAGATAGACCTATAAATATACAGATAAATCGAAAGAGAGATAGATAGATAAAAAGATAGATAAATATATAAATAGACAAATAAAAATTTATATAGATAGATATAATGATATATACACATATAGATATACAAATAGATAGAAAATAGCTAGATATATTGATAGAACGAATGATAAACTGAATGATATAGAGATTGACAGACAAATTAATAGACAGATACATAAATAGATAGATAGATAGATATATCGATATATAGCAAATAGATAGATAAATAGATAGATTCATCTACAAATTGAGAGATAGATTGAAGGACATCTAGATCGATAGATAGATAGACAATTCGATAGATAGATAGACAAAAAGATTAACAAATAAGTCGATAGATAGATAGAAAGTCAGTTTGATTTATAGATAGATTGATAGTTTGTTAGACAAACAGAATGATTGATTGATAGTTAGATAGATCGATATTTAGATAGATAGTTAGATAGATAGACATATCGATAAACAAACAGATAAATAGATAGATAGATAATTAGATAGATAGAAATATAGAAATATAGATATACAGATAGATATATAGATAGATAGACAGATATATATATATATATATAGATGGATAAACATATAGATAGATTGATAGACAGATAGATTGATGATAGAAAGACTTATTGATAGATAGATATATAGATAGATAGATAGACAAATAGATAAAAGATAGATATAAAGATAGATAGTTAGATATATAGATAGATAGATAGACATATAGATTGATTGATAAATAGTTGGATAGAAAGACAGATAGATTGAAAAAAATTAAAATAGATATATAGTTAGACAAAAGGTAGACATAAATTTAGATATATAGGCATACAATCTATAGATATATAGATAGACATGTAGATAGTCAGGGATGCAGGTAGACACATAGAAAAATAGATAAATAGATAGACAAACATACATAAAGAGAGACAAACAAAAAAATAGAAAGGCATACAAATAAACAGACAAACAGACAAACATATAAATAGTTTACAAATAGATAGATATATAAACAATTTGATAAAGAGATTAATAGAAAGATTCATAGATAGATAGACAAAAAGCTAGATTAATTGAGAGAAGTAATAATTTATAGATTTATTGACAAATAGATAAAAAAATATATAGACAGAAATATGGACAGATAGAGATATATATATAGAAAGACAAATAGATAGGCAAGTAGATATACAAATAATTAAAAGATAGAAACATAAATAGATAGATAGATTACTTGATAGACAGATAAATAGACAAATAGATAGACAGGTTGATTTTTAGATCGAAAGATTCATTGATATATAGATAGATAGATAGATAGATAAATAGATAGATAGATAGATAGACATATCTATAGATAGATATATAGATAGATAGATAGATAGACAGATAGATAGATAGATTGATAGATATATATATATATATAGATAGATAGATATAAAGATAGATTGATAAAAATTAGATAGATAGATAGATTGATTGATACATTAATAGATAAACACTCAGATAGATAGAAACATAGATAGATAGATAGATAGATAGATAGATAGATAGACAGAAAGATTGATAGATAGATAGATAGACAGACAGATAGATAGATAGATAGACACAGACACTTATAGATAGAGAGACAAAAAGAAAAATAAACAATCAAATAGATAGATTGACAAATAGAACGATAAACATACAGATAGTTAGAAAGGTAGTTAGTCTGTCAGTTGGGTGGGTAGGTTGGTAGACAGTCAGGTAAGTAGACACACAGACCAATAGTTAGACAAACAAGCAAATAGACAAATAGACATGCAAATAAATAGGCAGACAAATAAACACATATAGAGACTATAGATTGGAAGATATATAGATAGTTTGATAAATAGATTAATATACACATTGATAGATAGATAGATATATAGACATATTGATAGGCAGATATATAAATAAATATATAAATAGATAGATTGAAAGATAGATATATAGACATTTTGATAGACAGATATATAAATAGATAGACAGACAGATAGATAGACAAATAAATAGACAGATAAATCATAAATTAGATAAATAGACAATTAAAAAAATAAATGGATAGATATATATATATATATATATATATATATATACATGTAGATGAATAGATAGATTGAAAGATAGCTGGATAATTTGATATAAAGAATGATAGACTGAATGATGGAGAGATTGATAGAAAAATTAATAGATAGATTGATAGACAAATAGATAGAAAGATAGATATATTGATATATAGATAGATAGATATATACATATATAGTTTGATAGACAAATAGATAGACAGATAAATGAACAAATAGATTGGTAGAAAGATAGACATACAGATATACATACAGATATATAGATAGATAGATAGATAGAAAAAAGATTAACAAATAGGTAGAATGATAGATAGAGAGATAGATTGATAGATTTATTGATAGATAGATAGATAGGTATATATATATATATAGAAAAATAGAATGATTTATTTATAGTCAAATAGATAGAGAGGTAGATAGATAGACATATCAATAGATAGACAGACACACAGATAGATAGATAATCAGATAGATAGATTTATTGATTAATAGACATATAGATAAATAGATAGATAGATAGATATATAGATAGATAGATAGATATACATATAGATAGATAGATATATAGACATATAGATAGATAAATAAATAGACAAATAGATAATCTGACAGAAAGATAGATCGATATATAAATAAATAGCTAGATAGAAATATAGACATATAGATAGACATGTAGATATACAAATAGATAGACAAATAGATAGATAGATATATATATATATAGATAGATAGATTGATTGATTGACAAATAGATTGACGGATAAAATGACTAATAAATAAACATATATATAGATAAATAGATAGACAAATAAAAAGTAGATAGATAGATAGATAGATAAATAGCTAGATAGTTAGAAAGGTAGATAAACTGATAGACAGATATACAAATCGATAGTTAGATAGATAGTCAGATTGAAAAACATAAAAATAGATAGATATATAATTAAATAGATAAATATATAGATAGACAGACATACAATCAGTTAGTCTGTTAGTAAGGCAAGTAAACAGTCAGGTAGGAATCCATATAAACAAACAAATAAACAAATACACCAACAAATAGATAGAAAGATAGATAAAAAAAATAGATAGATAGATATGCAAATAAAGAGACAGACAAACAAAATAAAGACAGATTGCAGATAGGTAGATATATAGACAGTTTGATAAATAGATTAAAAGATAGATTCATAGATTGATAGACAAATATAAAGAAAAATAGATCAATAGATAAACAGATAGATAAATAAAACGCTAGATAAATTTATAGAAAAATGATATACAGATTGATAAAAAGATAGATAGACATATAGATAGATAGATAGATAGATGGACAAATAGATAGAAATATAGATAGATAGAAGGAAACACAGATAGGTAGGTAGATAGACAAATAGATAGAAAGATATAAAGATAAATAGATAGATAAATAGATTGATAGATTGATAGACAAATTGATAGATAGATATATAGATAGATAGATAGATAGAATGATTGATTAATAGATTTATAGATTGATAGATTGAATGATAGAAAGACATATTGATAGACATATATCTAGATAGATAGACAGATAGATAGACAGATAGATAGACAGATAGATAGACAAATAGATAGTTATATAGATCGATAGATATATAGATTTATAAATGATAGAAATATAGATAGATAGATAGATAGATAAACAGATAGATAGATAAACAAATAGATAGACAAACACACACACACACACACACAGATAGATAGATAGACAGATAGAAAAATAGATAGACAGACAGTAGATAGATAGATAGACAAATAGATTGATAGGCATACACATAGATAGAAAGTTAATCAGTCAATTAGTTAGTCAGGTGGGCTGATAGTCAGGTAGATATACACAGATAAATAGATAGATAGAAAGATAGGTAAACAGATAGATAGACAAAGAGAGAGACAAACAAATTGATAGACATACAAATAAATAGGAAGACAAACAAACACATAAAGAGACTATAGATAGGTAGATATATAGACATATAGATAAATTGATAAATGGATGGATTGATAGATAGCTAGACTTATTGATTAATAGTTATATACATAAATATAAAGATAAATAGATAGATAGATAAATAAATAAATAGAAAGATAAATAGATAGATAGATAGATATATAGACATATACATAGACAACTAGATAGAAAGATAGCTAGATAGATTGATAGAAAGAATGATAGACAGAATAATAGAAAAATTGATAATCATATTAATATATACATAGATAGAAAGATAGAGAGATAAATAGATAGATAGATAGATATATTTTTATATAGATAGATAGATACATAGATAGATTGATAGACAGATAGATAAATAAATAGATGGACAAATAAATAGACATGTAGCTACATAGACAAATAGACAGATAGACACACAGATTGATAGATAGATAAATAGATTATCAAATAGGTAAATTAATAGATAGATATAAAGACATATAGATAGATAGATAGACAGAAAGATATACAAATAAAATGATTGATTGAATGTTAGATAGATAGGTAGATAGTTATTTAGATAGATAGACATTATGATAGACATACAAATAGATAAATAAATAGGTAGATAGGTAGATAGAAATATTGATTGATAGATAGAGAGATTATAAGATATATATATAGATAGATTGATAGATATATATATATATAGATAGATAGATAAATAAATTGACATATAGATAGACAAATAAATTGATAGATATATAAACATATATATAGATTAATAGATATACAAATAGAAATTCAAATAGAAAGATAGATAGATAGCTAGATAGCTAGACAGATAGAGAGATAGAGAGATAGAGAGAGATATAGATAGATAGATAGATTGACATATAGATAAATAGATAGATAGATAGATAGATATACTAATAGATAGACATATAGATAGATAAATAGATTGATAGATAGATAGATTGAATGATTGAAAGACTGATAGATAGACAAATATATTGATAGATAGATCGACAAATAGATAAAAGATAGATAGATAAATAGATAGTTAGATAAATAAATAGATAGATTGATTGACAGACAGACAGATAGACAAATAGATAAATAGACAAACATACAGATTGAAAAACATATAATTAGATACATAGATAGACAAATATGTAGACATATATATAGATAGATAGACATACAATCTGTTAGTTAGTCAGGCAGGTAGTTAGTCAGGCAGGTTGATAGTCAGGTAGGCACGCAGAGATAGAAAAATAAGCAAATAGACAGACAAACACACATAAAGAATGATAGATTAAAAAACATACAGATAGTTTAATAAATAAATAGATAGTTAGACAAACATATAGACAGACTATTGATAGGCAAATATATAGACAGTTTCATAAATAAATTAATAGGCAGATTCATAGATTGATAGATAAACAAATAGAAAGACAAATATATCAATAGATTGATAGACATATAAATAAACAGATAGATAGACAAATTGCTATATATATTGTGAAAAAAATGATAGTCAGAATAATAGATAGATAGATAGACATATATAATGATAGATAGATGGACAAATAGATAGAGAGATAGATAGATTGATAGGCAGAAAGATAGATATGCAAGTAGATAGAAAAATAAATATAAATATAGATTTATTGATAGATTTATAAACAGATAGATAGATACGTAGATAGATAGAATGATTGGTTGATAGACAGATAGATAGATAGATAGATAGATTGATTGACATATCGATAGAGAGAAAAATTAATAGATAGATAGACAGATTGATAGATAAATAGATGGATAGACATATTAAATAGATATAAAGACACTGCAAGAAAAAGCCTAAATAGCTATAGAAATTTCACTAGCTATATGGGCATTTTCTATTGCTAAAAAGGAATAATGACTGAAATTATCCAAAGCTAAAGTTCTCATCACATAATATTAATCAGAATATAATTCCTTAGAATTTTTTTAACCACAAAAATTCCCTAGCTAATTATTTTTTATCCTTGCTAATTTTGATCTTAATTAAGAATAGTAATTAATATTTTTCTACTAGATACATACATATAATTCCCTAGCTAATTAGCAATGAAATATTCTCTAGCTATTTTCATTCCAAAGCTATTTTTAAAATTTTTTACGAAAAATTTGATTACATATTTTTAAATTTTTATATTAAATTGAATAAAAACATATACTCTAAACAATTTTTTATAATTAACAAAAAGCAAAAGAATTTCATAAATTATTCTGATATAATTGTTACATAGTTAAATCAAAAACATAACCTTGGTATATAATCAATTATAATAAAATCATCATCCTCATCATTAGCTGATGCATTTTTGCTAGCCTCTCTTGTGTTGTTTATCTGCTGGAACTCTGTGTGCTGGCTGTCTCATCGAGGCTGCTAACAGTGACTCCATATAGGACTCCTGCTATTGTATTACATATGGTACTTCTCAATAAATTTATTTTGAACTTCTTCAACAACATAATTATCAACACTGAAATCACGAATCAAAGCCACAATATTATAAACTAATGAAGGCAACTCTAAACACAAAAGAAAACCTAACACATGTGAAGGAAAATATTACTTAATTTCTAGATGCACTGGTTGACCAAATCTAGTAGCTAAAGCATCTACAACATGTTTATCTCCCAATTTTATGCACTTTACCGGTATCTTTTCATTCTTTATAGGGGGTGCATATATAAAATAGTACTTATCATCGAACATGTTCTAGTCTCACGTCCGAGTCCAACACCATGTTTTTCCCTTCAGTATTAAGGATCAAGACACTCACTGGAGCCACTAAGTGTCTGACTACAACCCCATTAGCTAACTCATTTCATTATTCTGAGATACCACACTTATGTGTCTCATGTTTCCCAAACGAAGATGAATATTTCTTCACCATATCTAACAACTCAAACGTAGCAAAATGATATGATGCCATCAATTAACTAGATACATAAAACGATACACAAACTGATTATCAAGTTGTTTTTTTAAACAAGAATACTAACACATGGAAATAATTGACACTCAATGTAAGGTGAAATATAGAGAGAAGCAGCAATATCAAATGAGAATCAGCTGAGCAAACAACTGGTGCAAAATGGAAGAAAAAGAAGGAAGCTTTGCCTGTCCATCATGCACCCTTGTTGTTCCAGTTGAGAAACCAGCACCAGCATCAAAATGTCCACCTTAATAAACAAACAAACACCAAAAACAAGCACCACAACTGGAAGAGTGGTTGCATCAATTTGTGTTGGCTCACAGTAAAGGAAGTAATCTGGCATTCTTTTGGTCTTATATGGCTCTATCTCTTCTCGGCACAAGCTCAAACTACATCAATTTTAAGGCTCAAACAGCAACAATTTTAAGGCTCAAACAATATCAACACAAACGCAATTATTTTCATTTCACAGTAAAAACATTTCATAAAACAAAAACAAAATCAAAATAAAAATCAAAATACTGGATGAGTCATCACCTTAGCATGTTGTGCACCACCACCATGCATCTATAGGTGACACTGCATTCCTCCTCTCACACATTGTGCATGCATACCACCCTTATGCAAGAAGTTGTTGCCCATATTCTGCACGCACCTGCTACCTTGTATTTCTTTTGTTATTACAGATAGTGGTGGGTGACCTTCTAGGATTTGTAATTTCTAACTCACATATATATCCATACATCTAATATTATGTTAGCAATTAAAATACAAAAAAAAAAAATAAACACTCGAAAATCAAAATGTCATATAACTAAGATTCTTATATAATGGACAAAAATATTTAGTGTAGCTCAAATTAAGTAATCTCTTTAAAAGTATCCAAAATAAAAAAAATAAAAAAATCAACAAAAATAATATATTCTCTCAACACATGTTCATATATAAATGACTATCTCCTCAAATGTCATTATATTTAACATTTTTCAAAATACTAAATTGACTCTCTTATAAATAAAGAATAATGATGGATTTACTATCAAAACTAAGAGGAGCTCCAATAGAGTGTGAGAAACAAGTGAAAAATATTTATCAACCTCGAAAGAGATCTCAATCTTTCATAGCTTATCACATGTCTAAGTATGTTAAATACAACACGATATAAATTTATTATAAAAAATTTATTTAACTAATTATACAGATAATATATGTAATATAAAATTAGATAATTACAAGATAATTGAACTTTTTTATGCCACTCTCATATTTAATAGATTAAAAATTATTTCTTTTGTGAAATAGAATTAAATTTTTATAAACATATGTTATCATTATTCCAAAAAATATATAAAAATATCAAAAAAAGTCTTGCATTTCAACTTTCATAGAAAAAAAATATTAATTAGATTCAAATGTATTAAGTTTAAGGCAAAACAATTGCATAGAATGTATCAATCTATGCTCATGGAAAATAGATCAATAATTTAAATCTTTTCATAGATAACAAACAAAACTTATCTTGTAAATAAAAATAACCAAGTAATTGTTGTTTTCTAATTTATATTAAACATGCTTAGTGATGAATTAACCATTTTAACAAAATAATTGGGACAATTAATTAGGTCATGAGTGCCCAAAAACAACTCATGCCTAGGACCTAAGTAGCTCTGCACATGCATTGTCTTGGTTAATGAGTCAGAATGGTCCAACCATGACCTTAGCACAAACAATTCTTAGGCAAGAGTAATGGGTCACAAGTAGCACATTGGGCTAGCCCACACCACAACCACAAATGGCATATAGTGTGACTAAATGTGGCTCAGCAAAACCCATGGTCTCATGTCATACATGACCATGCCATGCTGAACTAGTTAGACACTCATACCCATGGTAAAATGCTCATAAGAGTGCCCCAAGGACTGTGTCACATCATCAAAACTTTATACCCGTGATACAAGATCCGATGTCCATAATCAATGACAAATGGTGAAAGTATATAGAATCTATGACCTATTAAAGGTACTACATTACACAATATATTTTTATATTATTTATTTAATACATGAATACAAGAATACATAAAAATTTTATTAGGGCACTTCTTTTTATTATGACATCTTTTTTTAAGTGCAAAACATGAATCCAAACAAAAAGTAATCTCAAAAATTTTCATATTATGATTTATCTCAGTCCTGAAAATAATCTAAGTGAAGGAAAAATCAACATATGCTTACCTTGCAATCTAAATTAGTGGCCACAAATTGCGCTAATGATAAAGAAGCTTCCCTCTGACTCTCATGGCAACATGAGCTATTTATCAGGAAAAACATTTAAAGAATTATTAAAAGTAAATTTAAATAGCAAAATTACACTAAATCAAAGTAAATTTAGAAAGTAACTATGGATAATGATATAAAAATAGAATTTGATTAGATACATAATAAATAGAGATTCAGTTTTCCAAAAAATGCTACAAATAGAAGGACCTAAGCAAACAGATAACAAGTTGCAATGCCCTAGCAGATAGAACTTCTTTCTTAATGTTTGGAGATGAGTGAACCAAATTTCAAATCACACCTACCTATAACAATAAAAATAATTGGTCCAAATAAGAAAATAAAGGCCAAGATCAAAATTTCAGAATAATAATAACTAAAAAAATAATTGAGGTCTCAATTTTTAAGTAAAGTAATTGCTTCATAATGTATAGCAACATCTTTTGAGCACAACATTAAGATGAGAGCGGGAAGAGAAATGCACTCGAAAATCTGAAAAATCAAAATAAATGCATTATTTCATAAATAAAAAAAATTATATTATAATATAGTATTTCACACACACACACACACACACACCCACACACACACACACACACACACACACACATATATATATATATATATATATATATATATATATATATATAATGGTTATAATTTTTTAAGAATTCAATCTATTTTTTATGAATATAATATGAAATAATTATAAAGGCATTAAATTTCATATTATTTATATAATTTATAATTTATAAAATTCCAAAAATTACTTATAGTGATAAGATCATTAAAAAAAGTTATATTTATTATTTTATTAAAGATAGGATATTAAAAGCTGATAGTAAAGTGCTTACTCAATTATTTATTTTTCATAAATTCAGTAGGGACAAAAAATAAAACTTGAATTCAAATCAACTTAGGATCAATTTGTTAATACTTTTCAAAAGTGTGTATATGGCTAAAAATAATCTTAAGTGTTTTTAGGACAAAAAAATTTCATTAGTAATATTTTAAATAACTCATTTGAAATCCTAAAATATACATGAAGTGTTCTTTTAATAACAACATTGAGATATTTATTTATTAAATCAACAAAATTTTTCTTGAAGTAATTAAAATATTTATGTATTAATCTTTAAATATGAATTTATTTTCTTATAAATTTTATTAAAAATTTGAAATTTTTTTTATAATTCAAAACTTTCAAATCTCTTAGTAATTATTTTTTTAAAAGATTCCTATAATAATAAAAAAATATATTTAACTTTAAATAAAATAAATATTTACTTATTTATTTGTTAATTCAAATATTTTTATAATTTTTTTATTTAATCATAAAATTAATTATTTTAGCTTTTTGTTAGTAGTAATTTTTATGTATGTTCATTTATTAATTAAACTAACTTAAATAATGATTGTAATTACATAAATAATTATTAAATGTTTTCTAATACAAATATTAAAATTTTGTAATTAAATATTCTAGAAATATATGTTGTATAATTTTTAAAATTTTATAATCATAAAAATAGTTATTTTTATCTATATTAATATAAATTTGTATTTGTATTTATATATATATATATATATATTTGAAATTATTTATTTATAATATCCTATTTTTTATAATTATATGAGGAGAAAGTGTCTTCTAGGAATTGCTCATCTATAGACCATGACATACCTTTAATATACAAAATTATATAAAATATTTAAACAAAAAATATATAAAAATAAATTAAATAGTATAGATTAGCAATAAAAATTATCTGTAGCCCAAATAGCTAGGAAAAAATTCATAGTTAAATGCATATATTTTGTTAAAATTATCATTTAAAGAATAATCACTTGCAATTAAATATAAAATTATAAAAAAATATAAAATATTATTTACCAAGGGAATTTGTCTCGAACTAATTAGCCAGACATTACTAAAATACCCAACATTCTTTGCGTGAAAATTTATGATAATTTTAGCTAGGGATAATTTTCAATAGAAAATTTTTGATTCTAATCCATCACAAATCCATCACAAATATATAATTCAATGCAAATTTAAACATTTCTTGCTATTCCCTAGCTAATCCATTGCTAATTATTTAGGGTTTTTTCTCTAAATAAATTTTCATAGCTAAAAAAATATTTTTTTTTAGTGAGATAGCTAACTAGATAGATAGACGAATGGATAGACAAATAGAAAGATAGATAGATATATAGATCAATATATAAATAGACTGATAGATAGATAAAATATAGATAGATAGATAAATAGGAAGTTAGATAGACAAATATATTGACTAAAAGAAAGACTGATAGATAGATAAATAGATAGATATATAGATAGACATATATATAGATAAAACAAAAGATAGATAGATAAATAGAGATATAGATAGATGAATAGATAAAAAAACAAACAAAAGAAAAGATAGATGGTCAGAAAGAAAGATAGACATATAGGCAATTAAAAAGTCATATAGTCGGTTAGTTAGGTAGGTAGATAGTAAGATAGGTAAGCAAATAGAAAGAGAAATATACAGACAGATATACAAATAGACAAAAAGATTGACAGACAAAAATTACACAAACAATAAATAGGTATATATATAGATAGATTGATAGATAGTTTGATAGACAGATTAATAAACATATTGATATATAGAAAAATAGATAGACAGACAAATAGATATAAAGACAAATAGATAGATAGTTAGAAATAAAGATTGATGAATAAATAGAGAGATACATAGATAAAAACATAGAGAAAAATATAAATAGATAGATAGATGTATATAAAAATAGATTTACAAATAGATAAAAAAGATAGATAGAAAGATAAAAAGATAAAAAGATAGATAGATAGATAGATAGAAACATAGGTAGATAGATTGATAGATAGAATGATAGATATATTGGTAGATAGATTGATTGATAAATTAATAGACAAATAGAGATAGATTGATAGATAGAAAGATAGATATACAAAAAGATAGATAGATAGATATATACATAGATAGATAAATAGATAAATAGATAGATAGATAGAGAGATAAATAGATAGATAGATAGATAGAGAGAGATCGATAGATAGATAGATAGACAGATAGATAGAAAAATACAAAGACAAAAAGTTTGATAGATATATTGAAAGTTAGATAGTTAGATAGATAGAGTGATTTATAGATTTATAGTTAGACATATTGATAGAAAGATAAATAGATATAATTAAAGATAAACAGATAGATAAATTGATAGATGGATATAGAAAGATAGATATATAGAAAGATAGAAAGATAATCAGATATATAGATATAGAATAATAGAGATATAGAAAGAGAGTCAGATAGATATATAGATAGATAGATATATAGAAAGATAGATTAAAAAAAAGATAGATAGATAGAAAAGCAGATAGATAGATAGAAAGATAAATAGATAGATAGAGAGAAAGACAAATAGATATACATATAGATAGATAGTCAGATAGATAGATAGAGAAATAGATAGATAGAATGATACACAAATAGATAGACATAAAGATATAAAAAAATATAGAAAGATAGAGAATGGATATATATATATAATATATATATATATATATATATATATATTGACAAATAGATATACAGATAGATAGATAGAT
>JAREIK010000369.1:68699-229207 GCA_029783825.1 Sapria himalayana | reverse complement strand
TCGATTAATTTGTTTATTTATCTATCTATCAATCTATTGATAAATTTGTATATCAATCTTTCTATCTATTTGTCTATCAATCTAACTATTAAGCTATTAATCTATATGTCTGTCAATCTGTCTAACAGTCCATTTATCAAACTTTCTATATACATATCTATCTATGTACATATCTTTCTGTCTATCTATATGTCTATCAATATATTAATATATATATATATATATATATATATATATATATCTCTCTCTCTCTCTCTCTCTCTCTATCTCTCTCTCTATCTCTCTCTCTTTCTATCTATTTTCTATCTTTTTTTGTCAATCTATCAATCAATAAATCTATCTTTCTTTCTATCTCTCTATCCATCAATCTATTTGTCTATCTATCTGTCTATCTAGTTATCTATTTATCTATCATCTATCTCTCTATCTATAAATCTATATATCTATATATCTATATATCTATCTGTATAGTAATATATCTATCTATCTATTTGTGTATCTTTCTGATTATATATTTGTCTATTTAAGTCTATTAATCTATATATCTATCTATCAAACTATCTATCTATCTCTATATCAATTTGTGTATCAATCTGTATATCAATCTATCAATAAATTTGTCTATCAATCTTTCTTATATTTATATGTCTATCTATATGTCTATCTATATTTCTATCTATGTAGCTATCTGTGTATCTATTTTCTATCTATCTGTCAATTTATCTGTCTATATATATATATATATATATATATATATCGATCTCTCTATATATCTACCTATATATCTATATATTTGTCTACCTATTTATTTATATATTTGTCTATCTACCTATCTATGAATCTTTCTATCTATCTGTCTATCAATATCTCAATCAATTTGTTTATCAACCTATCTATCAATATGTCTATCAAGCAATCTATCAATTTATGTATCAATATGTCTATCAATATAACTATAAATCTATCTATCAATCTATCTATATATCTATCTATATTTGTATCTATATTTCTATATATCTATCTGTCTATCTATCTATCTGTCTATCAATTAGTCTATCTATCTATCTAGATATCTATCTGTATTTGTATCTATATTTCTATATATCTATCTGTCTATCTATCTATCTGTCTATCAATTAGTCTATCTATCTATCTAGATATCTATCTGTATGTATGTCTATCTATCTATCTATTTATCTATCTTTCTATCTATCTATCTGTCTGTCTATTTGTCTATCTATCTATCTATTTATTTGTCTATCTATCTATCTACTATCTAACTAACTATCTATCTATTTATGTCTATGTATCTATCTATCTATCTATCTTTCTATCTATAAGTCTAGCTGTTTGTCACTCTTTTGGTCTAGCTACCTATCTGTCTACCTAACTATCTATTTTCCAAACTATTTATCTGCCTGATTATCTCTCTATTTGAATATCAATCTATCTTTCTATTTGTTTGTCTACATGTCTGTCTATCTACATATCTATTTATGTATATATCTATTTTTCTATATATATATGTATCGATCTATCTATCTATCTATCTATATGTCTATCTATCTTTCTAACTATTAGTATATCAATCAATCTATATGTTCATCTATATATCTATATATCTATTTATCTATATATCAATCTATATATCTATATGTCTATCTATCTATATATAAATATATATTTTTGTATCTTTCTATCTGTCTATCTAACAATCTATCTATCTATCTCTCTACCTATCTTAAAATCTATCTAAATATCTATATATATATGTCAATCTTTCTATCTAACTATCTAACTATTTGTGTAATTATCTATTCAACTATCTGTTTATCTTTTAATATATATATATATATATATATATATATATATATATATATATATATATATATCATTCTTTCTATCTATATATCTGTCTATCTATCTAACTACCTATTTGACTATTAATATAACTATTATTCTATTTATCAATTTCTCTATATATCTTTCTATCTACAAGTCTATCAATCTATGTATCTTTTTGTCTATATATCTGTCTATCTAATTGTATATCTATCTATTTATCTATCATTCTATTTATCTAAATTTAAATCTACATATCTATTTTTCTATCAATTGATCACTCTATCTATCTATATAATCGCTCTATTTATCTATCTATATATCTATTTATCTATCTATTTGTCTATCAATATCAGTATGAATCTGTCCATCTATCTATTTATCTATCTGTCTATCTCTTTATCTGTTAATCTTCTATCAACCTATCTATCAATTTGTATATAAATTTATCTATCAATTTATTTATAAATCTATCTATATATGTTTATATCTATGTTTCTATCTATGTATCTATCTATCTACCTGTCTGTCTGTCTAACTATCTATATAAATATCTATCTATCTTTTGTCTATCTATCTATTTGTCTATCTATCTATCTATCTATCTTTTTTTTATAAAAGGAGTTTATTAATATTAGCTCTCTCTTTTGGCGGAGGAATACCATTTTTACAAACTAAAATCTATCCATTCCCCACTTATAACCTTAATCTTTAACATCAAACTTAAAATTAACATTAAAATTAAAAAAGCTAATCATCTATCCTAAATAATAATATGCAATTCATGCACTTGTTTGAGGTTAGCTTTAAATTTCTCGCGTATAGCTTTATCATTCCTTGATATATTCTTTAGCATCCGATTGAGCATCTACTTCTACATGAGTGTCCATAAGTTTCTGCCCTCATAGACTCCCAGTTTCTGCTTATTTTGTATAGACTTTGCTGTTTTCCTGCAAAAAAAACCACATGTATACATACTCTCCATTCGACTAGCTTACCTTAAGGCTGCTATTGCGTCCTACCTTTGATGTTATCTTTTACTCTTTAATCCTGATGCACTTTATCCTGTCTCCATTTCTACTTACCTCGGTGCCGCTTTAAACTCAGAAGCTGATTCTTCCAGCTTTGGAGAGCTTCCAGACCTTTCTCCTATTCTAGACACTTTGAATTCCACCTAGACTATAAGCTACCGTAACTTAACACAAACTGTAACATTAAAACAAACTGTAAATATGCTACTGGATTCTAGACCTTTCTCCTATTCTAGACTGTAACATTAAAAAGCTACTGTAACATTAAAACAGACTGTAACATTAACACAGACCTTTCTCCTATTATTGACACATGACTTTTTACAACATTCGCACATAACCTCTTAACTTATACATTAAAATAGACTGTAAATAACAAAATATCACATGCTCTAACATTCCAAAATTCCAGCAGCTACTAGATTTTCTGGTTGTTTATACAATGAACTTCGCTGCTAAGAAAAAAGAAATTACAGTAAAATATGCTAACAGCCATTATCTTACCTTACCCTATTACCTTTGCCTGCATAATGTACATACCTGTTAACCTACAGAGACAAAAATTCCCCTGTACAGAAGCTACCACAATACCATAACAGTTAACAGCTTATATTTTTATAATTCTCATATTCTATTTTTTCTGTTAATACAATCCTTCCTGAGTAATAAATAAGGGAAGGCCTTCCTGTCTAATTTTGCTATTCCTTTTAGTTTTTCTGGCATCGAAACCTCATCAAATTCATGTTCTCCTCTTATCGAACCTAATCTTGCAAGGATATCCGCCAAAGTATTGGCTTCTCTATATATATATGTAAGATTGATGCATTAAGTACTTTAATGAGGTTCAAAATAATTTCCATTTCTTCCTCATACCTCCAAAGAATTATTTTTCCACTTACTAAATTTACCAAAAGCATGGAGTCTATCATTTAAAGGCGTTAAATAATTTTCTCATTTTCCTTCGTCTATCTATCTATCTATCTTTCTTTTTGTTTATATATCTGTCAATCTATATGCCAATCAATCTATCTATCTATTTATCTATTTGTAAATTGATTTATCTATATATTTGTCTATCAAACTATCATTCAAAATTTTATCTATCTGTCTATCTCTTTGACTAATAATCTATCTATCTATCTGTCTATCAATTTGTGTATCAATCTATATATCAATCAATTTTTCTATCATTCAATCAATCTATCTATCTATTAATCTTTCTTTTATTTATATGTCTATCTACCTGTCTAACTATGTTTCTATCTATAAAGCTTGTTGTCTATCTACTTTCTATATATATATCAATTTATCTATCTATCTATATATCTATCTATCTATCTATCTACCTATTAACCAATATATCTTTTTATCTGTCTATCTATTTATTTATCTATCTACCTATCTTTTTATCTATGATTCATTCTATCTATCAGTCTATAAATCTATCAATCAATTTGTATATCAACTTCTCTTTCAATATGTCAATCAAGCTATCTATCAATTTGTCTAACTATATTTCTAACAATCAAAATATAAATCAATCTATCTATATATATGTCTCTATATATGTCTATCTATCTATGTATCTATCTGTCTATATATCTATCTATCTATCTATGTATATATCTATCTATCAATCTATATATCTATCTGTCTATCTATCTATATATCTTTATATCTATCTATCAATCTATCAATCTATATATCTATCTATTTGTCTATGTATGTGGCTCTATATCTATCTATCTTTCTTTCTTTCTTTATGTCTATCAGTCTAGTGTCTATCTATCATATGTTCTAGCTATTTGTATGTCAGCATAACTTTTAATCTACCTGACTATCTATCTACCTGATTGTCTCTCTATTTGAATATCTATCTATCTGTATTTCAATCTGTTTTAACTATCTGTCTATTTATCTATATATCTATCCGTAAAACTATTTATCTATCAATTGATATATCTATCTATCTATCAGTCTATTTACCTATCTATATAACTATTTATCTATATCTGTATCAATCTGTCCAATTATCTATTTATCTATCTACCTATCTGATTATCTGTTAATCTGTCTATCAACTTGTCTATCAATTTGTATATAAATTTATCTATCAATGTATCAATCTATCTATCTATATATGTTTCTATCTATGTATCTCTCTATCTTGTTATCTATTTTTCTATTTATCTAAAAATATATATAAATATAAATATATAAATCTAAATATAAATATAAATATATATATATATGTCGAAAAATCTATCTATCTTTTTATCTATCTATCTGCCAATCTATATAATAATCTATCTGTCTATCAATTTATCTATCTGTAAATCTATTTGTTATTATATCTGTCAATCAAACTATCATTTATATCTCTATCTATCAAGTTATCTATTTGTCTAATAATCTATCTATATTTCTGGTATATTTATCTATTTATTTGTCTATAATCTATCGATCGATCGATCTATCTATCTACCTATCTATCTATTGGTTTATATAACTATATTCTATCTCTCTTTCTATCTGTATATCTATCTGTCTATCATATATATATATATCTATCAATCTATCTATTTTTCTATCTATATGTTTATCTATCTATCTATCTATTAATCTATCTATCAATCTATCTATAAATTTGTCTATCAATCTATCAATCAATTTGTCTATCTATCTGTCCATCGATCTATCTATCTATCTATTTGTCTATCTATCTCTCTATTTATCTATCTATCTAACTATCTATATGTGAATCTACCTTTTTATCAATCTTTCTATATATTTATTGTTCTATCTGTCTATTTATCTATCTATCTATAAATCTATCTATCTGTCTATCAATCTAGTTATCAATCAATCAAACTAACTATCTATCAATCTATTTATCAATCTTTCTATCAAAATGTCTATCTTTTAGTCTATTTATTTGTCCATCCATCTATCTAACTATCTAATATTCTATCTATCTGTCTAACTATTTGCTTGCCTGTTTATCTTTTTGGCTATTCGTCTATATGCCGGATTGTTTGTCTACTTGACTATCTCTTTGTCTATCTATTTTTCTGCTATCGATCTATCTCTATATCCACCTATCTATTTGTTTACTATCTATCTATCTATGTATTTATATATCTATCTATCTATCTATATGTATCTCTAATTATCTATTTATTTTTCTATCTATTTATGTATCAATCAATCAATCAATTTATCTATCTATCTATCTATCTATCTATCTATCTGTCTATATATCTGTCTATATCTATCAATCTATTTGTCTATCTATCTGTCTATCTATCTGTCTATCTATCTGTCTATCTATCTGTCTATCTATCTATCTATGTATCTGTCGATCTAAATATCTATCTATCTAATTTTTTATCTATATATTTATTTTTTTGTTTATCTATTTGTCTATATATTTATCTATCTATCTATCTGTCTGTCTGTCTATCAATCAATCTATCTACATGTCTATCTATCTATCTATCTATTTATATATTTATCTATATAATAATCTATCGGTCTATCTATTTGTTTATCTAACTAATTATCTATCTATTATATATCTATTTATCTATATGTATATCAATCTATTAATCTATATATCTACCAATCTGTCTATTAATAGATTTTTCTACGTGTCTTTCAATATGTCTATTAATCTATTTTTCTATGTGTCTTTCAATCTGTCTATAAATATATCCATCTATCTTCTTATCAATCAATCTATCAATCTATATATGTATCTATCTATCATTCTATTTATCTATCTATCTGTAAATTTATTTATTAATGTATCTATCAAACTATGTATTAATTTGTCAATTTTTCTTTTTATCTAAGTGTTTTTCTATCCATCATTTTGGTTTGTCTATCTGTCTATCTTTCTATCTATCAATTAGACTGATTATCAGTCTATCTATATATCTATCATTCTCTATATCAATCTGTCAATATAATTTGTTTAACTATATATCATTCTATTTATTAGTATATCTATTTATTTATCTATCTATGTATCTTTTATTCTATTTATCTATCTATTTATCTCATTGCCTATATATCTTTCTACCTATCTATTTCACTATCTATTTGTCTATCTTTCTATCTATCTATCATTCTATTATTCTATCTATTTTTCATTTTAAATTTCTATCTATCTATTTGACTAATAATCTATCTATAAATTATCTATCAATTTGTCTACCTATCTATCCATCTATATATATGTCTATCTATTGGTGTATAAATCTTTCTATCAATATGTTAATCTATATGTCTATATATATATATGTCTATCTATCTATCTATATAAAATATCTTTTTATTTATCTATCTAACTGTCTTTATATCTATCTATCTAACTGTCTTTATATATCTATCTATCCAACTATCTATCAATTTTTCTATCAATATATCTATTTGTCTATCTATCTATCTATCAATTTATCTATTAATCTCTCTATCAATATATCTTTCAATCTATCATTCAATTTGTCTAACAATCTATCTATCAAATAATCTATAATTATATCTATTTATCTATCTATCTATCTATTTATCTATGTATCTATTTATCTATCTAGCTATCTATTTATTTGTCAAGCTTTGCATTTATCTTTTTTTCTATAAATCTATCTCTATGTAATTTAATCTATCATTCTTTCTATTTTCTATCTATTTATATGTGTATCTATCTGCCTATATATCTATCTATCTATCTATCTATCTAATCTATCTATCTATATGTCTATCTAATCGACCTATCTATCTGTGAATCAATCAATCTATCTATCTATTTATCTATTAATCAGTTTATCAATTTAAATATCAAACTATCTTACTATCTGTCTATTTATATGTTTATTTGTCTATTTGTCTATTTGTCTATTTATTTATCTGTTTATCTATCTATCTATTTAATTGTTTGTCTATTTTTTTTTCTATCTTATATTTATCTATCTATATATCTGCCTAAATATCTTTCTCTCTCTATCTATCTAAATGTCTATCTATCTGTGTATATATATATGTCTATCTATTTGTCTAACTATTTGTCTATCTTGCTATCTATCTATCTATCATTTTGCCTATCAATATATCTATCTATGTGTCTATTAATCTATTTATCAATATGCCTATCTATTTCTCTATCTACTATATTTCAATCTTTATATCTATCTGTCTATCTATCTATATGTTTGTCTATCTGTCTATCTATATGTCTATATATTTGTCTATATGTCTATCTATCTATCAATCTTTCTATCTATCTATATGTCAATCTATCTTGCTAATAATCTATATATTTATATAATTATTAATCTATCTATCTGTTTGTCTTTCTACCTATATATCTATAAGTCTATTTATTTATCTATCTATCTGTCTATATATCTATCTATATATCTAACTATCAATTTGTCTATCTATTTGTCTATCAATCTATCTATGAATCTATTTATCAATATGTTTATAAATCTATTTATCAAATTGTTTATAAATCTATTTATCAATTTGTCTCTCAATCTTTCTATTTATTTATCTATCTATTTGTCTATCAATTTTTTTATAAATCTATCTCTCAATAAATTAATCAATCTTTTTTTCTATTTTTCAATCTATCTTCCTATATATCTTTCTAATTATTTATCTATCTATACATCTATAAGTATATCTATGTGTCTAACTATCTATCTATATATCTAGTATTCTATTTATTTGTCTATCTTTTTATATATCTATCCATCTATCTATCAGTCTAAGAATCTATCTACCCATTTTCTATCTATCTATTTATCTATCCATCTGTCTATCAAACTGTCTATCTATCTTTCTATCTATTTGTTTGTTTGTCAACCTGTCTACCTGTCTGTTTGTCTATCTATTTATTTGGTTGGTTTCTATTTGAATGAATGTCTATCAGCCTGTCTATTTGTCTACTTAACCTTTTGTCGGTCTAATTAACTATTTGTCTCTCTGTCTATATATCTATTTATCTATATATATATATATATATATATATATATATATATATATATATCTATTTATATACCTATCTATTTATCAGTGTATTTTTCTGTGATTCTATATGTCTATCTCTAAGTCTATCTATCTATCTATTTGTGTATATATTTGTCTATATATCTATCTGTATGTATATATTCTGTCTATCTATATGAATATCTATTTGTCTATCAATCAATATGTGTATCTATCTATCTATCTTCCTATTTGTCTATCAATCTGTCTATTTATCTATCTATCTATCTATATGTCTGTCTATCTATCAGCCTATATATCTATCAGTATATTTATTTGTTTATTTATCTGTCATCTATCTGTTTATATATCTGTCTATCTATCTATCTTCCTATCTATCTGTCTATCTGTCTATCATTTTATTTGTCTATCTGTTTATCTAGCTATCTCTCTTTCTGTCTATCTTTCTATCTATCTCTCGACCTATCTATTTTTATTTCTATATGTTTATCTATCTATCTGTCTATCTATCTATATGTCTAACTATCTATCTTTATATCTATTGATCTATCTTTATATCTATGTATCTATCTATCTAACTAATTAACTATCTGTCTGTCTGTCTATCTTTCAGTCTCTCTATCTATCTATCGGGCTAGTTATTTATCTAATATTCTATATATCTATATATCTATCTATTGGTCTATCTATTTGTAAATCTATCTATATATATATTGGTCTATCTATCTAAATGTCTATATATCCATCTATCTATTTGTCTATCAATTTGTCAATCAATCATATATTACAATATTTCTATCAATCTATGTATCTATCTGTCTATCAACATGTTTATCAATCTTTCTATCAATTTGTCAATCAATCAATCAATCTGTATATCTATAAATCTATCAATAAATCAATCTTTCTATCTATCTGTCTGCCTATCTATCTATCTATCTATCTAAAGCCTTTCTATCACTTTATATATCTGTCTAATAATCTATTATCTATAAATATATCTATCTATCTGCCTATCAATCAATCAATCAATCTTATATTTTTCTATAATTCTATCTAATTATCTATCTATATATCTATTTGCCAATCTATCTATCTATTTATCTTCATATTTATCAATGATCTATATCTCTATCTAGTTATCTATCATTCTATCTATCTCTCTGAAAATCAACTATTTATCAATTTGAATATCAATCTATCTATTAAAATATCTTTCAATCATTCCATCAATCTCTATATTAATCTTTTTATACATCGATCTATCTATATTTCTATGTATGTATCTATCTATCTGACTATCTTTCTGTCTATCTATATGTCTATCGACCTGTCTATCTTTCTATCTATTTGTCTATTTTTATGTCTAGCTTACTGTTTATATCTCTCAATCAATCTATCTATCTCTATGACAATATATTTATTTATCTTTCTATCTTTCTATCTGTCTATCTATCTGCCTATATAACTATCTAATCTATATAATCTATATATCTATCTTTCAATCTATCTATTTATATTTCTGTCTATCAATTTATCTATGAATTTATATTTCAAATTATCTATCTATTTATATTTCTGCTTGTCTGTCTATCTATCTCTCTATCTATTTTTTTTGTTTCTTTATCTATCTATATGTCTATCTATCTAACTGCCAAAAATCTACTTACAAAACTATTTTTCAATCTATCTATTTATCTGTCTGCCTATTTGTATATTTATCTCTCTATATTTCAATCAATCAATTAATTTCTATCTATCTATTTGTATATCTATCTATCTATCTGTCTGTCTGTCTTTCTATCTATTTATCTGTCTATCTATTTATCTATCTATCAATCTATTTGTTTATCTATCTATCTATCTATCTATTAATTAATCAATCAATCTATCTATATTTTAGTCTATCTATCAGTCTATCTATCTATCTATTATCTAACTATCTATATATCTATCTATCTTTTTATTAATCTATATATTTATAGATCTATTTATCTAACTATTTTTCTATATATCTATATGTCTATCTATATGTTTATCAATTTGTCTATCAATATTTCTAACAATTAGTCTATCAATCTTTTTATCAATTTATTTATCAATTTCATTATAAATCTTGCTATCAATCTTTCTATCAATATGTCAATCAATCTATTTATCAATCTATCTTTCAATATTTCTATTACTCTATCTATTTATCTATCTATCAATATGTCTATCAAACTGCCTATTAAACTGTATATCTATCTGTCTTTCAACTTATCTATATATCATTTTGTCTATCTATCTATATATGTGTCTATCTATCTACCAATCTATCTATGAATATATCTATCTATCTATCTTTTCTATCTATCTCCACTACGAGAAAATGTCGATTTAGCTAGGAAAATTTAGCTATGGATAAAATTTCTAGCTAATTAGCAAGATATTAGCTTGGAAATAACAACAGATATTTGATTTTACATTAAATTAAAATTGTGCGATAGATTAGTGATAGATTAGCGATGGAAATGTTCGTTTGAAAATATTCCATTGCTAATATTTCATAAATTACGCGCCAATAATTACGAGAAATTTAGCAATGGATTTCGTTATGGAATTTTCTTAGCTAATTATATCGAGACAAAATCTATCACTACATAATTATCTTAACCTTTGTTTTACTATTTTATATTTTATTACAAGCAATTATCTCTTAAATTTTATTTTTCACAAAATATATCCATTTAGCTATCAATTTTTCCCAAGATATTTAGGCTGAACATAATTTTCATCACTAATCTTTAATGATTTAATTTATATATATATTATTTATTTTAATATTTTTTTAAATTTTGTATATTAAAGGCACTTATTCCATGGTCTATATATTAGCGATCCTTGAATGAAACATTCTTCTCCTATAATTATAAAATAAGTTACTATAAAAAATAATTTAAAAAATATATAAATACAAAAAAATTAATATTAATAAAGACTACAATAACTATTAATAAAGTCTACAATACCTATTAATATAGACAATAATAACATTAAATAATTAATTTTATTATTATTAAAATTTTTAAAGATATTTAAAAAAAATGAACATACATTAAAATTTCTACTAATAAAAAGATTAAATAATTCATTGTATGATAAAATATAATATATTTACAAAAATATCATATTTAATGAAAAAAATAGTAAATATTAATATTATTTTAAGTATAAAAAATAGTTTTATGCCTAAAGGAAATTTTATAAAAAATAATTACTAAAAAATTTTAAAATTTTGAATTATAAAAAAATTTCTAATTTTTCATAATCTTTAAATGAAAATAAATTAATATTTAAAGATAAATACAGAGATGTTTGCCCCTATTGAAATTTATAAGAACTAAATAATGAGTTAAATTTATAATATTAGCTTTTAATATTCCGTCTTTATTAAATTTAATAAATATAAATTTTTCTTAAAAATTATATCACTTTAGTAATTTTTAGAATTTTATAAATTATAAATTATATCAAATAATATGAAAATTTATGCCTTTAAAATTATTTCATATCATCTTCATAAAAAATAGTATGAATTCTAAAAAATTTATAAACTTAAAATATATACATTTATATAAGTTTTTAACAAAAAGAGTATGTATAAATTTTTAGGAAAGTGTCTTGGTGACCAATAATTTTTTCATGTATGCCTTGCCATATTAAGTTTACAAATCTTGTAGTCATTTGATTTTTTTTTTCTATTTGGAAAACCAAACATCTATTTTTTTGAAATTATTTATATTTTTATTATTTAATTGAAAGGTATTTGTTTTTCATATGTGTCTTGCTACACACACTTTAACTTGTTGAAAATAATTTATTATGAAAATAAAAGGATGAGACTTTATGTTTTATATATATTTATCGTATATTAAATATTTTGATAATTTAAAATTAAAACATTAATGGAATTTTAAAACCTAATAAAACTTAGTAAACTTAATAGTTAGAGAAACTATAAGTCTCTATCTTTCTCCATTGGTCTCTCTCTCTGACTCCAACATATTGAAAAATGAAACATAAGTCATAAATGTCCAGAAAAACATATTGCTAGGGTTTGGGAAACATAGACGCTGCACAGCATTGACGCATCGTCATAGTCATGGCATACCCATGAAGAAAATTTGATCTTTAAGGACTGGAAGCAATTTGCATCATGCTAGTTTTACTGAACTCCGGGGATGACAGATAAATTAGTGTTATCGCAATAGCCTTCCAGCAAGTCACCTTTTTCCTAAGTAATCCCAAGGGTGTCAATCATGCCAGGCCAGCACTATCAATAATTCTGCAAATTGCTCGGCATCATCTAGGTCCTAAATAGGTTTCTATGTTGAGGAAAAAGAGAATGGTCTCTCATGTGCATTCTTTATGCTCAAGAAAGGAGTCCCAGTAATTCAAAGATTCGTCTTCTAATTTCATTTGAACAATGATCGTGGACCTCAATCCTTCATTGAGTGTTCTCACTGTGGCGGCTGAGTGATAGCTCGCTACAATGAGAAATGACCAATGAACTTGAACTAGTTGGCCATTTGAAAATTCTCAGAGATTGGAAGAGGGTTTGTAGTAATAAAAAATGATTCATCTGTTATATCTGCTACTAAACTAATTGTTTATGTACATTCTCTATACCAATGTCGCACTTTAGCCTTGATTCTTTTTTGTAATTGCTTATTTCCATCATGATATTGGTTAAAAATATGATCACTTATAATTTGTTCAAAATAAAGACTAATATGCACGTGTATTCAAAATAAAAAGTGAGATGCTTAAAATGGTTTAATCATGTATACAATATAGCTCTAATTTGTAAAGGTGAAGATGAAATAAAATAATTGTAAGGATTAAAAATTGACATTTGTTAGGGTTATAAATAATGTTCTTTAGTACATTTTAACATAATATTGTGTTCATGATAAAATTTGTTCAAAAATGAGACCAAATCAAATCATTCGAATCCTTACCCTTTTGATCAAATTGATATATATGAATTTGTTAATCATTAATATGGGACTACCCAATTCAATTCGAACCTTAATATATTAATGGGGTGTTTAGAATGCATATAATGCTGTTGTAATAAAATTGTCATGAACTATATAGACATGTGCCTTTAAATAACGCATTTCCTTTATCATGCGTCTTGCTATGTATACATCTTTTTGAAGAATGAAGTTAGCAAAGGTAGACGTATGACTCTTCCTTTGATCCATATCATCCGTGGGAATTCGTAGAGTAACTTGCCTCCTTTTTTTTGTTACGATCTAATACATATATTTGTTCAATTTTAAACTTCATTTGTCCTGCACAGTTGTTTAAGGACGAACACTATATAAAACGGATTGATCCATGTCTAATGCTAACCAATCCACATTGCAAATCAATTCCATTAGATAAAAATTATTCCTGGATAGCATTCTTTAAAGAAGCATTGTATATCTTTAGCTAATTCGCTACATTCTTTTTGTCTTAACAATGGTTTATAATTTTGATAAATATCATTTGATATAGTTAATAAAGTTTTACCATATAGCATAGGTATGAAGAGTACTTTGATTAATTTATGAGTGAGACTTGGAATTACTATGTTAAGTAGATTTTCAGACAATTTCTTGATCTAGTATCTCAGAAGTTCATCTAAAATATTACGGTAAATATCTTTAATTAAAAAAGTATTATCTTCAATGAAAGGTATAAGATTAGTAAATGAGGCTAATTTTGTATCTAACATAAAATAACTTATAATTTGATAAGCACTTTCTCAATTATCTTGTATGATAGGAATTTGCATTAGATTAGTACTATTTTTAAGACATAGATACTTGCTTATGAACTGATAGGGATCAGCCACATCATTATCTTTTACAATTTGGAGGAGATCCTCATCCGATAAATTATCATCCATATTATTTTTATACCATAAGAAAGTACTCTCATAAGTTATGAACTTCTTACAATGAAAAGCAGCAGCACTGCTTATTGTTCTATATACATTTACTTCAACGGTCAATTTACCATCTACTACGTCTCACTAGAGAAAAGAATTAGACTTCTAGCTAAATCATGCTCATGAAAATGGAATTCCCCAACATGGTAAATTATTCCACGAAAGTCAATGAAGGCCAGTAGATAGAATTTATAATTGTAGGCTGATGCTAGTTTGATTGTGAAAGTTTCATATCGAGCACATTGTATACGCTCCATGAGAATCTTAACCAAATCATCATAATTACTTAGAAATGGGTACTTTTCTTAAACTGTTTATAAGTATACCTTACTATTTCTATGGATCTACTAACATTCACTTTTAAAAGACTTTCAGGCATAAGTAAACCATGTTTAACTAAGAGTTGATGTTTCTTTTTAATGAAGCTCAATACATCCTTATTAATATTAAAAGCATATTCCTGTAATTTATTCGAGGCTAAGCACAATTATGTATATCCAGTATTTAGATGAATATTAAAATGGGTCAAGTTATGGGATGTATTTATGAGAAAGTGCTGATAAATATCACCTATTGGGTCAGATTAGTACCCACCACACAAATTTGATATATAAAAAGGTGGTATTAAATCCTCACTTATGGGTCTCCAAGTCTTAGGCTTACATATTATTAATAGATTGAGTTTGATCGGAATCATGTCATTCTCAAAATTACAAATTGCATATAAATTGCTTAAGATTGAGATTTTTTTACCATCCTTATCCTTTACATAATATTCATTAAAGTTGAATTGACTTGTAACCTCAATCATATGTCAATCCAATAAGAATTCAACCAAACACATGCCTATCACATATTTCTTATATTATTTCTTTTTAGGTTTTCCATTAGACAGCTTAACCTGTTGTGCCTTCTCATTACAGCTAGAATCCTTGTCTGACACTATTTTCATATCTCGCTTTTTTGCGCCTTTCAAGACATGAGCTTGGAATCTTACACACATTTTCAGATATTCAATCAGAGTTGATATGGAAACTACGAAGTAATCTTTAATACAGTTGAAGAGAGAACCTAGTACATAAATAATAATGATCTCCAAACTGTAATGATCTAAATATTGAATAGGTGATACTAAGACAATGTGATCAAGGTAGATCTTGAGATAATCCTTAGTTGTTGTCTTCTCTTTAGAGATCATCATCTTAAATATTTCACTCGTATGCTCATACAAATTGGGTTTCACCTCATCATACATTGAAGTATAGCCCTCAATTAACTTTTGCAAATAGAATAATTCACTCTCTGTTAGATGAGACCTAGAATTCTTTCTCAATATATCCAGTACATCATCCTGATAACTCATTACATTCGAATAAGTACTTTGATATCTGTCAAGATCCTTCTCAATATCATAATATACTTGATCCTAGATATCCATTGTTAAATCATGAAATCTACTATAGATAACCAAATTAAATGAACATCTATGTACATGCACACTTCTGTTAGACCCAAAGATTTTCATACTAGGATATAAGAATTATAAAACCTAAAAAATCAAGTAATAAAAACCTCTTGCCTTGAACGAGGTCTATGAGGCACCTTTTTAGGTAGGAACTTCCTTTTCTTGAAACCACATATGAGGCACGCTATTAAAAATAAGAGACACTCGACACTCCTCTAGCCTTTACTAAGATCTTAATACAAAATCCACCTTCTCTATGAAAGATGAATTGTGTACTATACATTAACACTCATACAAAATCGACACTCCAAATTTTTCGAGAAAATGTACGGGGGAGGGGGGGGGGGTGTTGATCCATCGAGGGGAAAAGGGGGATGGGTTTCCTAGTTACAACTTTTTGGAAAAAAAAGTACCTCCAATCCGTGCTGATCTTTAGAGCCAAAAACATGATTTTATCTCTAAAGATCAGCCAGAGTAGGTACAAAAATGTCTCGCCACACGGGAGGGTCAAAGTCAAGCATTGAGCATGCTCAATATTTGGTATAATTTTAAAATTTAAAATATTTTATATTTTTAGTGGTTGTCCTAATAGTCCAAATAAATCAAACTGTACATAGTTTTATTAATTTTATTAAAATTTTTTAACATTTGTTATTTTTAGACTTAATAAATATATACTCTAGGCTGGAGAATTGAGTTGAGATGCTAATTTTTATGAGATTTTTAGGAAGATACATGTAAAAAAAGCGGATGGTCAGTTTGTTGACAACAAGTCTCAGATGATTGCGGTAAGAATCTCTTTATATTAATATAATTTTATAATATTATAGTAAACTTTGAAAGTTGTTTGGAATACAAAATATTAAATTTATTTTATGTATATCTAGAATAGTATTTTTCTCTAGTTTATCACAGGAACTCATGGAAGAACATGTGACAGTTACTTCTCAACAAGTTGAGGGTTCTATGGATTTTTAACCAATTTACTATGATCTTATCTATTTGGAGACCATATGAGGTCATAAGAAGCAGCGAGTGTATGACATTAGCTCGAAGGAAGTGGCATTTTGTTGTAGCAGTCGTGCTTCCAATTTATATATCATAACAATGGTGGATGAGGTGGTCGAATAATAAGTAATGGAAACAAATGAATGTTTTGAAGTTATGGAAACCAAAATGAAAGAGAAGGATGAGCATATATTTCATTTGAAGGAAGAAATGCAGAAAATGAAAGATGATAAGGATGAGCAGATTAATCATTTGAAAGAAGAAATGCAAGAAATTAAAAAAATAAATGATGAGATAAAAGAAATGAATGATGAGATGAAAGATATTAAGAATGTAATGCAATAGTAGATGTCCTATATGGAGTCACAGTTAGCGGCATTGACGTGATAGATAGCATTTTGAGATCCAGCTACGAAACCAAGCAAGAGAGGCTAGCACAAATGCATCAATTAATAATGAGGATGATTTTGTATCAGAATTATTTAAAAACTATTTTTGATTTTTATCTATATATAGCTAAACAAGATGAGATTTTTTTGGAGGTATCATTTTTTTTATTTTGGTTTTGTTCTTTGCTTTGCCGATTAACCTAATCATAAATCTTTATAGGACATCTAATGTGAGATGCACGAGAAAATTCTTATTCAAAGCCTTCAGACATTGCCACGGTCCTTCCTATGGATGGATCCCATCTTTACCGATTTCAGATGGATCAAAAGGAGGCCGAGCTTCTATTATCTTTATTATTTCTGAAACATTTAATTTGTGCACTCTCTATCTCTCTCTAAACATCATTTCTGGCCATCTTTTAGATATTTATTGAAGTTGTATAACTATCAACTTAGATTCATGTTTGTTCATATCTATGATTACTATTTTTGTATATCTATGAATATGTTTGTGTACCTGAATATTTCGGGTAGAGTTTTAGCATATTATAGTTATATAAAAGGCTTGGCTGGTCTTTCTGGTCCTGGGAATAGCACGTTAGCTTCTGAAGTTGTGAGATGAACAAAAAAATTCTAGTCCCACGCAAACTCGAGTTTGTTCTTTACACTCTTATTTCATGCAGATCTGCATTGTCACTGTTCAGATCTGTGACTCCTTTTTATCAATCATCGGTGGAATTAAACAATTGAATTTTTAATTTCCATAATGATTGCTAATGAAAATCAATTAAATGTGTTCATTCTGCTTGTTCTCCTTCTCTTGCATGTTCGTAGTTTCATGAATGATAACGGTCTGAATAGGAAGAACTGTGGCTATTACGAGCCATCTTTCAAGTGGCATCTTGGTCTACAACTAATACCTAGCATGGAAAACCACGACATGAAACCTTTCTTACCTGGGTGTGATCTTAACAACATTATTGTTAATGCTAACATCCATTCAATCTCTATGAATGCGATGTCTTCAACACTACTCTTGCAATACAATACATGAGAGATGTCTGGATAAACCAAAGAGATAAGTTTTTGAACTGGTTACCTCCAAATGCTTCTTATCATGTCCTCACAGAAACTACTAGAGCTCATCCATTGTAGATTCTACACCAACATGATTCTTTGCGAGGTGAAATGATTTGTAAGATCGATCAACCAAGCCCTAACGAACAAGGTAGCCAATCCAAGAGAAAGTAAAGTGGTGATCTGCCAAAAAATCAAAACCAAAGAAATCGAGGAAACCAAAGGATCCAAACTCCATTTCTATTCCACATTTGAAAGCTCCAGAGAAATGCGTGGACGTGGTCATCAATAGCAATGACATGGATATCTTTGGCATTCCCATACTAGTCTGCACTTGCACAAGCAAGTCTTAGCAGTGCTATCTATGGGGTTGTGGTGGGTGCCAATCCGCATGCTACACAACTAGCACATCAATGTATCACTTGTCGATTAGCATGAAAAGAAGAGGAGTGGAGATAGCTGGGAAGAACATTAGTCAAGATGTCTTGTTATATGAAGTTTGAAAATTTTGCAGCCATTTTTTTTTATATATTGGGAAGGCAAAACATCTAATTTTTGAAGTTTTGTTCCTATTTTTTTCTATGACTGTGTATTGTTTTTATGGAGTGCATATTATTTTTAATAGTGCGTATTGTTTTTATGGAGTGTATATTTTTTTAATGGAGTGTATATTGCTTTTATGGAGAGCATATTGAATTGTTCTATAGTTACATTGATGAATACAACGAAGTGATGATCCTTGCTTCGAACCAAGAGAGGAACCATATTATAGCAGAAGCTACATGGTTGATGAACTAATACAATGAAGCTAAGAAATCAAAATTATTGGTGCAAGCACATGGAGACGGGAAGAAACATTCTAAGAAAGCCACACGAGAGCTTAGTGCTTTGGGGGGGGGGGGGGTGGGGGTGGAAAGGTTGAGCAAACCTTTTATAGGTTATAGGAGCAGGGGAGAGTTCTAGTTGTGGAAGGCAAGGTGCGAACTTTGATGCTCCAATCCTTGCTCATGGCTTGTTTCCAGGTTTTCTTCTAAGAGTTTTTAGATATCTTTTCAAAAATTTAAATAATATTCACATTTCTTATTAATGTTGATAGTGATGTTTTATGCCTTCTTTGTGAAATATAAATGGGATAATACTTTACCTACTATTCTATATATATATATCTATATTTGCTGTTCTATATCTATAAGACATTAATATTTTCTACAGTGTATATGTATATATACTATAGTATATATGTACATATATACTACAGTGTATATATATGTATATATTCTACAATATATATGTACATATATATTGTATATAACTATCTTATTGATGAGCATTATGTTTGTGATATTGCTTATGTTTTGCGGGGTGCCATGTTCTCTACATTATCAATTGATACATTGTTCTATTGATAGCTTTTTGGAGGAAGAATTATCATGTCTTACAGATTGAAGCATGCCTGGCACAAACAGGTACACTTTGAGAGTGATATAGAGGTTATACTTCCTGTGAGTTGCCCTAATAAAAATAACATATTATATAAGGGCATTGTTTGTATGAGGTTATTCATCAAGTGTATTATATTTATTTTATGTTGTGTGATTTAATATTTTACATGGCATCAAAAGTGACCCCAGGGAAAGTTAAAATCTAGGGGAGGATGTCGGAAAGAGCTGTAAACCCCTAAAAGGAGTGCATCCACTTTGCACTAGCTACCATGATTACTCATGCATTGTGTGCTATGCAAATCTTCACATGCTCACTGTATGTTATCAAAAACATTGCAACTCATTGTGTGTTATTAAAATCATTGCTCAACAAAGCTTAGACCTTGATTCCATCTACATCAATGCAATATGTGACCCATAGGGGTGGATGTTGCTGAATATGAGTTTAATGAGCTGGATTTGATGCTCTACGACCTCAAATACTAGCAAGAGGCGAGATGTTAATTTCTCTGTGAGCTCGTAATAGGCTTGGCATAGCATTTAGCTGTGAAAGTTTTTGTTTTTTTGTTTTTTTATGTTTTTAATTTTATTTGGTTGCTTGGATAGGGCATAGACCCTTTTTTTCAAGGCAAAACTATGAAGTTGTACAAAGAAGCTAGATGGGCTATTATAATGGCAACAAAGTACAAGTATGACATCTACTCGAACATCATGATAGGTAATTTGACAAGCATTCTTATGAAGTATATTTGGTATTCTTATCGATTAAACTCATGTTCTTATGGTTAGAGTAATATTTGTTCAATATAGTATTGAGATAAGAGTTCGTTGATGATGATAATGAGAGGTTAAAAGAAAATTTGTATGAAGTAGTAATCAAGTTTCTTGTTTGATATAATTTTTTGTGTACACGAGATATTCATATATTTTTTGCTTTCATTAATGATATTAATACTAGCTTTTAATATCTCATGCATTGAAGCAAAATTAACTATTTATGCTCACAACCTTCAAATATTTTTTCAATTTGTCATTTATTTTTCATAAAAATAATTTTCATATAGTTTTCTTAAGCAAAAAACATAATAATAAATTTTAGATCACATGGGTTATGAAGATTAGAATTTTTTTTTTGATTTTTGGTAATAACCATTTCTATCCATCAATAATTCAGTTGAACAAGAAAGGTGCAATATATGGACAAGATAAAGAAAAATGAGAAGATAGGAAAATAGGGTGTGCGTGTGTGTGTTTGGACACATATAGTTATACTATTTTCATGTTGTATGCATGTATATTGCATATATACATGCCTATGCATTTTTAAGTAATTGTAGAGAAATATCTGATGCATACGTGCATGATAACACAGTTCATTAGTTTTTTTATTGATGAATGTTGCAAACCATCCCCATTAATCCCAAGCCTTTTCTTAACAACTTGACCGGGAAGATGGTCATTGTAAAACTCAAGTTGGAAATGGAATACAAATGTGAGCTACCTTGTGTTCTTTTCTTATGCATTGTAATTTTTTTCTCATTTTTTTCTTTAGCTTCTTTCAAATTTTCGTGTTTCGGTGGATTTTTATATGAACCTATAGGTGGGTAAAAATTCAATACCACACAGTGTGTTGTCATTTCAACTATCATTTCCCTTTTGTTTGGCACTTTCTAATAAGTTTTGCATGGAAATAATATGTTTTAAATAAAAAATCCTAAATATAATGCTAGTTTGAAATTATTACCAAACTAATGCATCTGATAAATAGCATGGCAATTTGCATCATCGTGAATGATGGTCATTGCCATGCTATTGAATTTTTAAAAATAAAAGGCTAGCATTATGAATCCTGGCTATTAAATTTTAAAAATTCTAAAATGGAGGATTTATGAATGACGAGAGAGTGTGTGGCATCCAACCTAGTGAAAAACAAGGTTGAACAAACCGTATTTGTGAATATTTATTCTAGAAGTACATCTACCACCTTGGCTGCTACTACAAATATCACTCAAATTCTCCGAAATTCATACCTGAAAGAAGCCATAAAACCTCTTACCATAGCCAACTCTCCTCCTCCTCAATTTCTTTCTTTTAATCAATTTGAACCATTAGGGAAGGACTTAAGCTCGCAATTAGAAACACTGACAAAGATTGAAGATGTGATGAGGGTTTTACCAGTGATGGAGAGGAAGAAAAAAACATAGTGATTATGGGAGAGTGTGTGGCAAGCATAGAGAGCATAGTAAGAGGAGTGAGGAAGAAAATGGAAATGCTTAGATTTGTAACATTTCCTCTGTTCTCTTTAACGAATCATTCAAAAGTAAATATTTTCCAAAAATTTATGGAGCTTAAGTGCATCGTAGATGATTATTTGAGTAGAGAAGTTGTTTTATATGTGGGTGATCTTAAATGGGTCTATGATATCTGGCCAAATTATAGGTGACAAGCAGGTACCAACATTACAGAGTACATTATCACAGAGATGCAAAGTATGATCTATGGTATAGATGATGAGGCTGGAAAAGTATGGCTCATGGGAATCACCACATTCCAAACTTGCATTAAGTGTAAAGTAGGCTTTCCCTCTCGGGAGAATATTTGCGAACTTTATCCAGTCACTGTTCAAGTTGGAAGCCTGAATCTTAGCCTCAATCTCAACAGGTAAAACAATTCTTTTTTTTATTTTGTTTTCTCAGATTACTTTAGTGTAATATATCAATCACTTACGATATCCATCAATGACTCAAATACACACCCACAAAGACACGCACAAACAAATACACCTACACACTTATTCATAGGTACCATCATGTCAACTATTATATATATGTGTGCATAAACACTTCATATCTCACCCGTCACGCATTTGACTATGTTTTAAAAAAGATGAAAAATGGGTGTAAGAGCAAAACATCTACATGTGAGAGTGGCTTTGGCTGGCAATAGATTGAATTTGGATTACTTACAAAAAGCACAACATGCTGTCCCAATTGCTCCATTAAAATCGACAAAGAAACTCAATTTCAAAATCATCAGTTCATTTCTGCAAGTTCTACTTGCTCAAGTTTGTCATCGTGGCTCCAGTGGTATGAAGAAGAAAAGTGGGGTGATGATAAGATGCCTATTTGTTTTATTAAATATGAAATATGGTCATGTCATACTCAAATGTATCTAAACCCTCTTCTTCTTATTAAATGATTTGTTTTTTTTCTTTAATCACGATTTAGAGTGATCCTATCAATTTCAACAAATCAAGGGATGCTTGCCACAAGTGGCTTCTCCATTTCAATCTAAAGAAAACCAACAAGTTAAATTCATCTTCTTCATCTTCCTTTTCTACATCATCTATTGATCAAACCACCAACTTACATGGCCTCACACTTGGAAATCTGTTTGACCAAGATGCAATATTGAAACCATAAATGAATCCAAATTGGAACTCGTGTCAAACCCATATCAAACCTAAATTTGACATCATCAAGCGAGGCAGACATTGATAAAGGTCTTCATTTTTAAAATTCAATAGCATGGCAATGACCAGCATTCACAATGATGGCAATTTCCATGCTATTTCCAGAAGCACTAGTTCGGTAATATTTTTCAAACAAGCATCATATGTTGGAATTTTTATTTAAAACATATTATTTCCATAAAAAATTCTTTTCTAACTTTCTTAAAATTAACCATGGGCTGATGCATGAAGCTGGGCAACACAGAAGAATATTTTGATGGGCAGTTCACTAAAAATCTTCGTGAAATCTTGATTCAGTAATTTAAAAATAAGCTCAAGATTATCTAGTTGTGTGAAATTTCTAGCTAATGGTAGTTGGTGTTGCATGCGCTATTCTATCTATTTATCAGTGGCATTGTTGTGTTCTTTATTAGTTTGTAAATGTAACATGTTATGCTTCATGTGCAGGTATAACAATATTCTCTATCTGCTTAGAGTACTAGAGGACAAAGAACTAGATGATGCTGACCATGCCTGTAAGACATATAAGTGTGTTTTTAAGCCATAGATTATTTCCTTCTATTGTCTTTGATTGTATGTCTATTTGCATGAAAGTGCATGCGTCAGTGTTTACACACACACATAGGTACATACATACATGCAACTGATCACAAGGTTAAAAAAAGTACTAGTTAAAGAGAAACTAGGTACAAAAAGGGCAATGGTAGATAAAAGGAAGGAGTTGGCGGTGGAGAGGAAATGCAGAATAGAACTAAATGAAGTAATGTAGATGGCCATGGATGAACATGGTATGGTGCTAGTGTAGTATGTAGATATTGATGAGCTGGGAGAGGGAAAACAACGTCAATTTCACAGATAGATTATACTTTATTCACTATCAGTAAATACATTGATGAAGAATATTATGTAATCAAGTTTTGTTATGTTTCTATTTTAACAATGTAACATATTGTACAAAAATATTTTATTAACTTGTTTTATTTTTTGTTAATTATTAAAAATGGTTTATAGTTTATGTTTTTATTAAATATAACATAAAAATTTTAAAATATGTAATTAAATTTTATATAAAAAAATTATGGAAAATTAATTTTGGAATGAAATAGCTAAGGATTTTTGCCTAGCTAATTTAGCTAGGAAAAATTTCCTCGCTAATTTAGCTAGGGAATTTTCCCTCGCTAGTTTGGAAGGGAATATATTTACTCGTTAATTTTTATGACAAGAATTTTAGATTGGGAAAGGATTCACCGTTAATCCATCGTTATATCCATTTTAGCGATGGAAAAACCCCATTTAGCCGGGGAATCTTCCCTAGTTATTTGGGATTTTTTTGTAGTGCTATCTACCTATCAATAAATCTATCTATCTATTTATTTATCTATTAATCTATCTATCTATCTATCTATTAAACTTTCTATATATCTAACAATCTATCTTTCTATCTATCATTTTATCTATCTTTTTATCTATCTATGTAACAATCTATCTGACTATCTATCTATTTGTATATCTATTGGTCTATCTATCTATCTATCTTTTGTTCTATCTATCAGTCTATCTATCAGTCTATCTATCTATCTATTTTATTATCTATCTGTTTATCTATTTATCTATCTAATAGTATACTAAAATATATATATATATATATATATCTATCTATCTATCTATTCGTCTAAGAATATGTCTATCTATCTATATATATATATATATATATGTCTATCTAAATATCAATCTATATTTCTATCATCAATCAATTTATCTATCTATCTATCTATCAATCTTTATATCAATCTTTCTATCTATATGTCTATCAATATGTCTATCTATCTGTCTATCAATCTTACTATTAATCTATCTTTTAATTTGTCTATATATCTATTTTATTTTTTTATCTATATGTCTATCTCTCTATCTACCTATATATTATCTGTCAATCAATCAATCAATCTATCTATCTATATAACTATATGTCTATCTATCTGTCTAGTTATAAGTCTATCTATCTTTCTATCTAAATGTCTATATATCTATTTATTTATCAATATATTTCTCAATCAATCTATCTATCTATCAATATATCTATAAAACTATTTATCTATTTGTATACCTATCTGTCTATCTCTGTATTTGCCTATCTCTCATTCTATTTGTTTATCTATCTATCTATCTATTAGTCTGACTATCTATAAATCTATCTATCTATCTATCACTCGCTAGTTTGGTAGGAAATATATTTACTTGTTAATTTTTATGACAAGAATTTTAGATTGGGAAAGGATTCACCATTAATCCTTAGTTATATCCATTTTAGCGATGGAAAAACCCCATTTAGCCAGGGAATCTTCCCTAGTTATTTGGAATTTTTTTGTAGTGCTATCTACCTATCAATAAATCTATCTATTTATTTATCTATTAATCTATCTATTTGTCTATCTATCTATCTATTAAACTTTCTATATATCTATCAATCTATCTATCATTTTATCTATCTTCCTATCTATCTATGTAACAATCTATCTATCTATCTATCTGTCTATCTATTGGTCTATCTATCTATCTATCTATCTATCTATCTTTTGTTCTATCTATCTGTCTATCTATCTGTCTATCTAACTATCTATTTATTATCTATCTGTTTATCTATTTATCTATCTAATATTATAATAAAATATATATTTATCTATCTATCTATTTGTCTAAGAATATGTCTATCTATCTATCTATTTGTCTAAGAATATGTCTATCTATCTATCTATATATATATGTCTATCTAAATATCAACCTATATTTCTATCATTAATCAATCTATCTATCTATCTATCTTTATATCAATCTTTTTATCTATATGTCTATCAATATGTCTATCTATCTGTCTATCAATCTTACTATCAATCTATCTTTTAATTTGTCTATATATCTATTTTATTTTTTTATCTATATGTCTATCTCTCTATCTACCTATATATTATCTATCGTTCTATCTATCTAACTATATAACTATATGTCTATCTATCTGTATAGTTATAAGTCTATATATCTGTCTATCTAAATGTCTATATATCTGTTTATTTATCAATATATTTATCAATCAATCAATCTCTCAATCTATCAATATATCTATAAAACTATTTATCTATTTGTATACCTATCTGTCTATCTCTGTATTTGTCTATCTCTCATTCTATTTGTTTATCTATCTATCTATCTATTAGTCTGACTATCTATCTATCCATCTGTTTGTTGATCTATCTCGATTTTTATCTGTCTGCTTTACTATCTATCTACTAAAATGTCTATCTAACTGACTATCTGTCTGACTGGCTATCTATCTATATGTCTATTTATATATCTAGCTATCTATTTATATGTCTATCATTCTATTTATCAATTTATGTATTTATTTGTCTATCTATCTGTGTATCAATCTTTCTATCAATTTGTCTAACTATCTATCTAACTATCTATCTATATATAAATCTTTCTAACTATCTATCTATCTGTATATCTATCTTTCTATCAATCTTTATATCAATATGTGTATCTATCTTTCTATCTATATTAGTCTATCTATCTATCTATCTATCTATCTATCTCTCTATCTATCTATTTATCTTTTAATCATTGTATCTATCTATGTATTTGTCTATTGATTTATCTATCTATTTATCTATCTATCTATCTACCTACCTATTTATTAATCTATTTATATATCTATCTATCTATCAGTATATCTATCTAATAATCTGTCAATCTATTTGTTTATCTATCTGTCAATCTATATGTCTGTCTATATATTAATTTATATATCAATATATCTATCTGTATATCTATCTTTCTATATATCAATCTAATAATCTACATATCAATTAATATATATTAATTTTTATATTTTAATATATATATATATATATATATATATATATATATATATATATATATATATATATATATTTATCAATCTATCAATCTATCTGTCTATGTATCTATCTATCTATTTTTCTATCTGTCAATCGATCTATCTTTCGATATATTTATCTATTTGAGTATCAATTTGCCTATCAGTTTGTCTAAATATATGATTATCAAAATGTGTAGCAATTTGTATATGAATCTGACAATCAATATATTTAACAATTTATCAATCAATATGTCTATCAATTTGTCTATCAATCTATTTATCAATCTGTCTATCAATTTATCGATCAATCTATGTATAAATCTATGTATCTATCTATATATATATTGGTCTATCTATTTGTCTATCTATCTTTCTATCTATGTGTCTATCTATCTATCTATATATGAATATATCTATCTATCTATCTATCTAGCATTCTATATCTATATCTATCTATCTAACATTCTATATCTATATCTATCTATATATCTATATGTCTATCTATTAGTGCTTCCATCTATCTATTTATCTATTTCTCTATCTATCTGACTATCTGTCTATCTAATAACTTATCTATCTATTTTCTATTTATTTGTCTATCTATATGTCTATCTATATGTATATCTATATGACTATCTATATGTATATCTGTCTATCTATCTATATATCTATTTATCTATCTGTCTGTCTATATATTTGTATATCTATTGATCTATCTGTGTATCTACTATCTATATATCTATTTATATATTTATCTTTTTGACTTTCTAGCTATCTATCTATATGTCAATCTATTGTAAATCGATTTGTCTATCCATCTACCTATCAATTTGTCTTTCAATCTATCTATCATTCTTTAAATCTATCTATTTATCAATTAATTTATCTATATTATCTATCAATTTTTCTATCTATCTATCTATCAATAAATCTATCATTTTGTTTATCTATGTGTCTATCTTTCAACCTATCTGTCTATCTATCTGTCGACCTATTTTTCTATCTATCTATCATATCTCTAATTGTCTATCTATCCATCCATTTATCTATCTTTCTATTGTTCTTTCTTTCTCTCTAGTTATGTGTTAATCTATTAGTTTTTCTATCTTTCTATCTATTTGTTTATCTTTCTATCTATCTTTCTATCTATCTTTGCATTTATCTATTTGATTATCAAATGATGTATCTATCAGTCTATCTAACTATATATCTATTTTTTATTAATTTGTCTATCTTTCTATCTTTGTATCTATCTATCTATCTATATATTACCTATCAATATATCTATCTATCTATCTATCTATCTGAGTATCTACTAATATATCTATATATCTGTTTATCTATCTATCTAACTATCTATTTAACTAAAAATTAATCAATCTATTTATCTATCTACTTGTCTATCTGTCTATCTATATATTTTTATTATTTATATATCTAGCAATCTATCTATCTATTTCTAATAAATTTTCTATCTACCTATCTATCAATATGTCTATCAATCCTTCTATCAATCTGAATATCAATCTATCTATTAATGTGTCTATTTATCTGTCAAACTATCTTTCTATCTATATGTTTATCTATTATCAATCCGCCTATATATTTGTCTATTTTTTATCTTTCTATCTATCACTCTACCAAGATATTTATCAAAAATTCCATCTGTATGTCTATCAAATTTATCTATCAAACTAACTAACAATTATCTATTTATCTATCTATCTATTTGTTTGTTTATCTGTCTCCTTTACTTTTTGTCTATCTATCTTTCTATCTATCATTTTATCAATCTATCTAATAATCTATCTATATCTTTTACTTTCTATATATTTATTTAACTATCTATCGATGTATATATATATATATATATATATATCTATCTATATATTAAAATGTCTATCAATTTCACTATATTTGTCTATCATATTGTCTATCATTTTATATATCAATCTATATATCAATATATTTATGGATCTATCTATTAATATATTTATCAATCTATCTATCAATTTTTCTATCAATAAATCTAACTATATGTCTATTAATATGTCTATCTATCTATCACTCAATTTATCTGTCTATCTATTTATCTATCTATCTATCTTTTTATATGTCTATCTATCTAACTATATATCTTTATGTCTATCTTTTTGTCAATATATCTATCTATCTATTTGACTTTCTATATGTCTATCTATCTGTCTATTATCAATCTTTCAATTAGCTTTCTATTTGTTTATCTATATGTCTACCTATCTATCAATTTATTCTTTTTCTATATGTCGGTCTATCTATTTGTTTATCTATTAGTCAATCAATTGTGTATCTATCTATTTATCTTTATATTTATCTCTTTGTCTTTCTATCTAACTATTTATCTGTTAATCAATCTATCTATTAATTAATCATTATATTTGTCTAATCATCTAGATTTCAATTTGTCTATGAATCTATATAAGAATCTATCTTTCAATCTTGCTATCAATATGTCTTTCAAATAGTCTTTCAAATTATTTATCAATCTATCTATCAATATGTCTATCATTTTATTATTTTAGATGTCATTTTATCTATCTATCTTTCTGTCTAATTATATATCTATCATCTATCTATCTATACATCTATCTATTTCTCTTTCTATCAATCTATTTGTATATCTATTAATCTAAATACCAATTTATATATCTATCTATCTATATGTCTGTCTAGCTATATGTATAGCTATATTTCTATCTATCTTCTTTCTCTCTATGTCATTCATCTCTCTATCTTTCTATCTTTCAATTTGTCTATCTATCAATATTTCTTTCTATCTATCTTTCAGTCTATATATGTATCGATCTATCTGTTTATCTAGTTGTCTATCAATCTATCTATCTTTCTATCTATTTATCTATCTATATGTCTACCTATCTATTATCTATCTCTCTATTAATCTGTCTATCTATCTATCTAATAATCTATGTATTATCTATCAATCAATCAATCTATCTATCTAACTATATATTTATCTATCTATCTATCTATCTATCTATCTATTTATCTATATGTCAGTCTATATGTCTATTTATTTGTCTATCTATATATTTTTCTATATTCCAATCTATCTATCTATCAATATGTCTTTTAATATATTTATCAAACTTTCTATCAATCTAATTATAAATCTATCTATTAATCTGTCTCACTATCTGTGTTTTTATCTTTCTATCTATATGTCTATTTATCTATTTATCTATTTTTCAATCTATCAGTTTGTCTATCTATCTAATTGTCTCTCTATATGTCTATTTATCTATCTATCTATCAATCTATATATCTATTTGTTTATCTTTATATATTTTCATCTATCTTTCTATCAATATATTTATCAATCAATCCATCTAAATGTCTATAAATATGTCTAACAATACGTCTATAAAACTAGCTATCTATCTATCTAATGTCTGTCTATCTGTTTCCTTATCTATTTGTCTATTTATCTATCTATAAGTTTGATTGCCTATATTCTTGTCTATTTGTCAATTTGTCTGGCTGTCTGTCTGTGTACCTGACAATCTTTTTTTTTTTTGACAATTTGTCTACCTTACTAACTATCTGCCTCACTACTTATCTATTTGTCTATCTATCTTTATATTAGTCTATCTATTTTCTTTCTATCTTTCAACCTATCTATCTATATATTTGTATATATATATATATATGTCTATCTATCTTTATATATAACTATTTATCATTCTATCTCTATCTATTTATCTGTATATATATATATATATATATATATATATATATATATATATATATATATATATTTGTGTATCTATCTTAGTAATCTGTCTATTAACTAATTTATCTATCAGTTAATCTTTCTATCTATCTGTTTATTTATCTATCTATCTATCTATCAGTCTTTATATCTCTCAATATATCCATCTATCAATATGTCAATCTATCTATCTATTTATCTTACTATTTATATGTCTTCTTTCTATATATCTTATTATCTATATGTTTATTTAACTATCTATATTAGTATCTATATGTATATCTATCTATTGATCTATCTATCTATTTTTCTATCTTTCTATCTTTCTATCTTTCTATCTATCTATTTATTAGTCTATCTATATTTCTATCTATTTGTCAATATATAAGTCAATCTATTTATCAATCTTTCTATCTATCTATTAGTCATTATCTATGTCTTTCTAACTATTAATCTATTTGTCTCTCTATCTCTATATCTAGGTATCAATCTATCTATCTAATTTTCTATCTATCTATTTATTTGTCTATCTATCAATGAATCAATCTATCAATCAATCTATATATATATCTATATGTCTATCAATCTTTCTAACTATCTATCTATATATTTGTATGACTATCTATCTATTTATTTACGTGTCTATCTGTCAATCTAAATATATATTTATCTATCTATCTGTTTTTCTATCTTTATGTCTATCATTATGTTTATTTTTCTACAAATCTATTTGTTTATCTTTTTTATTTATGTTTTTGTCTATCCATCTATCTAAATATCTATATGTGTGTCTATCTATCTATCAATCTATATGTTGATCAATCTATCATTCTATCTATCTATTTATCTATCTTTCTATTTATCTATTTTTCTATCTATCTATTTTCTATATATCTATCTATTTGTCTATCTATATGTTTATGCATCTATCTATCTTCTATCTATTTATCTATCTATCGATCTATCTTTGTATTTGTTTATCTAATTGTCAATATATATGTGTATCTATCAAAGAATATATTTGCCTATAAATCTCTATATCTATCAATCGATATATCTGTATATCTATCTATCTCCTATCTATATATTAATCTATTTATCAATCTGGCTATCAAATTTTCTATAAATTTTTCTATTAATTTGTCTATCAAACTGTCTATCTATCTATATATTTTTTATCTATCTATCTGTCTTTCTATCTAGCTATATGTATATCTATCTTACTATCTTTCTATGTATCTATCTATTTGTCTGTCAATGTGCTACCAAATTGTCTATCTATCTTTATATATGTATGTATGTTTGTCTATCTATCCGTTTGTCTATTTGTATGTCAATATGTTTGTTAATCACTTTCCATATCTATCTACTCATTTATTTATCCATCTTTTTATTTGTCTATTAATCAGTCTATATGGCTGTTTGTCTATTTATTTATCTATGTATATATCTATCAATATATTTGTCTATCTTATTGTAAAATAATTGTTTTATCTATCTATATATATGTCCATCTATCTTTCTATCTATCTATTTATATATTTATTTTCTATATATCTATATAGCTATCTTTTGGTTTATCTGTCTATCTATCTACCTTTCTATCTATTTTCCTATTTATCAATCTTTATTTATTTCTATTTGTTTGTCTTTTTATATTTATATTTGCTAGTCAATCAATCAATCTATCTATCTGTCTATCTATTTCTCTATCTATCCATATGTCTTTCTATCTATTAATCTATCGTCTATCTATCAGTCTATCAATATTTCTATCTATCTATCTATCTATATGTCTGTCTATCTATCTATTTATCAATCTGTCAATATATCTACCTGTCTATCTATCTGTTTGTCTATCAATCCATCTATCTATCAATCTATTTGTCTTTTGATCGATCTATCTATCTATTTGTCTTTTGATTGATCTATCTATCTATATTTCTATCTTCAATCATACTATCTATTTATCTATCAATGTGACCATGTATCTATCTATCTATTTTTAAAACTATATATCAATCTATCTATAAATCTATCTATCTATCTATCTATGTATCTTTTTTATATATCTTTTTATCTTTCTAACTTTTTATCTATCAATCAATCTATCTTTCTTTTTCTATTTATTTGTCTATCTATCTGTCTATATATTTGTATTTCTATATGTCTATCTATTTCTCTATAAATAGATTCCAAACTGTCTATCTATCAATTATACAATCCATATGTTTATTTACTTATTTATCTTTCTATCTATTTATTTATATGTCTATCTATCTATCTATCTATATATGTATCTATCTATCTTTCTATTTATGTTTTTATCTATCTATCTATTTAAGTGCTTATCTATATATCTATCTATATATCTATCTAGATATTTGTCTTTTTATCTATCTTACTTTATGTCTATTTGTTTATAGATTTTTCTATATTTCTATCTATCTATTACTCTATCTATATATATATCTATCTATTTATAAAATTCCATGTCTATCTATAAATCTGTCTTTCTATCTTTATATCAATCTATATCTATCTATGTATCTATCTATGAATTTTATGTCAATATATCAATCTATCAATCTAGCATTTTATATATTTATCTATTTGTCTATTTATTTTTATATCTATATGTCTATCTATCTGTCAATCAAACAATCTATTTATCTTTCTATCTATCTATCTATCTATTAATCTATTTATCTATCTATTTGTCTATCTATCTAGTTAATTATCTATTTATCTATATGTCTATCATCTATATATGTATTTATCTATCAATCTTTCAATCAATCAATCTGTCTATCTATCATTCTATCTTTCTATCTAAAAATCTAATTATCTATTTGTCTCTCTATATGTCTATCTATCTATCAATTTATCTATCTATTTATATGTTATCTATCATTTTTTTTCTGTCTATCTATTAATATGACTATCTATGTATCTATCAATCTATCTATCAATTTCTATATAAATCTGTATATCAATCTTTCTATCAATCTTTTGATAAATCTTTCCATCAATTCGCCTATTAATCTATCTATCATTTTTTGTATTAATCAATCTATCTATTTGTCTGTCTATATATCTATCTATAGCTAAATCTTTCTATTAATCTATCTATCTATTTGTTTATCCATGTGTTTATCTCTCTATCTATTTTTCAATAAATAAATCTATCTATCTATCTATCTGATTATCTATCTTTTTATCTATCTATCTATCTGTTTGTCTATCTATCTATCTATCTATCATTCTATTTATCTTTATATTTGTCTTTATATTTATCTCTTAGTCTATCTATTTATCTATCTATCTATGTATCAATCTATCTATCTATATATATGTGTTTCTATTTTTCTATCTCTTTATCTATCTATTTTTCTATCTATATGTCTATCTTTTTTTCTATCTTTTTCTCTATCCATTTATCTATCTTTCTATCTGTCTATAAATATGTCTATCTATCTATATATATCTATCTGTCTGACCACTGTCTATATATCTATCTATTTATTTATCTATATGTTTGTCTATCTTTCTAATAATGAATCTATCTATCTTTCCATCATTCTATCTATCTTTCTATCTATATCTTTATATATCTATTTATTTATCGATCTTTCTATATATCTATTTGTGTATCAATCTGGTTAATAATCTTTCAATTAATTTTTCTATCAATCTATATATCTACCTGTCTATCTATCAGTCTATATATATATATATATATCTATTATCTATCTATCTATATATCTATCAATCTATCTAATTATAAATATATTTTTCAAAATGTTTATCTATAAAACTATCTATCTATCTATCTATCTATCTGTCTGTCTATCTGCGTGTTTATACATTTGTCATTTTTTTGTCTATTTGTTTATTTGGTTATTTGTCTATCTGTGTGTCTATTTTTCTATATATCTATTTATTAGTTTTTTATCTATCTATTTTTCTATCTATTTATCTTTCTACTTGACTATCTACTTACCTAACAAGTTGTCCGTTTATCCATCTATCTGTCTATCTTTTTGTATATCTATATATTTATTATTATATATATCTATCTGTCTATCTATCTATTTATCTATTTGTCTATTTATCTATCTATCTATCTTATAATATGTCTTCCTATTGGTCTATCTATCTCTATATTTATTTGTCTATCAATTTGTCTATCTATCTGTCTATCTTTTTGTCTAACAATCAATATGTCTATCTGTCTATCAATTAATCTATCTATCTATTTATCAATCTGTCTATCAATCTATCTAATAATTTGTCAATCAATCATTTAAAAAATTTATATATCAATCATTCTATATATGTCAATTTATCTATCTGTATATTTGTCTATCTATCAATCTATCTATCTATCTGTATATCTATTTTTTTATCTATCTATCTATATGTATATCTATATGTAAAACTATATATCTATCTTTCTATATATGTATTTATCTATCTATTTATCTATCTATTTATATATCTATCTTTATATCTATCTGTCAGTCTATCTATCTTTCTTTAAGTCATATTATCTATATATCTATATGTCTATCTATATATTTATCTATATATTTATCTATATATTTATCTATATAATTATCTATATATTTATCTTTTTATATCTATATCTATTTATCTATCTATGTGTCTATCTATCTATCTATCTATGTATCTATCTGTCTATCTATCTATCTATCCAATTTTATATCATGCTGTCTATCAATTAGTCTATCAATTTGTCTATAATTGTGTTTATCGATCTGTTTATCAATCTTTATATCAATCTTTCTATCATTTTGCATATCATTCAGTCTGTCAATTTTTTTATCAATCTATCTATTTATCAATCAAACAATCTATCAGCCTATCATTATGTCTATTTATGTGTCTATATATATCTCTGTGTGTGTGTGTGTGTGTGTCTATCTATCTATCTATCTATCTATTTATCTATCTATCTATCTATCTATCTATCTATAAAACTATCTTTCTATCAATCTGTCTATCATTCTCTCTATCAAACTCTCTATCTATTTGTATGTTTATCTATCTATATGTAGGTTTATCTATTTATCTATTAGACTTGCTGCTATCTATCTAATAAATCTTTCTCTACCTGATTATCTATCTAGCTAATTGTCTATCTATTTGTCTGTCTATATATCATTATCTTTATGTGCCTATATATTTGTCTATCTATTTATCTATCTATATGTATGTCCTATTTGTCTATCTATCAGTGTATCTATCTGTCTATCTTTTTGTTTATCTATCTATCTATCTACATATCTATCTATTTATCTATCTATCTATCTGTCTATCTATCTGTCTATCTATCTGTCTATCTATCTCTTTGCCTATCTATCTATCTATCTATCTGTCTGTCTTTTTATATATCAATCTTTATGTCTATCTATTTATTTATCTATCATATTATTTGCATATATATCTATCTATCTATTTATCTATTTATCTATCTATATTTTTATTTGTCTTTCTATATGTCTACCTTTCTATCTATCTATCTTTCTTTATTTCATTCTTTCTTTCTTTTTGTCCATCTTTCTATCTATCAATTTGTCTATAAATCTATCTTTCAATTAGAGTATCAATCTCTCTATTAATCTATATATAAATATGTCTATCAATCTTTATATCAATCTGTCTATCATTCATTCTATCAATCTTTCTATGTATCAATCAATCAATCTATCTACTTAAATATCTATCTTTTTGTCCATCTATGTGTCTATCTATCTTTCTATCTATCGATATATTCTTCTTAATATCTATTTATGTATCTATCTATCTGACTTTCTATCTATCTTTCTATTTGTCTTTCTATTTGTCTCTCAATCTCTCTATCAAACTATATATCTATATATCTATCTATCTGCCTATTTGACTATTTGTCTATTTATATGTCTACTAGTCTATTTGTTTGTCTCTCTAGCTGCTGTCTATCTACCCGGCTATCTGTTTACTTGATTGTCTGTCTATCTGATTATATGTTTGTATATATGTATGTCTATCTATCTATCATTTGTCTATCTATTACTATATCTAATTGTCTATCTATCTTTTTTATCTATTTATCTATCTCTCTATATATCTTTTATCCTATTTGTCTATCTATGTGTGTTTATATTTTTCTATATATATGTCTATCTATTTGATTCTCTATCTATCTTTTTATCTATTTATGTATCTATATGTCTATCTATCTATTTTTTATCAATCTATTTATCTATTTGTATATCTATCTATATATTTTTCTATCTATCTATCTATCTGTTAATCTCATTATCTGTCTATCTATCTAATTATCTGTCTATCTATCTATCAATTTATCTGTCTATTTATCAATTTATCTTTCTGTCTATCTATCTTTTTATCTATCTATATGTCTATCCATCTATCTATATATCTATCTATATATCTATCTATAATCTATTTTTATATCTTTCTATCTGTCTATCAATTTATCTATCAATATTTCCTTCAAGCTATTTTCAATTTGTCTCCAATTTGTATATCAATTTATCTATCAATCTTTCTTTCAATCTATCTATGAATCTATTTATCAATTTGTCTATCTATCTATCTATCACTATAAACAAAGCCTGTGTGGCTAGGTTAATTTCCTTAGCTATTATAAGAAATTTAGTTGCTAAATTATAATAGCGATGGAGTTAATATGTAAATTATCTCAAGCTAAAGTGTTCATCACAAAATATTAATGAAAAAAAATATTTTCTTGGCAAATTTTTGAACAAAGAAAATTTACTAGCTAATTATATTTTTTCCTTGCTAATTTTTATAGTAATTAATAGTAATAATTAATATTTTTCACTGAAAATATATAGAAAATTCCCTAGCTAAATTTGTTAGGGAAAAATCCCTAGCTATTTTTCATTCAAAACATATACTATATTAAATTGAATAAAAACAAAAAGTAAAAACTATTCAACATTTATTCTAATACAATAGTTACATAATTAAAACAAAAACATAACATAGATTATATATTCATTAAAAACTAAAAAATCATCCTCATCATTAGTTAATGCATTTGTGCAAGCCTCTCTTACGTGGTATCTCTGTTGGAACAAGGTATTCTATCTGTCACGTGAAGGCCACTAACTATGACTCCATATAGGATATCTGGTGTTGCAATGCATTCTTAATTCTTTCATCTCATCATTCACTTCTTTTATTTCCGACATTTCTTCCTTCTAAAGAATAATCTACTTATCTTTCTCTTTCATTTCTATCTCAATAAATACAAAACATTCATGTATTTCAATTACTTGCTGTTCGACCACCTCATCCACCACTCCTTTGATATAGGAACTAGAAGAACATTGCTAAAACAAAAAGCAACTACCTTCGAGCCAATGTTATATACTCACTACTTCTTCTTACCTCCTATGGTCTCCAAATAGATAGGATCATTTCAATTGGTTGAATATCCATAGAACTTTCAACTAGGTTAGAATCAACTATCACACATACCTCCCTTAGAACCTGTGTTAAAACATAATAAAATACTATGCTAGATATAAATAAAATAAATCAAATATTTTTCATTCCACACAACTTTCCAAATTTATTATAGTATTCTAAAACTTTATTAATATAATAGATTCTTATAGCAATCATCTGAGATTTTTCTCAACAAATTGCCCATCCACTTACTTCACATGCATCTTTCTGAAAATCTTATAAAAATTGGGATCTCAACCCAATTCTCCGGCCTAAAGTATGTATTTTTTAAGTCAAAAAATAAATATGTTAGAAAATTTTAGCTAAAATTTTAAAACCATGCAAAGATTTGAATTATTTGGACTATTTGGCCAACTCTTAAATATATAAATGTTTTAAAGTTATAAATTGTATCAAATCTCAATAATGCTCAATGCTCGACTTTGACCCTCCTGTGTGGCAAGACATTTTTGTACCTGGTCGAGCTACCTTAATCCATAAGTTTTTGCTGGCTAACTCTAATTTTTTTTCTGGCTTCTTCCATTACTTAAGCCATCTAAGACACTCATCCTCATGTATAAAATCGGGCCTATCTTTTAGAATCTTTAATTTATGGATAAAATCTGAGTACAGTTTAGCTCTTTGCTCTCTCATTATGACTTTATCTGTCCATCAAATTGGGGTGCCCATGTACACTAATTCTATATATAGAAAATTCACATAAAACGATAATAATAACAAGGACATAATTCTTTTATTCTTAACTAATAACAAACATAATAGTTAACTAATAAGATAATTAATTCTCATTGCGTTTGTTTTTTTTTTCCTGAAAGATATAAAAGTTAGTCTCTTTTGTTGATTCAAAACCTTTCTTCCATGAGAATGCTTTGTAATCTACCATTTTTTTGAAAGACTTTGTAATTATAAATGAACACTTGTGAAATGGAATAAAACTATAAAAATAAACAAATAACATTGAAAACAAGTAATTTATATCTATTACTTAAAACCACTAATAGGGCCATCATAATAATTTATTAAAGTAATATTTACATATTACTTATATCTCTGATCCATAATCTCTATTACTAACTTAGCACTACCTGTAGAGAAAGCCACATCAATTGATAATGTTGATGGTGATGTAAATGGGGTAAAAAACTGATGGTATAAAATATGGTGTAGATGATTGTGATGGATTAGAAGGGAGTGCAAGAAGGATAATGGCTGGTGTCCTATCTAATAAAGGTGATGGTAAAGATGTCAATGATGGTGATGGTGATTGTGATGTTGAAGTCTAGATAGGGTGGGTATTAGATGATACTGACTTTACAATAGGACAAAATACTAGATGAATCTCATCCATGTCTGCGTCCACGTCCACCTCAACCATGCCCACATCCGTTATGCACCATATACTATAGAAAATGTAAAAAATATAGAACAAATAATAGAGATATAATGAAAACATAAATTGATATTGTATGATGAACAACCCTGCATTTTAAAATAACACATACCAATGGATTGCAACAAAATATAAAAAGTCTTAGAAACTATAATATTTTAATACAATTATAATAGTTTAATTATTGGTATCAATTTCATCCTCTAATAGATCTTCTGAAATTTCATCTAATTTTGATGGAAGTTCTAACTTATCTTCAGATAGAAAATGATCATCTTCTATTTTTTTAGGCCACCATTTATGTTACATAAGTTTTAAAGATCTTCGTCTACATGCATAAGCTCAATATTATTTATGTCATCTTCTTGAAATGCTAGTGCAATAGCAAAGTTTGTACTTCTTTGTTGAGATATTTGTACTTCAAAATTTGATCAATCTTTGATTTTGCAAATGACCCATTAGTCACTCTTATCATGAGATAAACTCAGGTGTGTATAATAATATACTAGAGTAGCTTGAACTGCTATAATAAATGGCTCAAATTAATTAAATCAACATTTAAGGGTATCATCCACTAGCTTATAATCTGAATGAATCTTTGTACCCATATTTTGTGTAGGATCAAACCACTCACATTTTAATAATACAATCTTATTATTTTTGAGTCTAGGATACTGCAACTCAATAACTTCTGCTATTTGACCATAATAATCTATCTCATCTGCACTATAACTTGAGCATTTAATGCATACACCACTATTAATAATTCTTCTAGAAGAACTGTGCCCTATTTTATGAAATTTATATCCATTGACAAAATACCCAGGATAGGTTGTCACATATCTAAATGGGCCTTTACTTAGATTCTATGTGAATATATAGGAATCTCTATTTGAAGGATCATTTGTCAGTTTCATAAATTCAACAAATAATGTTAAAAAATATAAGATACTAAAAAATCAAATTCTTCAAAAAATTAAGGTTCAATAATTCTCATATTGTTCTTGAACAAATTCGAAAATTTTGTTTCTAGTATAGAATCGACCTCATGCATAGGAATGGTTGGTTGCCAATATTTTAACTGCTCAACATTAACAATACACAAATATAAACAGAGGGATAATAATGGATATCAATTTTTAATTATTCCTATTCAGGATAAAATTATCATATGATTAAACTTGCAACCATTTTGTGTATACATACTCATATATGGTGCAACCTCTTCACAATTAAGTAAAATTTAGCTCCGAGTTACTTTGTACTCGTCATCTATCATACATCTTTTCATTACTCTTCCAAATACTTTTCCAGGGTGTTTGAAGATATATAACTTGTGCTCTTCTACCATCACATGACCTACATCCTTCCTAGACACATTTTGATTCTTTGTATTGATATGGTCCTCAAATTAATAAGAACAAAAAGATGATACTTCTTCTACTAAATATACATTGCAAATGGAACCTTCAACTTTTGTCTTGTTTCTAACATTTAATTTCAACTTACGAAGATACCTACAACCATTATGTTAGGTTTCAATTAAATAAATTATAATATTAATTTATGATTGAAAGAATAAAACATAGCTACTTATATTTATTTATCTCTCAAAATGATATATCAGCCTATATTTCACTAGCCTGGCTATCCTTGATTCATAAGCCAAATGGACCGGAAAATGCTCCATAAGTCAAAAAAGCTTAGTTTGAATATCTAATCAAGCTTAAAAAGAATGAGCGGTATGTCATTCTCCAGTCTCACCATGTCATCTTTTTTGATTGTGGTTGTGGTTAGCTATTTGAATAACAAATTATGTTCTGTAAGGACCTTCCAAACATTTAGGAAAAGTATTTCACGAAAAATAATTGATATTAATCTCTACATAAATATATGATAGTCATGACTTTCTATTCCAAATAACATAAGCTTGTTCATATCTACACATCTACCCATATTTGACACATATCCATCAAGGAATTTAAAAATTTTAACCAATTATCATAATCTCTGTTTTGCCTTCTTATCAAGTGTGTAACAAGCTTTAAGATATTTTCTTGTAGCCTCATTCTGTTTCGATTTAGGATGCCGATAGTAAACAATCAACTCTTGTCTTTATTTTAAAGTGTCATTTGTTTTTCCACCTACACATAGGATAGTATTGAAAACAATATCAAACATATTTTTTTCAATATGCATTACATCCAAGTAATGACGAATTAAATTGGACCTCTAATAGGGCAAGCCCCAAAAAATATTCTGTTTTCTCCAGCCAAATATTTTTCATATTGGTCCATTAGTTCTAGTAGTGTCCATTTAAGTTACTTTTTCAAATCCAAACTCTGAATCTCTGTCAAGATATCTTCTCTTGAATGAATAGTTGTTGGAACTATCTTCACTATTTTATTTATTCGAAGTATAGTCCTATTTCTATGGAATGGATGATTTGTAGGTAGAAACTTACGATGGTTATCAAACGATGACTGTTTACCACTAAATTTGAGAGAAAAAGCATCAGACTTGTCCATGCAATATGGGCCTACTAACCATCCTGTAGTACTCCAACCCAATAATATTGAATATGTAGGAAAATCACTTACCGTATACATAAGGGCCTTTTTCATATTGAAAATTTACTTCTTTGAGATGTAATATGTATTCATGCCAACATTCCATAAATGATCTAACTCTGCTATAAGAGGCTGTAAGAAAAAATCCAACATGTCTTTTGGATTTTTTGGCCCTAGAACCAATATTGACAGAAACATATATTACTTCCTCAAACACAACCATGGAGAAAAATTGTAAGGTATTACTATCACTGGTCATGTAGTTTACTATTGTCTAGACTGGCCAAATGGCTGAAAACCATCAGTGTAGAGACTCATTCTCACATTTTGACTTTCAACAGCAAAATCTTGATGTATATGAGAAAATTGCTTCCAAGCAAGTGAATTTGATGGATGATGCATCACGCTTTATTCAATCTCATGCTCAGAATGCCACCTCATATCATGTACTATAGCATTTGATGCATATAGTCTCTGCCATCAAGGAATTAAAAGGGAGTAATACATCTTCTTAAATGCAACTTTCATCTTCTGTTATATTTATGCAACATGAGATGCCTTCTTAAACTGAGGATGATCACAAATCTTATAGCTAATTAAATCCATATCACCACACCAATATAACAAACATCCATTGAAACAATAACAAATTTTTCCACTGGTAGACCCATACCTCGTAGTAACTTATTAGTGCGGTAAAAGTTGTTAGCTACCAAATTATTATACAGAATAATCTATTTCATCAATTCTGTCACCTAGTCAAATAATTTCTCGGATTTATGATTTTCAGACATCATACACAAAAGGTGAGCCACAAGTGATAATTGCAAATGTGTTTTACAACTAGACCACAACCTATTATCTATAGCTTTAAGCATATCATAAAATTTCTGAGCTTCAGAATTAGGTGGTTCATCCATGTAATCCATATTGAAGTCAGCACCAGTAGCTTTTTTGACCATTCTATGGTATGTGTTTGATGCTTCTTCACTACATACATAGGATTCAGTTCTCTCATTTTGGTCAATGTTCACAATCATTGTACTTTCTCCTTGATAAATCCAAACAAAATAATTTGGTACAAAGCCATATTTTGCTAGATGGTATCAAATAATGTTTACATCACGAAAAGACATATTCTGACACTTTTGGTTATTACATGGACACTTAATTTTATCTCTTTCGATCCATCTCAATTCACAACGAGCAAAGTTGAAAAAAGTTTCTATCCTACTCAAAAAATCTTTATTCAAAATTTTATTCATAAACCTTTTGTACATCCACTGACGATCCAAACTAATCTTTCCTTGTTATATTTACAAAGAATTATGCTCAATCATAATTCTAAATGAAACTTACAATGACTACAAATAATACTATTAATTAAATAAAATCACTTACATATGAATATGCAAAGATACAATATCGTGAATATCTAGGCAATGTGTTTGTAGAATCTACTTAAAGAAACGGAGAATTAATTAGCACGCTAAAGGTGAAAGGATATCATGCTATTGCTAGATGAAGGGAGCATATCTCTTCCAGTGCACCAATCAAAGCCACACAAAAAGGTAAGAATAAGGAGAACACAATAACCAAGTGAAATGATGATCAGTATATCTGCATACATACTGCAATATATGTACATATAATACTAAAGCATTATATGTACATGTTTACTGAGTATATATGTACTTAGTATATATGTACATATAATATTATAGTATATATGTACATATACTATAGTAATATATGTAACTAGTGAAATGCTAGTATATATGTACATATATATTGTAGTATTAAATATGTATCAAAACATAACTTTATTAATTTATTTATTTTGATTTGATTGACTAGTTTAAATTTCATACAGATATGGTACGGCATTGTTCCCCATACGAAACTTTTATAAGCGAAGAGATTTTGTACTAGACATTACATGCCGCGACTAGGACAACTTTGGCATAGCAGAAAGATGATGACTGGAGGAGCCGGGGGATAGAAAGCAACGTCAATGTAATGGATAGATTATAATTTATGCACTATATGTATGTATATGTATTGAACTTTTATCCTGTACAATCTTATTGCAATTTTATTGTGCCTTGTGTTTCCAAGTTCGATGCAATTTCAAATAAACAAAGATGATTTTTGTAGCCCTAGTTAAGGTGTTTGTTAATTTTTTTATTCTTATTACAGAATATATAGTTGTTTGATGTTCATGCTCCATAATAGGTGTTTACGCTTTACTTTAATGTAAATAATTGTACATCTATACATATATAAATGTTTATGTAGATATATACTAGTATATATCTACATATACATATATACTAGTATATATGTACAAGTATTTACCAGTATATGTGTATATGTAAATATACACTATAGTATATGTACATATTTATATGTATATATAGATTCTTAGTATATGTACATATATACACTAAAGTATATGCACATATACACTGCAGTGTATATGTGCATACATACTGCAGTTTATATGTATACACTAGTATATATGTACATATATACTGGTATATATGTACAAGTATTTACTAGTATATATGTACATACTTGTACATATACACTACAGTGTATATGTATATACATGTACTTATATATGTACATATATACTGTAGTGTAAATGTATAAACATATATGTACATATACACTGTAGTGTATATGTACATATACTAAGTATATATGTACATATAAATACTTGTACATATATACCAGTATATATATTCATATACAAATATACCAGTGTATACATATACACTACACTGTATATGTATACACATATATGTAAAATTATATGTAGTGTATATGTACATATAAATACTTGTATATATATATACCAGTATATATGTACATGTACATTTATACCCGTGTATACATATACACTACAGTATACATGTACATATATATTGAGTATATATGTACACAGTATATATGTAGATATAAAACTACAGTTTATATGTACATATATTGCAGTAATATATGTAACTAGTGAAATACTAGTATATATGTACATATACATTGTAGTATATATGTACATCTATATTATAGTATTATATATTTATCAAAACATATCTTTATTTATTTATTTTAATTTGATTGGCTGGTTTAAATTTCGTACAAATATGGTCCGGCATTGTTCCCTGTACGAAGCTTTTATAGTAAAAAGATTTTTTACTAGACATGATACACCGGGACTCGGACATCTTTGTTGCAGTAGAAATATGGTGATCAGAGGAGATGAGGGAGAGAAAGCAACATCAATGCACATATAGATTATACTTTATGCACTGTTGGTAGATAAATTGATGAATATGATGTAATAAAATTTTGTTATGTTTTTGTTGAATTATGTAAACTATAGAATCATAAAAAAATTTTAATGATTTTATTTTTTATTAATTATAAATTATGATTTATAGTTTATGTTTTAACTCAATTTAATATAAAAATATTAAATTATATAATTAAATAATTTGAAAAAAAAAATTCTGAAAATAGTTTTGGAATGATTATAGCTTGGAATTTTCCCTTGCAAATTTAGCTAGGGAATTTTCCCTTACTATTTTAGATAGAGAAATTATTATTTTAACTAGGGATTTTTCCATTGCTAAATTTATTTTGCTATGGACTATTTTCCTTACTAATTTTTAGTAACGAGCACTTTTTATTGGGAAAGCTTCCATTGTTATATCTGTTTAGTGATGGTAACTCTAGCTTATTAATTTAACTAGGAAAATTATTATTTCAGCTAGAAATATTTCTATATCTAAATTTTTTTAGCAACTGACTCTTTCCCACGCTAATTTGTAGCGACGAGCACTTTAGATTGGGAAAGCTTCCATCATTAATCCATCACTATATCCCATTTAGTGATAGAAAATCTCCATTTAACTAAGGAATTATTCCTAGCTATTTGGGATTTTTCTTGTAGTGCAAGAAAGATACTCAAAAAAGAAAAGATTTGCAAGTGTGAAGGAGTCAACTTCTCACTTCTCAATGAAGATCAAAGATCAAAATTTTAACTATGATTTAACTTAATCTTTGAATATAAAAATAAATAAGACAGAAAAAATAAATGGAAAGAAGATCCAATTCCAAGAACTTTTGGTAAATCAATTAATGAAGAATTCAGACATGAACAATAACAGATATGGACTAGAAAACATATCATACAAAGTATTAAACTAGAAAACATAGATGTGAAGAAGCCTGCAATTATAAATTCCTAGCATTACAAATATGGGCTGATTAGAGATACGAATAATTACAGACATTAACATATTTTGTGGAAAACTGCAATCAAGATACAATTTGCTAAAGTAAACTAACTAAGCTAAGAAGAATGAGAATTAAGCAAAACTAGTTGACTACAGCGCTCTTAGTAATCCAGTCACATCCTACATTAAGTTTACTAACAAGATAGAGATTAGAAATGAATGAATATAATCTAGTAAAACTAAAACTTTATATTATAAAGACACATGACTGAAATACAATGAGTAAAACCAAAGAAATGCATAAATAAATAGTTAATTAAAGTAGCAGCCTAAGGACACACGATCTTATGAACTAAAGACCTACCAAAAAAAATAGCAATTTAATAGAAATTTATCTTAATATTTACGTAATTTACTTAAAGATTATTTACATACACATCAATTCAAACTTTAAGGATAAAAAGGATGACAACTTATTAATTTAGCAAAAATTATAGATATGCCTATCACTTATATACTTTTCCAATTAGATATTTAATTGAGAAATTATTTGTTTGTATTAAAATGCCAAATTTCATTTTCTATGATTGTTGTTAGCTCACATAATATGAAAATTTCAATCTAAACTTTTATTAGCAGTCTAATCACATAAAAGGATTATTTTATCAAAGAAAAGATTAGAGAAAATCTGCATTTTGCCGAGTGCAGCCCAAGATGGCTATTTTTCATAATGCCCAAATAGTCAATGAACAAATAAACCTAATGGGCACATCACTTTTTTTTAAATATTATAAAATAGGTTATTAAATTCATCAAACAATAACATGGCTATAATTGAAAAAAAATTGTAAAATCATTTAATATACTCATATTATAATGTTACACCAAAACAAAACATCGTAGATATATAAACAACAAAAAATACAATGATACACATAAATTCAAACAAAAAAACTATAAAAACATATATGTGTGTGTGTGTGTGTGTCATATATCAAGAGTATCATCAAATGCACAAAAATATTTATTAACATATGTTAATTCTAAAATAGCTGAAAAGAAAGACGAAAATAAAAGGAAAACATATGCTATATCAAGAGTATCATATATTAAGAGTTTCATATTATGCATTAATAATAATTTTTGATTTTTGTTTATCATTATTATTTATTTCTTATTGTTGAATTTAACAAAACTTATACTACTAGAATAACATTAAAAATAAAATATTACACCAATATTAAAGATATTTCTTCATTTGGAGATTTAGATCCAATAAACAATTTTTATTAAAAAACTTTTCTTTGATATATTGATTCTTTCTAATAATCTCAGAATCAACATTAGATCATGGTCAAAAATTTGAAAGTCATTATTAAATGACGTGTTTCATCTTGTTTGATTTTTTTTTCATTTAGTTCTACACTATTATTTTTTATAATTTCTAATTATTTGTATGTGTGACAAAGAAATTGGTAAGTTTTTTGTGTACAGAAGCATATTAGTGCACATGTTTCATTGTAAACAATAAATAATGTGCATGTAAAGCAAACATAGATTGAACTATATAAGCATCTTAACACGCACCACATGTCTATTACTTTGGATATATATACTATATGCACATTTTTTTAAAACAAAAGGGTGTACACTATTACTAATCAAATTATCTATCATATTACTCATGTGAACATTATTATATAATGATGGAATAATTACTTTTTATAAATGTATGCATGAAATAGGTCACCATGCATGGCCAGTGTGCTTTGAGAATGCATGGTATCTAAGAAAACACATTGAGAAAATTCTATACAATGTTTGTTCCCATGCTTACAATAATGTATAGTCTGACATGAGTTCTTAGTCTTCTACACCCCCTATTTCTCCATCAAGTGTGATTTAATTCTACATGCCAATATTAGATAGATATAATAAATACTTAGTGTAGTGAATTTTTTTCAATAGTACTATTAAACAAAAATTTATATTGGGCCAATTAAATTAATGGAAGCATCTACAATCATAATAGAATAGAATAACTATGGAATTTATTGGGTACCTAATTAAAGACCAGAAAATATGATTTATTAAGAAAAAAAACTAAATAGAATTAATTCATAAACATCCACCAACAAAAATTACAACCTCAACAAACTGTCAACATTAGCAATGACAGCAAAATAAAAGGTTATGGTTAAGTTTTACCTTCATTGAGAAAAATTTAAGAGTTTCACACTATAACCTTAGAAACCTATCTAGTAGATAAATTTCCATAGGTTTTTCATATTCATCGTCCCTACATGACAAAAATTTTTTAAATATAAAAAACCAAAAATTAAAATATAAGATTTAATTTTAATTTAAAAAATTACAGTACCTTGCTCTTCTTCTCCTCTTGTTATTACTTTCTTCGTCCTCTTTTACTATTCTTCGAATTTTAGAGTTAGCATACTTTTTGGTTGATTTGAAATCCATAAAACTTAAAAAAAATAATCATTAAAAGAAAAAAAGTTTATACTACCAATATGAAATTTTTTTGGTTATTATTTATAATATTATTTATAAATTAATTAAATAAATTTCAGAAATAAAAAAAATTAATTTATGGTTATAACAATGGAGAAAATAAATAATAATACTAATAACCATGAACACTATTAATTGGTAATTAAATTTTCATATTATTTAAATTATTAAAAAATATATTATTTCAAATAACCATTGATAAATTGTATAAATATATATTCATAGAAAATTTATAACATCTCAATTAAACAAAAAATAAATACCCAAGTAAATAATGAATAAGTAACATATCAATAATATTCAAATAACTAATAATATATCTGACCATAAAAATAAAAATATATAATATTAACATTATCCAAAAAAATAAAATTAAAAATTAATTATTTAAAAATATAACTCAAAAAAATAAGACTACACATAAATCCAAATATAAAAAAAAATACAAAAGCAACGAAATTTCAACTTGTATATTTTTAATAACAAATTATTTTAGATAATTTTTTAGTAGCTATTTCAATATTTTAAAAAAATGAGAACAAAATATTAAACAAATAATAATTTTCTATACTATGATTATTAACTTCTGAATTAATAATCATATATCTAAGTAAAAAAATTTGTTATGAAAACTATATTACATAACAAATGAGAAGTATCAACAACAGAATTTAAAAAAAAGATTTGTTTACTTCTTTAAAAGTAAACATCACGATAGAGGAGCTATATAATTACTCCTAAATGACAATGATAATTGAAATATCTCCCTCAATATCCAATAATACTATAGCCATCATTCATAGATAAAACTACTAATATTCCTTTATGATATATCATTTTTTCATATCATATATACATTACAGAGATAATCGCTTGTGTATGCATAAAAGCATTATATTGCACATCACTATTCTCTCAGTTGCACATTTATATTAATGTATAAACTTTTATATATAATGGCATATGATTATATAAATGTTTAAGTGAATAGATATAATGTTCTGTTTACAATATTTTTATAAATATTACACACACACACACACACACACACACACCCACCCACCCACCCACATACATATGTAACACTTTTATAAATATTATATAGTTTATATATCACATTTATATAAACATTATAAATATTATATATTTATATAAAAATTTATATGTTATATAAATGTATATAAATATGTATAAATATTTTATATGTTATATAAATGTTATATAAACAATTATATAAATGGATAGTATCATGTAAATGTATAAATATTTAGAAACATCAATACATATGTATAAATATTTATATATAACTTTATATGTTTATATAAACATATCAATATTTATATATAATGCTATACATTTATATATATTAAAGTATAAACATTTATATATAATGTCATAAGATTATATAAACATATAAATATTAATATATAATGTTATATGTTTTTAATATTTATATAAATATTATTTGTTACAAATCGAGCATACTATTTTCCAAAACAATATACCTCTTATGCTATAGAGTATTTGAAAATATATTTTTTTTTATTTTTTTATTTTTTTCAAATCATGAAATATACAGGAAGAATAAAAATATTTTTTGAGTTTGCCAGAAAGTAGAAATCTTTTATTTTGATATATTTTTTAATATGAATATTTACTTATTTAGGTAATTTTTTAAAAAATATTATTTTAATGCACCATAACATAATTTTCCCTACATTTAAAAACATCTAACAACAATATCAAAATATTTTCAAACAATATTAAACTAGCAAAAAAAAAAGAGTTTACTAATCAGCATCACCATGAGTAACTCATATTTTATATTTAATTTAGGATGGTTTTTTTTACATGGAAAAAAATAATTTTTTACTTAATTTTATCAAAATTAAGGAGGTTGTAAAAAAACATGAACAATATCAAATTTAATGAATTTGATTTTATCACTATTATACAATAAACACAAATAGAACACTCATGTGTTTTAATTCTTATTTATTTGTTAGTATGGACTTGTAATTTATTTTAATTTGGACTAGTAATTGGAAGTAAATTTGGATATCTTAAAATTTGGACTATTAATTGGGTGTAAATTTTAAATTCTTATAATTCGACTATTAATTATAATTTATTATATTTTGAAACTTTATAATAATTTAGAATCTACTGTATTTTTTGTAGAGTTTTCAAATAGCAAATTAAATGATTTGTATAGCATGAGAAACAAGCTTTTAGTATAGCATCATATTGCACATCACAATTCTCTCAGTTACACATATATTTATTTGAATGTGTGAAAGAATAGCAAAACTCAATCATTCTTTCACTAATTATGAATATTCTTGATTATATGAGTATTCTAATTTGAGTTGGATATAAGTTTTAAGCAAATGATTAATAATATTTATAATTTTTAAAATATAATTTTTAGATTTTATCTCTTGATAATATAAAAATTTATTAAATTTTAACATTACACAAAGGCAACTTGACAATTCAAGTAGCACAACCTGAGTTGGTATTCACCTGCAAACTAAGCAACAAAGATCTAGGTTGAGTATTTTTGGCCTTACTAAATCAATTTGAGCAACCAGTATTAGTTTTGCCTTACTTAATTGCTAATTAAAAAATAAATATTTTTGCTTAACCCAAAATAGAATTTCTAACACAAGCATAATAAATAGTCAAAACTTTCATCACTTGTAAACTCATTTGAATCATAGACCAGAAAATATATGATTTTCTTTTAATTAAATTATTCATAAATAAATAAAACATATTGTGTTAAATGATAATTTAAACTATAAGCTTTAAGATAATACATACATTTCATCCTATGCATTATTTGTGATCAGCTAGCATTCATAAAAATTTTATATAAAACTAATTTCAATTTTTTCTCTAGCAAGCTTGGTATTTATGATGTATGTATGCCAACTTTAATGGAAGTTGAGATGTTAAATTATTTTTTCATGGTTTATGGTCTTGTACATAAAGGTTCATAAACCTATTTCTAATTTTTAAATATCTATAACCTAATTTATGGAGTTTTGTATGGATATAATGTATTTTAAATAAAAAATATAAAATATAAATCTAGTTTGAAATATATTACCAATTTAGTGTGTCTGGAATCATCGTGGCAATGGCCGTCATTCACAATGACGGCCATTGCCACGCTATAAAATTTTAAAAATCAAAGGCCAACATTGTGAATGACAGCTAATTAATTTTAAAAATTTTCAAATGCTCCCATTGGGAACGACAGCTATTTAATTAAACCAATGGTCGCCGTTCACAATGCCAGTATTTGAATTTTAATAATTTTCAAATGCTGACGTTAGGAATGATGACTATTTAATTAAACCAATGACCATCGTTTTCAATGTTTGCTATTGAATTTTAAAAATTTTCATAAGTGAGTGGTGAATTTGTAGTTGGGTATGTTTTTAATTCTAAATTTGAATTGTAAAAAGGCTACAAAGATTTACTCAATTTGAGTACACCATGAGTTTGTTGTAGTTGCCTCCTCAAAAAAATTACTAGTTTTAAGATGTAGGAAGGCCAATGTATATCAATATCAATAGAAGTTGCAGGCCATGGTTGTAAAAGATATTAACTTATTTGTGATCAACAAATATAAAGGGCTGCATACTTGTGTAAATCCATGTTTAAACCAAGACCATCATCAACTAGAGTCAAAGTTGGTTGCTACTCATATAGAATCTATATTTATGGCACAATTTATATTGACCCGTGCTACTATTCAAGCAATCATGATGGAAAAATGGGGATATAAAATTTCATATAAAAAAGCCTTAGATGGGAAGCATAAGTTATTTAGACACTTATTTGGTGATTTTATTTAATCATATATAGATCTCTCACATTTGTTCTTGGTCATAGATAAAGCCAATCCTGGATGTATTGTTATTTGGGAAACCATCACTCATAGTGTGTCAAACAATGAGATATATCAGTGCATGTTCTGGTCATTCAAGCCATCTATTGAAGGGTTCATAAATTATTATCTTATACTAAGTATTAATGGTACATATTTGTATGAGAAGTATAAAGGGACATTATTGATTGCTATGAGATGTGATAGAAATAATTAGTTATTCTCATTGGCATTTGCTATTATAGAAGGCGAGAATATTGATAGTTGGGGAATTTTCATGGCATGTGTCAGAAATAGAGTAACTTAACGGACAGAGATTTGTGTTATATCTGACAGACATCCAGGTATTATAGCAACAATGAGTGATCATCATCTTCATTGGGATGCACCATATGGCTATCACAAAATCTATATGCATCATCTTGCAAGCAATTTTATGACCAGCTTCAAAGATTTACTCTTAAAAGAATTTGGTTTGCAAAATAGATATTGCGATAACAACATGAAAGATGAATAGGCATATGGCTACAATTGGGAGAATTAATTCTAAAGCACGACAATGGTTAGAGGTGATCCCTCTTCCATTATGGGTACTTTTACATGATGGAGGTCGAAAATATGGAATAATGACAACCAATATGTCAAAGGTATTTAATAGTGAACATAAAGGGACTCATAGCTTACCAATCACTATATTAGTTCAGTTAATATTTTCTTGCCTTAATAGTTACTTTGTTGCAAGAAGGGAACAAGGTGCTGATAGATTGGCATCAGATGAGTAGTTCACACCATATGTTGATACTCAGATTAAAGGTCATGTGGTTAAGGTTGAATCAATAGAAAATGTTCTTTACGATTACATATAGGGCATATTTTCATGTAAGGTCCAAGAGACCTCAACATAAATGACAAGAAATGCACATGTGGTAAGACACTGATATATGGATTTTCATGTAGCCATATCATAGCAACATGTCAGAATCAATGTGTTGATTTTCAGTTATTTGTTCAAGACTACTACACTACGTAGTCCTACTATGCCACTTGGGAAATCTTGTTTTATCCCATTTTCAAAGAAGTTGAATGACTTTTTTTATGATGGTCCAATGATTATAGCTCCTAGGTCAATAATATGACAAAGTCAATGACTATCCTAAATCAATCCGTTTGTATAATGAAATGGACATTAGGGAGGAGAAACCTAAGATAAAATGTAGGCTGTGCACACAAGAGGGTCACAATCATCAGTCATGTAAGAATAGAAATTAAGTTTAGTTGTTTATTTGTAAATGAGGCCTCACTTTATTGTTGTTATTCGGTATAAGACTTATGTACTAACATTAATTTCTTGTAAATGAGGCCCTGAATATTTTGTTGTTGTCTTGTATCAGACTTATTCTATTGAATGAAACATTCTTATTCTATGTGTGTATTATAAATTATCATTGTGATTAATATTGACAACCATGTTTTACAATTATTCTAGATTTGTTATATCTTATATATATGGATAGGGGGTTTCATGATGTGAATCTGTCTGATACATCTATCTTGGTATTGCAAGATAGACACTGATCACACTTAGTAGATACAGAGCAGGTATATAATTTATTAATTAGCAATTACTATTAGTAGTTTTACCATGTAATTTATACATAATCACTTTTAAATTTGGTTGTTTCATTTCTTATAGCTTCAGGAGTTCCTCTGCCCTCGACAACAAATGAGAGCCTTCATGACTATGTAGAGGATGGATATTTGGATTCGACCATACATGATTAGGGCTGGATTTTATGGTATATATCATTTGGGCCACATTGCGATCGATTGGCCACTTATCACCTCACTCATCGAGAGATGGTGGCCCGAAATACACACGTTTCATGTGCTAGTAGGGGAGATGATGATTATCTTAAAGGATGCCGCCATCCTCCTTGGCCTTCGTATCCATGACCCAGTAGTCATTGGCACATATGTGTTCGATGTAGCGGTGTTGTGCGTGGAGTTGCTCGGTGTCATCCCATCCACCGATGCTATAAAAGGAGCCACTATCTCTTTGTGGTGATTATGTATCTAGTTATACACCCCACCACCTATTGTAGATGAGGTCACATTAGAGCGTTGTGCATGTGGGTTCATCTTAGTGCTTATTGGATCGTTCTTGTTTGTGGACAAGAATGGTGTGCATGTTCTCATGTTTTTTCTCTCACTACTTTGAGATTTTATGGATACTGTGATATATAGCTGGGGTGGTGTAGTACTAGCACATACTTACCATGAGTTATGCCGAGCTAGCTTAAATCATAGCAATGGTATTAGCAGTTGTATTACACTCATACAGATATGTAATAAATGAGAATGTGTGTTGTTATGTATAGATGATTTATCATATTTTTCTTAACGCAATATAAAAATTACAATATAATGACCCACTTTCTCATTATTTTGTTTTCAGCTATGGTCTTGAGAGAGTTTCATGTCAGGCGACCCAATTTTGGGCAACCACACACAGATATAGCAGCATCACCCGCTCATGCCTTACACGATGATGATGTTGATTTAAGGGATGGTGACCTACTTGAGGCTATTCAAAATGGATTACCAGCTCAATCTCTAGCAAAGATAGAGGTAGAGCTAGCTCTTTCACTAGGGTGTAGATGAAGAGTACCTTTGACATGGGTGCATAACCCATCGAGTGTACTCCTCCTAAATCGAGATTAGCTAGATGCACAGACTCCTGATTAGTTAATGTTTATGTAAAATTATATGGTTCTATATTAATTATATTCATATTATTGTAAAATTTATTGATATTATGTGTTCACATTTAGGTGTTATGGAAACCAAACGTGGGATAGTTACTTGATCAGCTACCATATATCTGCTTAACTGATCAGGAGATCTAGCAGATGATGTCTCAGCTTATTTGATTCAAGATTGTTGAGTGGCATCATCTAGATAAAGTCCCGCACCAGTTTGGGATGCTTCAAAAGATACCTCCAGCTTGCTCTTATGAGTGAGCAACAGTTGCATGCAATGGATACACGTGGATGATACCAGTGCAATTGTGCAATGTATCATGCAACATACATAGAATTATAGGAGACACGAGTGGCTAGGATTATCACTTCACCCCCTATGGTAGGTTTAATGGACTTTCATTATACATACATGCAGTGGTATCATCGTATGACACGATGTTTTATGATACCATTCCTTCATAGGGATGATATGGGGTTCCATACTACAGCCAGTAGTATGGATCTTTTGGTAAGTTAGAGTCATGTGTTTCTAATATATTTTATCTAATTTTTAATAATTAGATTATGTAATTATAATTCTTTATTTGGTTCACTTAGATTGCCTCTATCATTGACATCGCCATTCGCTCTCGTGTTGATACTCTTGGTGCTTTATGCGACATACATCATATTGCCCGATCGATGTTACACTAGATCGGTGAAGACCATCATATTGCTGGGTACTCCAAGGAAGCTTCGACATCACATGAACCATTTATTAGACCTCAGGTGTCATCAACACCATCACGTATGCATCCCATTTGAGGTAGAGGAACAGGGAGAGCGGGAATTGATCACAAAGGGCATGCTCAAGATGGTAGGTTAGGTTATGGTTCAAATAGTGATAGTGGTTTAGGTACACTTCGAGCTGACAATGCCTACTTTTTACCTCTCATCTAAGATGTTTATACCCCCACACACATGCATATCACCTTACATACCCACTCAAATTGCTACATTACCTTCCCTACCCCCAATATGACACAATTCCTCTAAAAGTGCATGTTCCTTCAGATTATCCAAGATATTCTCCGATCATCTTGGACACAATTCCTGCTTAAGTTGCGTATGTGTTAAATTTATCTTCTTCAAGTCTTTTAAATAAATATGCTTATCTATTTTTTGTTGCATGTGATGTTTTGTGTGTTTTGATTGAAACATAAAGAAGGGTACACATTTTATTTCCAAGGTGAAATCAAGTTTGAGCGACTTAGTATGATGCCTCCCACAACCAAAATCTCCGAGAGATTGTTCATACATGGGATTAGATTGTGAGAGCACTTGTTGACTATGCACAAAAAAAAGGCTGGAGGCACCTGCAACTCTTTTTGTGGGACCTGGGAGAAGATTGTAAGTTCTGCATCATAGATATGATTTTATGTTTAGCATGCTTTTGTATTTGTTGGATGATTAAAACTCATGTGTGTGTGTGTGTTAGCTTGAGATATGGTATTAATTTATTTTGTAAAATTTTCACTTGGATACAATAGAATCTATGTATCCTATAATTTAATTTTTTGCACTTGAGATGTGGATAATTAGAAGAGTGATGAAGATTTTTATATAATATGCAAATGCTGAATTGTTTGCAGCTGCAGGGTTTAGTGGAGTGGAGGAGGCCACTGGTGGAATAAATGGCTGAAAAATTTCGGGGGTAATGTGAAAATGAAGAAAAGAAAAATGGAGGAAGGGAGAAGAAGATCAGACAGGGATAAACTCGTTAAAAAGCTAGTGTTGTGAACGATAGATATTAGTTTAATTAAATAGCCATCGTTCACAATGCCAGCATTTGAAAATTTTTAAATTCAATAGATGGCATTGAGAATGACAACCATTGGTTTGATTAAATAGCAGTCATTCCTAAAGTCGGAAAATAAATTTTGAAATTGAAATGTCGGCATTGTGAATGATGACCATTGATTTAATTAAATAGTCACCATTCCCAATGCTGGCATATGAAAATTTTTAAAAATCTATAGCCAGAATTCACAATGCCGGCCTCTGATTTTTAAAATTCAAAAGCATGGCTATTAATATTAAATTCTAAAAATAAATTTCAAGATAATTATTTAGTGAGGGATTATTTCTGGAGCTAATTAGCTACGAAAAATCCATCAATAAATTCATTGATAAATTTACCACCAATCTTTGTATAAAAATCTATGACAATATTGGTTAGAGATATTTTTTCATCAAAAAATTTTATCACTATTCCATCAAAAATCTATCACAAATTATTCATTCGATATAAAATCAAACATATCTTGCTATTCCCTAGCTAATCCCTTTGAAATTAGCTAGGGATTATTTGCCTAGGAAATTTTCGTAGCTAAATAGATAATTTCTTATAGTGAATGTTTCTATCTATCTATATATTGATTTATCTATGTATCTATCTGTCTGTCTGTCTATATGGCTATATATATATATATATATATATATATATATATATATATATATATATATATATATATATATATATATATCTATCTATTTGACTATTTATCTATTTATCTATTTTTCGATCTATCTATCTCTTCTATTTATCTAACAATCAATCAATCAATCTGTCTATCTATCTATTTGTCTATCTATCTATATATCTATCTATCTATATATCAATCAATCAAACTATCTATCTATCTATCACTATCTATCAATTTGTCTATCTATCTATCTCTGAATCAATCTAAATATCAATCTATTTATTAATTTATCTATCTATCTCTTTATATATTTATCTATAAATCAGTCTATCTATCTTTCTTTCTTTCTATATTTCTATCTATCTAACTAACTATCTATCATTCATTCATTCATTCTATCTATCTATCTTTCTATTTATCTATCTATCTTTATATATATCTTTCTATTAATCTATATATCAATTTGTCTATCAATCTGTCTATAAATCTGTCTATCAATCAATCTATCAATGTTTCTATCAATATGAATATATATTGGTCCATATATATGTCTATCTATCGGTATATCTATCTATCTAACTATCTAGGTTTCTATCTGTCTGTCTATTTATCTATTTATTTATATGTGCATCTATATATCTATTGATCTACCTATATATTTATTTATCTATTTGTCAATTTATTTATCTATCTACCTATCTATCTTTCATTATATCAATCTATTTATAAATTAATCTACCAATTTATTTATCAATGTATCTATTAATCTGTTTGTCAAAATATTTATCTATCGATTTATCTGTCTTTCAGTCTGACGATCTATCTATTTATGTATTTGTCAGCTAGTTTGTCTGACTGTCTATCTGTGTGTCTGGTTGTCTGCCAATTTATCTATCTATCTGTCTGGATATCTATTAGTCTTTCTAATTGTCAATCTGCCTAACTAACTATCTACCTAAAAATTTGCCTGCATAAATATTTGTATGTTTATCTATCTATTTATCTATCAATCAATCAATCTATCTATCTTTGTGTCAATCTATCTACCTATTTGTCGATGTATCTATCTTTGTATTTGTCTATCGATCTTTCTATCTATGTGACTATCTATCTATCAATCTAACTAAATATCTATCTATCTATCTATCTATCTATCTGTCTGTCTATCTATCTATCTATCTACCTATTGATCTATCTATCTATCTATCTATATGTCTTTTTATCCATCTATCTATCTGTATATTTATATGACTATCAATGTATCTATCTATCTATCTTCGATTTGACTATCTATTTGTATATCTATCTATTTATCTATCTATCATTCTGACTATTTATCTATCTGATGTATATGTTTGTCTATCTATCTTTCTTTCTATCTTTCTAAAAATTTGTCTATTTATTCATCTAAATAGTGATCTACTTATCTATGTATCTATTTGTCTATCAATTTATCTTGCAATCTATCTACCTACCTTTATATCAATCTATATATCTTTCTCTCTATCAATCTCTCTATCAATTATTATATCAAATTGTGTATCAATCTATCTATCAAGCTATCCATATATCTATCTATTAATCTATCTACTAATTTGCCTATCAAACAATAAATATATCTATTTATTTTACTATTTGTCTATCTATATGTATTCTATGTGTCTATTTATCTATCTATTTATTTGTTTATCTAACTATCTATCTAATTATCTATCTATCTATTTATCTGTTTGTTTGTCTGTCTATCTATATATCTATTTTTCTGTATATCTAACTATCTATGTATCTAATTATCTATATATCTATCTATATATCTATCTGTCCATCTATCTATCTATTTGTTATCTATCTATCTATAAATATTTCTGTCTATCTATTTGTCTATCTTTCATATATCTTTCTCACTATCTATATGGTTATCTATCTATCTTTTGTCTATTTATCTATCAAAATGTCTATCTATCTATCTATCAAAATGTCTATCTATCTATCAATCAAATTGTCTATCTATCTGTCTATCTATAAGTCTATCTTTATATCATTCTGCCTATCAATTTATTTATCAATAAATCTACCTATTTCTCTATCAATCTATCAATCAATTTTTCTATCAAACTATTTATGTATCTATCTATGTGTATATCAATTTATTTATCTATCTTATTATTTTTCTGACTATCTATCTATCTACCTATCTACCTGACTATTTGTTTTTCTATCTATCTATTTATTTGTTTATCTATCTATCTATCTATTTATCTATATATCTATCTGTCTATCTATATGTCTGTCTAACTATCTATCTATTTGTCTATCTATCTATCTATCTATTTGGATGTCTGATTATTTGTCTATCTATTAATCTTTCTATCTAGTTGTCTATATATTTATGTATTTATCTATCTATATATATGCCTTTCTTTCTATATAAGTATTTGTCTATCGATATATCTATCTATATGCTTATCTATCTGTCTATCTATCTTTGTAATTATTTGTCTATCTATCTGTCTATTTATCTATGTATCTATCTGGGTATTTATTTGTCTATCTACTTTTCTATCTATTTGTCTATATATATATCTATCTTTATACCTATTTATTTATTTATTTATCTATCTATATGTTTGTCTATGTATCATTCTATCAACTATCTATCTATCATTCTTTCTTTCTTTCTAAAAATATATTTATGTATCTGTCTTTCAATTTTTCTTTCTATATGTATATCAATCTCTCTATCAAATTTGTATAAAAAACTATCCATCTATCTATCTATCTATCACTCTATCTATCATTCTGACTCTTAATCTATTTATTAATATGTCAATCAATCTATCGATCAATCGATTTATGTGTCTCTCAATCAATTAATCAATCAATCTATCTATCTATGTATCAATCTATGTGTCTATATTTATGTCTATTTATTTGTGTATCTATCTATTGATTTGTAAATCTATATATCATTCTATTTATCTATCTATTTGTCTGTCTATCTATTTATTTATATATTTATTTATATATATGTATGTATGTCTATCTATTTATATATCTATCAATCTATCTACTTGTCTATTTGTTTATCTCTCTATTTATCTTTCTGTATATCAATTTGTCAATCTTTCTGTATAATTTTTTGTCTATCTATCTGTCTATCTATCTACCTGTCTATCTTTCTTTCTATTTATCTATCTGTATATCTATCTATCTATTTATTTTTCTATCAATCAATCAATCTATCTATCTATCTATCTATCTATCTTTCTTTCTTTCTATCTTTCTTTCTATCTTTCAATCTAATTATCAATCAATCTACCTATTTATCTATCTATCTGTTAATCAACCTGTCTATCGAACTATTTATTTATCTATATATTTATCTGTCTCTATGTCTATATGTTTGTCTCTTTTTCTACCTTACTATTTGTTTATGTCTGGTTGTCTAACCTTTTCCTTTAATGTCTATCTTCCAAACTATCTATCTACCAGACTGTCTATTTTTTCTAACTATTTGTATGACTATCTATCTGTTTATCTTACTATCTTTCTATCTATTTATCTATTTATATATCTAACTATCTATCTAGTTGTGTTTCTATCTATCTATTTGCCTATCTATATGTCTATCATCTTTCTATCTATCTGACTATATATCTATTTATCTATTTATATATTATCTGTCTATTTATGTCTATCTATCTATGTATCTACGTATCTATGTATCTATGCATCTATCTATCTATCTATTAATCTGTCTATCTACCTATCTTTTTATCTATCTATCTATCTATATGACTATTTATCTTTCTAACTATCTATCAATATATCTGTCTATCTATCTATCTATTTATCTATCTATCTATATGTCTGTTTATCTATTTTTCATATATCTATCCATCGATCTATCTAATAATCTATTTATCTATCTATATATCTATCTATCTATATATCTATCTATATATCAATATATTTGTCTATCTATCTTTCTATCTATTTGTCAAAAAATCTATCTATATATTTGTTTATAAATTTTTATATTTATCTATCTATCTATTAGTCTATCTATCTACCTATCTATATATAAATCTATCTATATGTCTTTCTATCTATCTTTTAATTTGTCTTAGCTATATATATATTAATCTCTCTATCAATTTGTATACCCAATAGTGTTCCAATCTATATACAAATCTATTTATCTATCTATCTATTAATCTTTCTATCAATCAATCGATCCATCTCTCTACCTATGTTTTTATCTTTCTATCTATTTTTCTATATGTCCATATAAGTGACTATATATCTGTCTATCTATCTATTTCTCTGTGTGTGTGTGTATATATATATATATATATATATATATATATATATATATATATATATATCCGTCAATCTATCTGTCTATGTTTCTATCTATCTATAGGTCTATCTTTTTTTCTATCATTTTGTTTATTAATTTGTCTATCTTTCTATCTATCTTTCTGTCAATCTTTCTATATATCATTCTATTTATCTATATGTGAATCTATCTATCTAATTGTAAATGTATCCATTTATCTCTCTATCTATCATTTTATCTGTCAATGTATGTGTCTATCTATCTTTCTATGTATCAATATATCGATTTTTCTAACTATCTATCTATATATTTATATATCGTTCTATCTATAAATATATCTGTCTATCTACCAATCTAATAATTTGTCTATCTATCTATGTATCTATGTATCTATCTATCTATTTATCTTTCTATCTATCTATATATCTATCTTTATATTTGTGTATTTATCTATATATTAATTTATCTAACTTTCTATCCATCTTTCAATATATCTATCTATCAATATATCTATCTATAAATCTGTCTAATTATCTATTTAATTATCTATATTCCCCTCTATCTATCTATATATCTATTTATCTGTCTATCTATCTATTTGTCAATCAATCAATCAATCAATCAATCAATCTATTAGTCTATCTATCAGTCTATCCTTTTGTCATCTTTTTTCCAATCTATCTGTCTATCAATCTTTTTTTCAATCTATCTATACTAACTATCTATCTATCTTTTAGTCAATCTATCTATGTATCTATATATTTGTCTATCTATCTTTGTAATAATACATCTATCGATCTATCTAATTATATATCTATCTATCTAACAATCCATCTATCTGGCTATCTATTTGGCTATCTATCTGTTTTCTATTTGTCTATCTATCTATCAATCTACATGTCTATCTATTTAATTATTTATCATCCAATCTATTTATCTATTTGTCTGTCTAATATCTATCTATCTATCAATTTATTATTTTTTATTTATCTATATGTCTATCTATAATCTATCTATCTATGTATCTATCTATATAATAATCAATCGATCTATCTATTTATCTATCCTTTTCTTTATCAATCTTTCTGTCTATATAACTATATATCTATCCATCTTTCTGTCTATATTTCTATATATCTAAAAATTTTTTTATCTAGCTATCAATCTATATATCTATCTATCTATTTATGTATCTTTCTATTTAATTATCTGTCTATCTATCTATCTATCTATCTGTCTATCATTTAATTTGTAAATCTATCTATCTATGAATCTATATATCAATTTGTCTATTAATCTTTATATCATCTATCTATAAATTTGTGATTCTATATATTAATATGTTTATCAATGTGTCAATATAAATGTTTATAAATCAATAAATAAATAAATAAATCAATCAATCGGTCTGTCTATCTTTATATATATCTATTTCATTATATATGTGTCTATCTAACTATCTAACTATCTATATATCTATCTAACTATCTATCTCTTTATTTGTCTAACTAACTATCTATCTATCTATCTGTCTATCTACCTGTCTATCTATATGTCTATCTATCTCTATATATATCAGTCTATCTATCATTCTATCTATCTGTCTATCTTTGTAACTATATATTTGTATATATATGTGTCTATCTATTTCGCTATCGATATGCCTATCTCTCTATCTACCTATCTCTATAACTATCTATCTATTTATCTTTTATCTTCATATGTATCTATTTATCTATCAATCTATCTAGCTATCTATCTATTTATCTATAAATCTATTTATCTATCTATTTGTCTATCTATATATCTATCAATCAACCAATATATCTATCTATCTATCTGTCTGTCTATCTTATGTTTATTGATCTGTATATAAATTTTTATAATAATGTTTATATCTATCTATCTATCAATGTGTCTATCAATATGGCAAACAATCTTTTAATCTTTATGTCTCTATATATGAATATTTATATATCAATCTACTTATATATCTATCTATTTATCTATCGATCTATTTGTATGTCTATTAATTTGTATATCAATCAATCACTCAATCTATTTAACTATTAATATATCTACCAAACTATCTATCTATCTTTTATCAGTCAATATGTTTGTTTGTTTTATTTGAATATCTATCAATCTATCTATCTATTTATTTGTAATTTTATCTTTCTATATATCTATTTATGACTTTGTCTTTCTCTCCATCTATCTGTCATTCCTTCTATAAATCTAGTTGTCGGTGTGTCTATCAATTTATCTGTCTATCTATCAGTGTATCTATTTGTCAATCTATTATTCTATCTATTTGTCTATATATCTTTCTAGCTATTTATCTTATATTATTTCTTTCTCTTTTTTTATTTGTCTATATATCTGTCTATTTATCAATCTATGAATTTGTTTACCAAACTATCTATCTATCTATATAATATCTATCTGTCTATATAATTGTCTATATATCAATCTATCAATATATCTATTAAACTATATATCTATATGTTTATCTATCTATTTGTCAATTTATTTGTATGTTTGAATATCTACAACTCTATCTATCTATCTTTCTATCTATTTGTCTATCTATTTGTATATTTGTCTCCCTATCTATCTGCCCGTCTATATGTCTGTATGCCTATCTATTTGTCTATCTGTCTAGCTATTTATCTATCTGTCTATCTATCTATGTATCTATCTATCAATCTAAAATCTATATATCTATCTATCAATTTGTTTTTTAATCTGTCTATTTATGTGTAGCTGTCTAATTATCTATTTATTTGTATAACTATCTATCTTCCTATTTGTCTAATATTATATTTATCTATCTGTTTTTCTATCTATATATCTATATATATTTCTATCTATCTATCTATCTATCTTTATATCTATTTGTATATCTATCTGTCTATCTATATCTCGAATAATCTATCTATCTGCCTATCAATTTATCTATATGTATATCAATTTATCTGACTAATAATCTACATATTTATCTATCTATATATCTATATAATCGGTGTATATATCTTTCTATTTATCTGTCTATTTATCTGTGTATCTATCTATCTATCTATCTATATATCTATTTATCTATCTATAATTTTATCTATCTATCTTTCTGTCTATATTTCTATATATCTATCTATCTGTCTGTATAACTATCTGTCTATTTATTGGTCTATCTATCTCTCTATCTATTTATTTACATATATATATATATATATATATATCTATTTATCTATCCATCTATATGTATATCTATTTGTCTATCTATTGATCTATCTATTTATCTACCTATATGTCTATTTAATTATTTGTTTATTTATTTGTCTAATGATACGTGTATCTATCTATCTATCTATTGAATGGTATATATATTTGTATATCTATCTATCTATATTTTGAATGGATAAATATATTTGTATATCTATATTTCTAATTGTCTATTAATTTGTCTATCTATCTTTCTATCAATCTGTCTATCAATTTGTCTATCTATCTACTCATTAATCTGTCTATTATTATTTTTATAAATTTGTATATCTATGCGTCTTCTAATTTATATTTCTATCTATCTATCTATATATCTTTCAATATGTCCATTTATATGTTTATATATCTATCTATTTTTCTATCAATCTATATATATATATATATATATATATATATATATATATCAATCTATCTATCTATCTTTCTTTCATTCTATATATCTAACTTTTTATATATCTATCTATCTATAGTTAGATCTATCTATCTTTCTAACTATATATCTATCTATCGGTATATCTATTAGTCTTTCTATCTGTTTATCTATTTGACTATTTATATTTCTATCTTTCTATCTATCTACTTATCTATTTATCTATCCGTCATTCTATCTTTTTATCTATCTATCTATCTATCTTTCTTTCTATATAACTATCTATCCAATGTAACTATGAATATGTCCTTCAATCAATCTATCTATGTATCTATATATCTATTTATTTATCTATCCATTTATCAATATGTATATCAATTTAAATATGTATCTGTCTATTTATTTATTTATCTATCTATCTATCTATATGACTTTCTAGTTGTCTATCTATTTGTCTATCTATCTATCTTTCTATCTTTCTTTCAAGCTAACTATATATCTATCTATCTATTAGTCTATTTATCTATCTATATATCGGTCTATCTATCTATTTATCTATCTATTTATCTATCTATTTATCGAAATGTCAGTCTATCTATCTTTATATTTAATTATCTATCTATCTTTATATCTATCTATCTATCTTTCTGTTTATTTATCTATCTATTTTCTTTCTATCTAACAAACAAACTATCTATCTATCTATTTATTTATCTATATATATATATATATATATATATATATATATATATATATATATATATCTGTCTGTCTATCTATTTTTCTATCAATCGATCTATCTATCTATTTATCTATCTATTTATCTATATAGCTATCTGTATATTAGTTTTTCTGTGTTTATTTCTCTTTCTAACAATTTGTCTATCAATCAATCTAAATATCAATATATTGATATATATATATATATATATATATATATATATATATATATATATATCTATCTATCTATCTGTCTGTCTGTCTATTTATCTTTCTATCTATTTGACTATCTTTTTTTAAGGTTTGTTTTATTATTATAACCCTCTCTTTTGGCGGAGGAATACCATTTTTTACAAGCTAAGATCTACCCCTTTTCCCTTTTACACCCACTTACAAAATAAATAAAATAAACGAGCCATAACATTCTAACATTTTAATAAAAGCCCATAGTAGACTTTCATAGACTGGAATTTGAGTTGGATTTTTGCTAATCCACTGGCTATTTTTGCTAAAATGGAAGATTTTTGCATCTAAATTTTAGGGCTTTTCTTAATCTCCCCAGCTTACTCCTTTCCTTAGCCCCTGGTGGTCTCTTTATGGCCAGGGCCTTCCACGTTCCTTATGCTTTGTAGAAAGTTCTTTTACCTTCGTTGACTTGTCCATGCTTCTTTTGTTAGAGACTCGCTTTGTAGACAAGTACACCAACAATATCTGACTCTCCTCCAGTATCTACCTCTCTTGCACATCCCCTGTTCTTTCCTAATCTGGTGGATTGGGCAACATCGCAAGGTGCATGCAGTCTCATTACTGCATTTCAGCTACTCTGAATTTTAATTTTTCTGGACTTTTTCCATTTTTTAGGTATCCATGCTTTTGCTTTAGCAATGCTTAAAGAGATAGCTTATAGCTGCTCTTTAACTTCAACGCTTTATTTATCTCAATTTCCAATTGCACCAATGCCTCCTTTATGACTCTTATTCTGAATTTTCCAGCTTTCAATAGCTGCAGAACCAGCCTCCTATTCTAGACCCTTACATGCCCTAAATCTATAAGTTAAGAAAATTAACACATGACTTTTCCGCAACATTCACACATATCCTCTTAACCTGAAATTAATATAGACAGTACACCAAACAAAGTATTCTAAGATTATAACAATTCCAGCAACTGCTGGATTTTCTGGGTCTTTTTTCTGTGATATTGCGCTGCTAAGAAAAGAGAAGATAACAGGATAATATACTAACATTCAAATGCTTACCTTGCTCTTTCCCATTAGCCTTCGTATTGTTCACCTGCAGAGACAGAAATTCCACTGCATAGAGGCTACCACAACGACATACTAGTCTAACAAACTTCATAGATATATGATTCTCATATTTTATTCTTTGTACTAATCTTTTCTAGACCGTGTACATTTACATTCCCTTATCTTTTACTTGTTGGGTGATCCTTGCAGTGACGGTAAGAAAAATGCAGCAACTATATTTTCCGATTTTTTCTTCGCAGTTAATCTGCATAGACAGATTCCCCTGCAAAGAAGCTACCACAATTCCACAGCTTATATTATTATACTTATCTTATTCTATTTTCCATATTCTATCTTCATATTCATTTAATTTTCAGATTCCCCTTGACAGCAGCTACTGAATTTTCATATTCAATTTTTTCTGTTAATACTTCCCTTCCTAAATCTTAAATAAGGGAAGGCCTTCATATCCAGTTTCGCTATTCCTTTTACTTTTTCTGGCATCGAAACCTCCTCAAATTCATTATCTCCTCTTATTGAACCTAATCTTGCAAGACTATCCGCCAAAGAATTAGCTTCTCTATATATATGTAAGATTGATCCGTTAAGCATTTTAATGAGGTTCAAAATAATTTCTATTTCATCCTCATACCTCCAAAGAGTTATTTTTCCACTTACTAACTCTACCAAAAGCATTGAGTCCACTTGAATTTGTATATTTTCTAAATCTAATTTCTTACAGACATTTAATCCTATATTCAAAGCTTTTATCTCCGAGTGGAGGGCTGAGAATGCTTGTGTAGCCGATGTAAATGCTTTTATCACATACCCATTTGAATCCCTTATTACCCCTCCTCCACCTGCTATACCAGTGTCCCTATTGAAGCTACCATCCATGTTATATGATATTTTACCTTTCGGAGGGCTATTTCAACTTATACTTTTTACCCATCCCTGTTTCGTATTTGTAATAGCGAGGCCCCAGAACATTCCAGCTTCCTTTTTTAAGCAAGAACCATCAACTTTTATAGAGTTTATGCTTGATATATTTCTGATTTCTTTAATTATATCTTTAATAATTTCATTTGAATTCATTCTTATGCCCTCAAATTTACTCTTATTACGAGCTTTCCATAGGCACCATATTGCTATATGAGGTAGATTCTGGGTTAGCCAATTTTTAATATAATTACTAGGGTTTAGATTTCCCAAACTCTTAATTCTATCAATTATTCTATCTTCTTTTTTACTTATTTGTAACTGGTCTCCTAATTCCCTCCAGACTGCTGCAACTATTTTCCCACTTGAAAGTAGATGATCCATTGATTCTTCATCTGCAAAGCAACATTCACATCTGGAGGCCATTTTAACACCTTTTCTTTTCACATTAGTGTCCACAGGCAGTGCATTTACCAGAACTTTCCATGCCAGTGAGCACATTTTCAATGGAATACCTGCTCTCCAAGCCCATTTAAATAAAGACTACACAGGTTTTTTCCTTCTAATCAATTCTTTTGCTGATTTTAACATAAAATAACCTTGTGGATTAAGGGTCAATTTCCATCCCGATTTATTCAATAATGAGTGAGCATCTACTATTTCCTTTTGTTTTTCCAAAGCTTTCCAGCTATTTGATTTCTGCTTAACACGATTATGTTCTTGTTCTAGATATTTTGCTCGCATATATTTTGCCCAGAGGGAATCATTTTCTTTAATCCTCCACCATCCTTTGCAGTCCCAAGCAGCCGCCATATCCTGTAAATTAATGATGCCTAAACCTGCTTCCGCCTTAGGAAAACAGATGTCTTTCCAATTTTTCTAGTGAATTTTCTGCTTTCCGTTTTTTTCCCCATAAAAAGTTTGACATTTCCATCTCTAGTTTATTTGTAAATTTCTTAGGTGGGTGTATGACTGATATAATATGTACCAGTGTACTTTGAAGGACATGGGAGATTAAAGTAGTCCTCCCCCCAAAACGTAATAAATCTACTTTCCAACCTGCTATTTTCTTTCTCATTTTGTCTAGTAAGGGCGTTAGATAATTTTCTTTCAGCCTTCCTTCATATATCGGACAACCTAAATATACTAAAGCATATTTTTTATGTTTAAAGCCCGTTATGTTTTTAATTTTTTTTACCACTTTTTCGGAAGCTTTTTTTGCTAACATAAATTGACTTTTATCTTTATTGAGAGCTTGCCCTGTTTCCTTCTCAAATAATTGTAGAAGGTCCATCAGTTTTTTCAATGAAGCTTTATTCGCATTTGTGAAAATGATGATATCATCTCCATAAGCAAAACAAATAATTCTCGGAGTGTTTTTTGGCTATCTAAAGGGGATTATTTTTCCCTCTGACATTCTTTTATTTAAATTAATGATTAATAATTCAAGGTACATATCGAATAATAAAGGTGATAATGGATCCCCCTTTCTCAAACTACGTCTAGGTTTGAATTCTTCTCCTTTCATTCCATTTACAATAATTCTAACCCAAACGCTTGTTACAGATCTATATATTAAGTCAATACATGTTTCAGAGAAACCAAATTTTCTCATGACGAAACATAATGTATGCCTTTCCACTCTATCAAATGCCTTAGATAAATCTAGCTTAACTACTAAGTTACTTCCTCTCGTTTTAAATCATATTTATTTCATCATTTCTGATGCTAATCTAATATTTTCAATCATTAATCTATTCTTAATAAATCATGTTTGTTCCTGTGATATTATAAATGGTAAAATATTACTAAGTTTGTTTTGAATAATTTTAGCAAGGATCTTATAAATTTCATTACATAAACTTATAGGCCTAAAATCCTCACATTTTTGAGGTGATTCTTTTTTGGGAATTAGCACTATGAAAGAATTCGCCCATGCCTTAGGAATATCCACGCCTACGAAAAAACTGGTGAGTGCAGGAACCAGATCTTTTTTGATAATGAGCCAGTTTAGCTGGAAAAAATAATTATTCCAGCCATCTGGTCCTGCTGCACTATTCTTATCCAGATCAAACACTTCCTTTTTAATCTCTTCTTCCTCCGGGATCTTCTCCATCATTTGGTTTTGTTCCAGTGAGATGACTGTGTTAATCCCATCCATTAATGAATTTCCCACTTGGGGGGCCTGTCTGCATAGATGGCTTTTAAAAAATTCCTCAAAGAGGGATCCTATCTGCTTGTCTTCTTCAACCCATTTTCCCTCATTATTTTTAATTCCCTTGATTTTATTTTTTTGAGCCTTTATTTTACCCATATTGTGAAAAAACTTTGTGTTTCTATCTCCATCTTTCAACCATTTAATTTTAGAACACTGTTTCCAGTATACTTCCCCCATATACAACTTAAGCCTCAAGTCCCCTTTAGCCTTATTTAGTTCCTGTCTCTTTACCTCTGTATTATTATTATCGTATTCTAATTCCAATTTTTCTACTTTTTCCTCTTCTTGCTTTATTATTTGGTTAAGATTTCCGAAGACTTCTTTATTCCATATTTTTAGACATTTTTTTAATCTATGAAGCTTAACCATTAATATTTGCATCGGTTTCCCCTTTGCTGTCTCCATCCAGGATTCAGTTACCAGTTTTTCGAAGCCAGCATGCTTTTCCCACATATTCTAAAATTTAAAGTTGCCTGATGCTCAGTAATTCTTATATATTGTAATAAGCAGTGGGCAATGATCCGTACAGGTTCTATTCAGATGTCTTAGCCCTGTAGCCCCATGCAAAGCTACCCAGTTAGCATTACACAATACTCTGTCCAGTCTAGCCCAAATTGTGCTCCTTTTACTCCTATTGTTACACCAAGTGTAACTTGAACCAGTGAAATCAATTTCCATTAATTTTGAGTTTGAGATCGCCTCATTAAATTGTGTGATTGCTATTGGATCCGGGGTTTTACCTCCTTTCTTTTCTTGATCGCTCCTGATTATATTAAAATCACCTCCTATGATCCAGGGTGCATTTTTAGATGCAATGTTCTGCATTTCCTCCCACAGTGCTAACCTTGATTTTTTATCATTTTTAGCATATACCACCGATATTATTTCATCTGTTTCTTTATTTATTTTAAAATGTACTACCTGTTCTGTATCTTTTAAAATTTCAATGTCCAAATAATTATGCCACATTATCCAGAGTTTACTATTTATATTAGCATATGCATTATTAAACCCTAGTTTTTGGTTGTAGGTAATTAATTGATCCTTCTGGATCATAGGTTCCGCAATGACTACGAGAGAAATTTTATGAGTTTTTATTAATTGTTTTAACCTATTTATCGAAGGATTATTAGCAACCCCTCTTATGTTCCATTAAAGGCATTTATCCATTAATTCCTAACTTAGTTTGAGATCTAGTTGTACACTTAGTTTCAAATTTTATGTTTGATTGTTTTTTCTTATTCCTTGGGGTTTTAATTGCATTTGTGTTTAATATTATTTTTTCATAATATTTGTCCTGCTACCCAAGCTGCATTGCCATTATTTTTATGGCTTCTTTGTCTTGAGTTATAGTGAGCTTTGTTCAATCTTCCTCATAAATATCCATATCATCTTTCCCCTTTTCTGTATAGAAAGCATGTTCCTCTTCTTCCCTACCTAATGAAGGACAACTAAACACCTCTGCATCTTCCTCTAGGAAATCCAAGAGATCATCCTCTATCCAGCTATAGTCCTCCAATTTTTCTTTTAAAATTATTCTAGTTTTAATTTTCTTGTTCCTCTTCTTTCTACCCTTTACCTTCTCCCATTTTTCTCCCTCCCTAGCTTTTCTCCTTCCTCCATACTTCCATCATGATATACTCTATTACTAGTCTCTCCCTCTCCTAATAACTTACTCGCTCTCTCTCTCATAAGCTCCCCTTCTACTTCCATAAATCTGCTTCAATTACAGGTTTTTCTCAAGCCCCTCCCTCCTTCCTAATCCATCTTTCCACCATTCTTTTTCTACCTTCTAACCCTTGCCCATTTTTTTGTCTGTTCTGTACCCATCTTACACACCCCCGATTCATGCCCAATTCTCTTACATTTTATGCAATAAACAGGCTGATTTTCGGGAATGACAGGTTGCCAAACCCCATTATTCTGCCCATCATCTCCATTACCAATCCAGATCAAATTAGGTGGCTGAGTAAGCAGGTTGCACTCAATACAGACGCGAGCCTTGCTTAGCCTTGTCATAGAAACAGTGGCTTCATCACGCATTATCGGTTTACCCAGACAAGAAGAAATTGTATAGAGAGATTGTGGGTTAAACTAATATAAAGGGAGATTCGGTAAGGAAAACCATACTGGGGCTAAAGGCACCTCCTCCAGTGGACTGAACTCCTTCATCCACCTCAAGACACGCATAGGAAAGCCGTTAACTTGCCATAGACCTCTATGCCATAAGCAGTAGAAGTCTTCAATCATGAAGCACTACAGGAATACGTGCTTTTCATCGTAGTCAGCTAGCTTCACCCTTCTCGCAAGCTTTAGCGAGGAGATAAACTACTGTATTTCCTTCGGGCGAGGCCTTCCATGTGAAAACTTACCAATAAGCATATATTCAAAAGGCTCCATGAATTTGTGCATCTCCTCTGTTGAAAATACAATCGTGGGACTCCCGTGTTTGTTACCGAAGCAGCATACAGGAAGCGTGGGCTCTCTTAAAATCGATGCAAACGACTTATTGTTTTGTAATAAGTCTTTTTGTTCCATATTTAGCTTGAGAGAAGCTTGAATCGGGCAGCAATGGCAAGAACAACAATGGCAGTTTCGCATAGCAAATCGCACAAACTAGCAGTTACACATGATATTATATCGAGAAACAATTCGCAGAGCAATTTGCACAATAATTCACACAACAATTGCACAGCAGTTCAGCAAAGATGATCGCGAGAGATAATGCAAAGAGAAAATCGCGAGGGTTAAAAAATCGCGAGAGAAAAATCGCAAAGAACAAAAAGATCTATTTGACTATCTCTCTATCTTTTATTATGTTTATCTATCTATATATATATTTATCTATCTATGAGTAAATATATCTGTCTCTCTATTTGTTTATCTATCTATCTATCAGTCTATCTATTTATCAATATTTCTAACTATTTCATTATTTATTTATTTATCTATCGATCTATCTATTTGTCTATCTATTTATCTATCAATCAATCTATCTATAAGTCTATCTAACTATCTATTTATCCATCTATCTATTATTCAATCTATCAATATGTATTTCTATATGTTTATAAATCTATCTATCTATATATTTGTCTCCCTAAATGTATGTCTATCTATCTATCTATTTCTCTATCTATTTGACTATCTATCTAATTATAAATCAGTCAATCAATCAATCTATTAATATGTCCTTCTATCTCGATCTATTTGTCTATATATCTATCTATATGTTTATCTATCTATATATATATATAAGGCAAATGATAAGTCTATTGAATTATTAATCTATCTATCTCTCTGTCTCTTTATCTGTCAATCTAACAACGTGTCTATCTATCTATCTATATACCAATCTATTTATCTATTTATTTATTTATCTATCTGTCAATCTATCTTTCTATCTAATTGTATATCTATCTTTCTATCTAATTGTCTATTAATTAATCTATCTATTCGTGTTTCTATCTGTCTATCTATCTACTATTTGACTATCTATCTATTTATATACATATTTATCAATCTGTATATTTATATGTTTATCTAATTGTCTATCTATCTCTCTATCTATCTATATGTCTATCCATCTATCTATTTGTATGACTATCTCCTTTTCTATCTTTCTATCTATATGTGTGTGTATATATATATATATATCTATTTATCTATCTATTAGTCTGTCTATTTGTTTATCTATATATATATATCTATCTATCTATCTATCTATTTGTGTGTCTGTCTTTCTATTTATCGATCTATATATCTATATGTCTGTCTGTCTATCTATTAGTTTATCTATCAATATTTATATCAATCTATCTATTAATCTATCTATCAATCTATCTAATAATCAATCTTTAAATCTACTTATCTATTTGTTTAAATATTTGTCTATATATCTATCCATCCATCCATCTATCAATCTATCTATTTATTTGTTTAAAATTATGCCTATTAATCTGGTTATCTATCTTTCTATCTATCAGTCTATCTATTTGACTGTCTATCTATTTGACTATCTATCTATCTATCTATCTATCTATTTATTTATTTATCTATATGTTTGTCAATCTATCTATCTATGAATCTCTGTATCTATTTATAAATATGTCAATCTATTTATTAATGTAACTTTATATTTATCTATCTATCTATATAATAATCTTTATATCTATCTATATATCTAACAGTATATCTTTTTTCTATCCATCAATCAATCAATCTATCTGCTATCTCTTTTTCAATATATATATATATATATATATATTATATATATCTATTTATATATCTATCTATGTATCTATAAATATGTCTATTTATTTATCTGTCTACATAACTATCAATATATATCAGTCTATGTATAAGTCTATCTATATGTCGATCTATTTTTCTATATATTAGACTATCTTTTTGTATTCATATATGTCAATTTATTTGTTTATCTATTTGTATATCTATCTGTATATTTGACTATATAATATTATATTTATCTATCTATTTACCCAACTATCTTAATCTTTCTATCTATATTTTTATTAAACTATCTATCTATCATTCTATCTTTTTATCTATCTATCTATCGATCTATTTAATAATATATCAATCAATCAATCTCTTTATCTATCTATCTTTCTTTCTATCCAACTATTTGTATATCTATTTGTATAACTATCTATCAATCTCTATGTATACTTATCTATCTATCGATTTGTCTATCTTTTTGTCTATCAATCTATTTATATATATGCCTATCAATTAATCTAACTATTTATCTAACTATTTGTAAAATCTATCTGTCTATATATTTACATATATATCTATAAATCTATCATTTAATCTATCTATATATCTTATATGTCTATCTATCTGTGTATCTATTGTTCTATCTATCTTTCTTCTATCTATCTATTTATCTGTCCATCTATCTATCTATTTATCTATCTATCTATCAATCTTTAATTTATCTTTCTATCAATCATTCTAATTTTATGCATATATATTTGTCTATCTATATGTCTTTTTATCTATCTATCTATCTATCTATCTATTTATCAATCTATTTATCAATCTATCTATGAATCTATGTATCATTGTTTCTATCCAAATATTTAAATATCTAACTATCTATTTGTCTATTTATTTGTCTATCTTTCTATTTATATGTCTATATAGTTAACTATCTATTTATCTGTTTATCTATCTATCTATCATTCTATTTATATATCTATCTATCTAAATATCTATCTATCAGTCTATCTAACTATGTATCTATCATATCTATCTATCTGTCAATCTCTCTATTTTTGTATCTAACTATCTATCATTCTATCTATTTGTCTATCTTTATGTCTATCTATCTGTCTATTAATCTATCTATCCATTTTTTCATCACACTTTTTATCAATCTATCTTTCAATCGATCTATCTTTCTTTCTTTAAATCTTTCAAACTTTTTCTCTATCTATTTGTATATGTATTTGTCTATCTATCAATATGTCTATCTATATATTTATCTATATATATATATATATATATATATATATATATCTCTCTCTCTCTCTATCTGTCTATCTATTTCTTTATCTATCTATTTGTCTATCTAACTATTTATTTTCTTTCTATTTATCCATCTATATCTCTATATATCTATCTTTCTATCTATCTATTTATTTGCATATCTATCTGTCTATCTATCTACATATCTATATGTCTTTCTATCTGTTTGTATATCTATTTATCCCTCTATCTATTTATCTCACTTTTTATTTGTCTATCAATAAGTCTTACAATCTTTCTTTCAATTTATCTATTAATCTATCTATCTAACTATCTATCTATATGTCAACCTTTCTATCTATCTATTTGTCTATTTGTCTATCTATCTATCTATTTGCCTATCAGTCTATCTATCTATCTATCTATCAATCTTTTTATCTATCTGTCTATCAATCTCTTTATCTATCTGTCTTTCTATTTGTCGATCTATATTTTTATTTATCTATATATATATATATATATATATATATATATATATATATATATATATATTTAAATCTATATATTTAACTATCTATCTATCGACATGTCTTTCTATCAGCCTATCTATCTCTCTATTTATCAGTCTATCTATTTTTCTATATATATATATATATATGTCTATATATCTATTAATATATCATTATATCTAACTATCTATTTGTCTATTGGTCTATATATTTATTTTCCATATATATCTGTCTATATTTTTATCTAATAATATATCTATCTATGTGTCTATCTATCTATCTATCTCTGACTATCAATCTATCTATCAATTTGTTTATCCAACTTTCTATCTATTTGTATATCCATCTATCTACCTGTCTATCTATCTATCCAGATGCTGTCTAGCTGTCTATCTTTTTGTCAAACATTTTATCTATATATCTATCTTTATATCGATCTATCTATCTACCTATCGATCTAACTATCTATATATTTGTATATCTATCTATCTAGCTATCTATTTCTCAATATATATTTGTCTATCTATCTATTTTTCTATCTATCTTTCTTTCTATCTATCTATCTAACTATCTATTTATCAATATGTCTTTCTATCTATTTATCTATCTGTCTGTCTATCAATATTTTTATCAATTTGTATATCAATCTACCTTTCAGTCTATCTTTCAATCTATCTTTCTATTTATCTATTTATGTTTATATCTATTTGTCTATCTATCTATCGACCTATCTATCTATTTATCTATCTACCTATCTATCTGTTTATCTATCTTTCTATATATCTATTTATCAATATATATATATATATATATCTTCTATCAATCAGTCAATTGATCTATCTATCTATGTATCTATATTTCTATCAATCTATCTATCAGTTAAATAATCAATATATATATATCTATCAAACTATCTTTCTGCCATTCTATTTATTTATCTATTTGTATTTCTATATATTTATCTATCTATCTATCTATTTAACTATCTATCTATATATTAGTTTATCTATAAGTCAATATATCTCTCGATCTAATTTTATATCAATCCATCTATCTATTTATCTTTCAATCTATCAATCTATCTATCTATCTATGTATCAATCAATCAATCTATCTATCTATATATGTATATGTATATCTATTCATCTATCTATCTGTCTAAAAATCTATCTATCTATCAATTTGTTTATCTATATGTCTTCCTATCTTTCTACCAATCTTTATATCTATTTGTCTACGTATCTATCTATCTATCTATCTATTTGTCTATATATTGATATATCTATTTGCCTATCTTTCCGTCTTACTATTTTTTTATCTATCTATATATCTACCTATCTGTCTATCTTCTTTCTATTTATCTATCTATCTATCTATATAATAATATATCTATCTATCTATTTATCTATTTATTTGTCTATCTATCTATCTATCTAGATGTCTATCTAGTTGTCTATCTATCTATCTATTAATCTATCTAATAATCTATATATTTATCTATTTATGAATCATTCTATCAATCTTTCTATAATTTTATATTTCTATCTTTCTATCAATCTATATATCCCTTTGTCTATCAATCTTTCTATCTATTATCTATTTTTATATCTTTATATCTTTCTATCTATCTATCTATCTATTTTTCTATCCATCCATCTATATATTTATTTGTCAATCTATCTGTCTATCTATTTGTTTATATATCTATATAGCAATCTATCTATCTATTTTTCTATTTATATATATATATATATATATATATATATATATCTCTCTCTCTCTCTCTATCTATATGTCTATCTTTCTGTCTATCTATCTGTCTATCTATATATCTAATAATATGTCTATTAAACTATCAATCCAACTGTCTATCTATCTATCTGTAAATCAATTTGTCTATATGTCTGTCTATCTATCTATCTTTTTTTCTTTATATTTTTCTATTTATTTATCTATATATATGTCTATTTGTCTAGCTATCTATCTATATATATAACTATCTATTTATCGATTGATCTATCTATATATTTGCCTATCAATCTATCTTTTAATATGTCTATCAATCTATCTATAAATCTATCTATCTATCTGACTATCACTCTATCTATCAGTCTGTCTTTTAATTTGTGTATCAATGTCTATTATTCTATCTATCAATCTATCTATCAATCTATCTATAAATCTATATATCAAACTATCTATCAATCAGTCTATCTATATTTCTATCCATCTGACTTTTTGTTTATTTATCTATATATTTTTCTATCTATCAAACTATAATTTTTCTATCTTTTTGACTATCTATTTGTCTAGCTATATGTCTGTCTGTCTATTTATCTATTTATCTAAATATTTGTCTATATATCTATCTATCTATCTAACTTTCTATTTGTCTATTTGTCTTTTTTTTGTTTGTCTGTCTATGTATTTATGTATCTATATGTATGTTTATCTATTTGTCTATCTATCTATAGGTCGGGTAGTCTATCTGTCTATCTATTTGTCAGTCGGTATGTCTTCTGTCTAGCTGTCTATCAGTCAGTCATTCTGTCTATTTATCTGTCCTTCTATTCGTCTATCTATCTTTCAATTTGCCGAACTATCAGTATACGTGACTATCTATCTACCTAACTATCAGTCTTCTTGACTTTTTGTCTACCTGACTGATTGTCTGTAAATCTATCTATATGAGTAACTCTCTATCTATCTATTTGTGTGTTTTCCTATCTTTCTATTTGTCTTTCTATTTGTTTATTTGTCTATCTAGCTGTTAGTATATCTATTAGTCGGTCTATCTGATAGTTTATTAGTGTGTTAGTCTAATAGTCTATCAGTCTATTAGTATGTCTATATGTTAGTATGTCAGAATGTTAGTCTATCAGTTTGACAATCATTTAGTGTGTCTATATGTTTATCTGTCTATGTGTCTAGGTGTCTATGTGTCTATCTGTGTATTTATCTATCTCTCTATTTCTCAATATCTATATATCTCTATCTATCTATCTATCTCTCTATCTTTCTATTTCACTATCTCTTTATCTCTATATCACTTTATCTTGCAATATCACTATCTCTTTATCTTTTTTACTCTCTATCTATCTATTTCTTTATCTTTCTATCTTGCTTTCCCTCTATCTCCATATCACTCTAGCTCTATATCTCTTTATTTCTATATCTTTTTATCTCTATATATCTTTATATCTTTATTTCTTATCTATTTATCTCTCTATCATTATATCTCTCTAGCTCAATATCTCTCTATTTTTATATATTTCTATCTCTATATATATTTATATCATTATTTCTTTTCTATTTATCTATATATATATATCTCTCTCTCTCTATCTCTCTACCACTCAAAATTTCTATCTCGCTATCTAACAACATACCTATATACCTAGCTACCTACCTACCTAGTTGTATGTGTATCTATCTATATGTCTACCTACATATCTATCTATCTATCTGTCTATTTGTCTATCTTTCTATTTCTCTATTTGTCTTTCTATTTATCTGTCTTTGTGCCTCTCTATCTCTCTATATGTCTCTCTTTCTCTCTAACTATTTCTCTATCTATCTTTCTAACTCTCTAATTGTATTTCTATATATTTGTCTATCTCTCTATCTATCTTTCTAACTATAAGTCTATCTATCTATATACTTATATGTCTATCTATCTATCTATTTATATGTCTTTCTGTCTGTCTGTCTATCTATCTATCTATTTATCTCTCTAACTATCTATCTGTCTATTTGTCTATTAGTCTATCTATCTATCTATCTATTTGTTTATCTATCTTTCAGCCTATTTATCTATCTATCTATCTATCTATTATCTATATCTAATCATGTCCATCTATTTATCTATTTATCTATCTATCTGTCTATCTATTTATTTATCTATCTATGTGTTTATTTGTCTATTTGCCTATATGTCATTCTATCTTTATGTCTATCTATATTTGTGTCTATATGTCTATCTGTATATCTATCTATCTATGTATCTAATTATATATCTATCAATCTGTCTATTTATCTATCTTTCTATCTATCTATAAGTCTATCTATCTATAAATCTATCTTTCTGTGTATGTGTTTATGTGTTTATTTGTCTATCAATCTATATGTCTCTCTGTCTATCTATCAAACTATATATATCTATTTTTCTATCTATATATATTTATATTTATCTATTTTTTTATTTATCTATTTGTCTATCTTTATTTTTTTTTATTTCTATCTGTATATATGTATATCTACATATCTAAATATCTATCTATATGTCTATCTATATATTTATATATATGTCTATATGCCTATCTATATATCTTTCATTTATATATCTTTTTATCTATCTATATGTCTATCTATATATTTGCCTATCTATCTATCTATATATTTTTTATAATCTATCTATTTATCTATCTTTTTTTTTTCTGTCTATTTGTATATATCTTTATCTATCTATCTATCTATGTGTTTAACTGGCTATCTATCTTTCTAATATTTGACTATCTTTATATCTATCTATCTGTCATTTGTTTATCTGTCATTTTGTCTATCCATTTGTCTATTTATGTGTCTATCTATATATCTCTCCATCTATTTATCTATCTACATGTCTATTTATCTATCTATGTATCTGCCTATCTGTATATCTATCTATTTTTCAATCTATCTATCTATCTATTTATATATCTATATTCCTATTTGTTAATCTGTCTATCTGTCTATATGTCTATCTATTTATCCATCTATCTATGCATTTGTCTATTTATGCATCTATCTATCTATTTATTTGTCTATCTATCTTTTTGTGTATCTTTTTAACTATCTATCTTTCTGTCAATTTATTTATTTGTCAATCTATCAATTTATAAATCTATGTATTTGTATATCTTTCTATTTGTCTATCTATCTAGCTATCAAACTTTATAAATTCATTCATGTCTAACTATCTATCTATGTTTCTATCCATTAGACTATTAGTCATCAGTCTATCTATCTATTTATATATAAAATTCTATTTGTCAATTTTTCTATCTCTTTATCTATCTATATACATATCTATTTATATCTATATCTGTATATCTGCATTTTTGTCTATCTATCAATCTATTTAACTATCTGCTTATCTGCCTAAATATGTATGTATCTTTCTTTCTATATTTTTATTTGTCTATTTATCTATATTGTCTATTTTATCTATTTATCTGTCTATCTACCTATTTATCTATCTATCTTTCAAACTATATATATATATATATATATATATATATATATATATATATATCTAGTTATATATCTATATTTATATATGTTAATCTCTCCATCTCTTTATCTATCTATCTATCTATTTGGAAATCTTCTATTTGTATACATGTTTATCTTTTTATCTATCTATCTAAATGTCTATCTATCTATATATCTGTCTATCTATCTAATTGTCTGTTTGTGTTTCTATCTATCTGTGTTATATGTCTGTATGTTTATCTATCTGCCTTTCAGTCTGTTAGTATGTCAGTTTGTTAGTCTATTAGTTTGCATTTCTATTAGTTTATTAGTTTGTCAATCTATTAGTCTATCTATCTATCTTTCATTCTGTCTATCTTTTCGTCTGTCTATTTTTGTATGTGTCTATATATCTTTTCTTCAATCTTTCTATCTATTTCTTTCTCTGTATATATATCTCTTTATCTATCTCTCTATATCTATTTTTCCCTATCTTTTTATCTTTCTACCTACTTACGTACCGACCTAAATACCTACCTACCTTGCTATATATCTATCAATTTGTCAACCTATCTATTAGTATACCTACTATCTATCTATATATCTATCTATTTCCCTATATCTCTATCTATCTTTTTATCTCTGTCTCTCTATATATATTTATGTATATCTATCTATCTATCAAATTGATTATTTGTCTATTTGTCATCCTATATGTCTGTCTATATGTATGTCTATCTATCTATCTTTTTATAAATATATCTATCTATTTATCTGCCTATCTATCTAATTATCTATCTATATGTCTATCTATTTTTCTACAATCTATCTTTCTATTTGTCTATCAATTTGTCTTAAATTAATCAATACTTACATACTTATATATATATATATCTATCTATCTATATGTCAGTCTACCTATTTTTCTATATGCCTATTTGTTTGTGAATCTATCTTTCTATGTTTATATCTACCTATCTATCAGTTAGTAGGAGAGTTAGTCAGTCTATCAGTTAGTCTTTGTGTATCCATTTGTTTGTTTATCTTTCTATCTATCTTTCTGCTTGACTATATGTATGCTTGACTATCTATCTTTCTGACTATTTTTCTGCCTAACTATTTGTCTACCTAACTATCTATTTGCTTGTGTATTGATCTATCTAGTTGTCTATCTATTAGTCAAACTTTCTGTGTGTCTGTTTATCTATCTTTTTATCTATCTATCTATCTTTTTGTCTGTATATTAGTTTGTATATTAGTCTATATGTCGATTTTTCAGTCTATTAGTCTGTTTGTTAGCTTGTCTATTAGTCATTTAGTCTGTTAGTCTATTAGTTTGTCGGTGTACCAGTCAGTCAATCAATTAGTTAGTCTATCAGTCAATTAGTTAGTTTGTCATTTAGTCTGTCTATCTATCTATCTATCTATCGATGTGTCTGTCTATCTATTCATCTATATGTCTATCTTTCTATCTCTATATTTCTCTATCTCTATATCTCTCTATCTCTCTATCATTCCATCTCTATATATTTTTATCTGACTATCTATCTATCTCTCAATATCTTTATCTCTATATCTCTTTATCTCACTATCTATCTATATCTCTATCTATCTAACTATTATCTCTCAATCTATCTATCTCTTTATCTTCATTTCTTTTTATCGATATATTTCTCTTTCTTTTTGCCTCTATCTATCTATCACTTTATCTTTCTATCTCTCTATCTCCCTTTCTATATATATATATATATATATATATATATATATATATATATATATATATATCTCTCTCTCTCTATCTATTTATCTCTCCATCTACTTGTCTATCTCTCAATCTCTCTATTTCATTATATCTCTATCTCATTTTCTATCAATCTTATAACCTCACTATCTTTCAATCTTTATAACTACCTACCTACGTAGTTATCTACATGCCTACCTAGCTATCTATCTATCTTTCTATCTACCTATAAATCTATCTATCTATCTTTCTGTCTCTCTATTTATCACTCTTCTATCTCTCTATCTATCCTCTATCTCTGTTTCTGTATTTCTATCTATCCTTATATCTCTCTATCTTTCAATCGATCTATCTAACTAACTATCTATCAGTCTACTTGACTATCTATCTATTTATCTATATGTCTATCTGTCTATTTGTTTATCTATCAATCTATCTATTTGTTTATCTATCTATCTATCTATCTCTCTATATAACTATGTATCTATCTATTTGTCTATCTGAGTATCTATTTATTTTTCTATCTAGCTATCTATCTATTAGTCTATTTATCTATCTTTTTATCTATCTACTATCTATCAATCTATCTATTTATATTATTATTTCTTTATATTTTCTTGACTATCTTTAATTCAGTTTTTTGTTTGTCTATCTGTCTTTTTGCATGAAAATCTATATGCTTGACTTCTTGTGTTCTTGACTATTTGTCTGCCTGACTTTTTGTATACCTGACTATCTATTTGTCTATCTGCCTATCTATCTATTTGTTTGTAAACATTTCTGTCTATTATTCTATTTGTCTGTCTATTTATTAGTCTTTTTGCTAGTCTATCTATTTGTATTCAGTAAGTTAGCCTATTAGTATGTTAGTCTATTAGTCTATCAATCTAAAAATCTATTAGTATGTCAGTCTATAACTCAGTCAATCAGTCAGTGAGTTAGTTATTCAGACTATCTATCTGTCTATCTATCTATTTGTCTATATGTCTATTCATCTATCTTTCTATCTTTCTATCTATGTATCTCTCTTTCTATCTATCTTTCTATCTCTCTATCTAAACGTATCTTTATCTCACTATCTCTCTATCTCTATATCTCTCTATCTCTTTCTCTATCTATCTCTCTATATCCTTATCTCTCTATCTTTGTAACTCCATATCTCTCTATCTTTCAATTACTCTATCTCTTTCTATCCTTATCTATCTATTTCTTTTTCTTTCTATCTCTTTCTATCTCTCAATCTCGTTTTCTATCTTTCTATCTATGTACTATCTATTTATCTCTCTATCTCTCTATCTTCCTCTATATCTCTCAATCTCTAAATCTCAATATATCTTTCTCTCTATATCTTTATCTCTCTATCTCTTTATCTCTCATTCTCTTTACCTAACTAACTACCTACCTAGCTTGTTATCTATCGATCTATCTATCTATTTATCTCTGTCTCTCTATCTATCTATATTTCTCACTATCTGTTTCTCTATTTGTTTCTCTGTCTCTCTATCTGTTTCTCTGTCTCTTTATCTATATTTATGTTTATTTGACTATGTCTTTATCTTTCAATCTAACTATCTAATAATCTATCAATCTATATGACTATCTATCTATCTATCTATATGTTTATCTATCTATCTATCAATCTATATGTCTGTCTGTCTATATATCTATCTATCTATCTATCTATTTGTATGTCTATTTATCTATCAATCTAATAATCTATCTTACTATATACCTATGTGTCAATCAATCAATCAATCAATCTATCTTTATATCTGTCTACTATCTATCTATTTATCTATTTATTTATCTCTCTATCTGTCAATTTATCTATCTATTTATCTATCTTTCTCTCTATATCTTTTTGACTATTTTTGTATCTATCTAAATATCAATATGTTTATCTATATATCTATTTATCTATATATCTGTCTGTCTAATTATCTATCTATCTATCTATCTATTTGTTTATTTGTCTATCGATGTAATTGTTTTTCTACATTTCTCTCTATTTATCAATCTATCTATATGTCTATCTTTCAATATGTCTATTTATTTTTTGCCTATCTATATGTCTATCTATCTATCTATAAATCTATTTATCTGTCTATATGTCTATTTATCTATGTGTTTATGTGTCCGTCAATCAATATATCTATTTATTTATCTATCAATCTTTATTTTTTGTATATATCTATCTGTCTCTCGGTTAATTAATCTATCTATCTATTGGACTATTTTTTTTAATTTATCTATTTATTTATCTTTGTATCTATCTATCTATCTGTATATATGTCATCTGTATATCAATTTAGCTATCGATATGTCAATCTGTATATCTATCTATATGTCTATCTATATAACAACATTCCTTTCTATATATCTATTTGTATATCTAACTATTTGTATATTTGTTTATTAGTCTATCTATATATCTATATATTTTTGTTTATCTATCTATCTATTTGTCTATGTATGTACTTGTATATATGTTTATCTACCTATCTATCTAACTATTTATCAATCTATGTGTATTTCTAGCTATTTGCCTATCTACTATTTGACTATCTATCAATCTCTTTATCTATCAATTGTTTATCTACCTTTTTGTCCATCTATTTTTCTATTTATCTATCTATCTATATATCTATCTATATATCTATATATCTATCTATATATCTATATATCTATCTATATATCTATCTATATATCTATATATCTATCTATATATCTATCTATATATCTATATATCTATCTATATATCTATATATCTATCTATATATCTATATATCTATCTATATATCTATCTATCTATTTATCTATCTCTCTATATATATATATATATATATATATATATATATATATATCTATCAATCTAATTATTCATCTAACTATGTATTTGAGTATCTATTTATCTTTTTATTCGTCTATCTATCTATTTATTTTTGTGTCGATCTTCATATGTATCTATCTATGTATCTATCAATCTATCAATCTATAAATATATGTCTCTATATATCTATCTATCTATCCATCTAACTATATAACTCCATCTGTCTATTTATTTGTCAATCTGCTTATTTTCCTAAATACCTATTTGTCTATCATTCTATATTTTTATCTACCTATCTATCTATATGTAAATCTATCTATCTATATGTATATTTGTGTATATATATATATATATCTATTAGTCTATCTCTTTATCTTTTAATCTATCTAATTATCTATCTTTCTTTCTATCTATTTATCTATCTATCTGTCTATGTATATATATATATTTATCTATTTGTCTATCTATCTATCTGTCTATTTATCTGTGTAAATACTAGTCTCTCAGTTTATCTTTCTTTTTGTCTGTCTGTGTCTATATATCAGTTTATCTATTTTTCTGTCTATTTATCTATCTATTAGTCTGTCAGTTTGTTATTTTCTCAGTCTATCAGTCAATCTATATATATTTTTTCTTTCTTTCTGTTTGTCTATCTATCTATCTATCTATCTCTCTATCTCTCTATCTTTCTAACTATCTATCTCTATTAATTTTCTTTCTTTTTCTATATATCTCTTTATCTCTCTATTTCACTCTCTCTCTATGTCTCTATTTCTCTATATCTCTAACTATTTATCTTTATATCTTTATCTCTTTATCTTTTTATTCCTCTATCTCTATATATCTCTATCTCCCTTTCTTTCTTTTTTCTACTTCTCTTTCCATCTACCTTTCTATCTCTTTCTATCTTCTTGCTTACCTGCCTACCTACATACATACCTTCCTAGCTATCTATCTATTTATTTTTTTTGTCAACCTATCATTTTGTCAATTTGTCTATCTCACTATTTGTCGATGTGTCTATAAGTCTCTTTTTCTCTTTGTCTATCTATTTGTCTCTTATATGTATTTCTGTCTATCTATTTATCTCTACATCTCCAAATCTCTTTATATATCTATCTGACTATCTATTGATCAATCTATATGTCTATCTGACTATCTATCAAATATATGTCTATCTATCTATCTATCTGTTTATCTGTTTATTTGTCTATCTATCTATCTGTTTATCTGTTTATTTGTTTATTTATCTATCTATATGTCTATCCATCTATATGTCTATCTGTCTATCTATTTATCTATCTATCCTTCTATCTATCTTTCTTTCTATTTTCTTTCTATTTATCTATCTATCTATCTATCTATCTATCTATATATCTATCTATCAACCTTTCTATTTGTCTTTATATCTGTTTGTCTAAATGTCGATTTGTCTATTTATTTATATGTCTATCTGTAGATCTATCTGTCTGTCTATCTTTCTATCTATTTATCTATATATCTATCTAACTAGCTGTCAATCTGTCTATCTATCTATCTGTCTACCTGTCAAACTGTCTATATGAATAATTTTCTAACTATCTATTTATCTACTTGTCTAACTGTATATCTATCTAATTTTCTATCTATCTATAAATCTATATTTTATCTATTTATCTATGTTTAAGTGTCTAGCAATCAAACTATCTATTTGTATATTAGTCTAACTCTATATTTGTCTATATCTATGTTCTTATATGTCTACCTATCTATCTAGCTATTTTTCTATCTATCTATTTATCTATCTATCTATTTATTTATCTATCTATTTATCTATCTAGCTGTCAATATGTCTATCTATCTGTCTGTCTACCTGTCTAACTGTCTATATGTATAATTTTTTAACTATCTATTTATCTACTTGTCTAACTGTATATCTATCTAATTTTCTATCTATCTATAAATCTATATTTTATTTATTTATCTATGTCTAAGTGTCTAGCAATCAAACTATCTATTTGTATATTAGTCTAACTCTATATTTGTCTATATCCATGTTCTTATATGTCTACCTTTCTATCTAGCTATTTATCTATCTATCTATTTATCTATCTGTCTATTTATATATTTTTTTATTTGTCAATCTTTCTATCTGTCTACATGTTTATCTATCTATATGTCTTTTTTTTTGGAAAGTTTGTTTTATTAATAAAAAGCCCTCTCTTTTGGCGAGGAATACCATTTTTACAATCTAGAACTACCCATATCCCTTTTACACCCTTGAGTAAAATAAAATAAACAAGAGAAAATGCATTATGCTTGAAGTGACTCTTCTTTTCCTTTCTCTAAATGCACCCCTTTACTTTGATTATGTGTTTATACTGCTTTATGCCTTGACTACTTTGTCTATTATCTCTCTTTCCCTTGTACTTTTTAGCTGGCTCCCTTCACATCAGCATCCATATAACTGCTGTCATCCTACCTTAACTGAAATTTTGCCAGTTTTTTGCTGTTTTAATCATATTCCTCCTATCCTAATTAGCCTTTTGACCTACACATCAAGCACACAAAACCAAGGACTCAATTGATAGAGTATATCTACTTCCTGTCCAGCATGTGCTTCTTCCTTGCAAGCTGTTTGATCATCATCATATATCATGCCAGACTTTCTACATAGTATTGTATAGCCCCTGCACTTCAAGCAACCATAGTAGAATATGTATTGACTAAATCCACCATTAACCCCTTTTACATCCTTAATGAGATAAATAAAACAAGCATATTCTGCTTGTAGTGAATCTTCTTGTGTTTGGCATATCATGCTAGATTTAGTGCATTTTCACCAAGCTTCATTTGCCTTTGATTGTATCCAATATTTATAAACCATGGCAGCTTCAACACTCCTCTCCTCGCGCCAAGCTCTCCTTTTATCGACAGCTAGCTAAGATAATCAACAAACAAACTTCCCAAGACATGGCATTACATAATCTAATTACCTTTTTAAACCACTTGGAGCTAGGATGCTATTCCTTATCTGCATATATTTATAGCATGAGAAAACAAGGAGCACTTACACCTTTGGGTTCTCTTGGTCCTTGACTATTTTCTTCCTGTTGTATAGGCACGAAATAAAAACAAAAGTCCAGAATTGAATATATTGAATAATTACAAACCTTTGTACCTTGTTAGGCTCCCCTTAGGACCGGGGAGGCTTGTTTTGCCGTTAATCCTTCACCTGGACTTATAACAGTAGTAAGTAGGCGTTAGCAAAAAACTTAGGCCCTTTCTAGGGTAGGAATTTCTGCCCTATCTAGGGCAGATATTCATCTCAATATTTATATGTATATTGGTTCCTTCCTTTTTTTAAATCTCTAGTTTATTTTATTCTGATATATGGAAATTCAATTTTGTCCAGTTCTTTCAAACATTTAAACCTATCGAGTACCCTATCCCCCTCAAATTCTTGTGCTCCTTTATTCCTTCCTTCTACGGATAATATATCCACCAGTGTGTTAGCTTCTCTATATATATATATATGTTTTATTTGACCTTTTATTTCTATTAAGGTCTTTCTAATGTTATTAATCTCTTCTTCGAATTGCCATAAGTATGCCTTATTTTGTACTAGATGCACTTATATTTTCGACTCTACTTGCACTTGATTGTTTAGGTAGTTATTTTCTTTCCATATTTGCAAGCCCCTTTGCAGGGCCTTAATCTCCGCGTGTAGTGCAGAGAGGGCTGTGAATCTTAAAGTAAATGTTTTCAATACTTTTCCCTCTTCATTTCTTATAGATCCTACTCCTCCTATTTCTCCCATCTCTCTCTTGAAACTCCCATCCATGTTTAGCACTAAGCCTCCCAGCAATGGTTTGTTCCAGCTAACTATTTTAATAGCTGGTGTCTTCTTTGTTATGATTGCTAGGCTCCATACTTTTCTTCTGTATTCATCTACTTCCATCATTCTCACTTTTTATTGGGCTGCAAGTAGTGATGAATGCACTTTCTTTTTTTATTTCTTTTAGTATGTCTTTAGCTTTCATTTCAACGTTCTAAAACCGACTTTTGTTTCTCGCTTTCTATAAACACCAAACCACTATGTGAGAAATATAATTCCTTATCCATTTTAAAATTTTGTTTTTTGTTTTCTTTTTTGACCAGTTCTCTAATCTGTTTCTCAGTGGCACTACACTCTTCTCTATTTCTGCTTCAGCTTCCAATTTTTTCCATACTTTCAATGCAATCTTGCCCATTGAAAACAGGTGATTTGCACTTTCAGTCTCTTGATAACAACAATCACATATGGATACTAGTTTTATGCCTTTTTTTGAATGTTTCCTCTATAGGGATGATATTAGTAAATATTTTCTACATAAGCACATTTGTCTTTTGAGGCAAATCTTTTATCTAGAGCTCTTTAAGTTGTGGAGGTCTCCTACTATGAACTAGCCCTTTGGCACTTTTTAATGTGAAGTTTCCCTATGGGTTTAGAATCCATTTCCATCCATTTTTGGTCAAGATAGACTGTTTTTCTACTAATCTCTGTTGTTTACACATCAATTTCTAACTTTTAGTTGATTTTTTGAGATTTTTAAATGGCTTGTTTCCTAACACATATTTTTCTTTTACTTAAGATGCCTAGATGTTATCATTTGCTTTTAATCTCCAATAGTTTTTGCATGCCCAAGCTTTGGCTATATCATTTAGACTAGTGAAGCCTAGTCCTGCCTCTTCTTTTGGAAAGCATAAATCCCTCCATTTTTTCCAATGTAATTTATTTTTGCCTTCTTTTTTTCCCATAAGAAGTTAGTCATTTCTTTCCTATTTTTCTTATAATACTTTTTGGTGGTTGTGTCGCCATGGGGATGTGAGTTAACGATCCGTGCAACACATGAGTGATTAATGTTATTTTTCCTGCCATATTTAGCAAGTTCTCTTTTCATCCGGCAATCTTTTGCCTTAACTTGTCCAGTATAAATGACAAGTATTCCTCCTTCATTCTTCCTTTGTAGATTGGGCATCCCAGGTACATTATTGCTCCTTTACTCTGGACAAAACCAGTGACTGCTTTAATCCTTTGAGCTATGTCCTCTACTATTTTAGCTGCTATCATGAAATGATATTTATTCTTATCTAGCATTTGTCTTGATTCCTCTTCTAGTGTTTAAAGAAGTTCCATCAGACTTTTCATGGATCTGATACTAGCATTTGTAAATATAATCAGATTGTATGCGTATGCCAAGCAGCATACTAATGGTGTATTTTTAGGCTATTTATAGGCTAGTATATTACCCTTCCTGACTTGCGCCTTCAAGTTTGTTATAAAGAGTTCTAAATATATGTTAAATAAAGAAAGAGATAATGGATCTCCTTGCCTAAGGCCTCTAGATGGCTTAAATTCTTCACCTATCTTTCCATTTATGAGAATTTTGACCCAGACACTAGATATGCATCAGTATATAATGTCTATCTAGAATTCAAAAAATCTCATTCTTATCATTAGATAGCACAAAATGTCTCATTCGACCCTGTCAAAAGCTTTTGACAGATCAAGGTTCATGATTACGTTATGACCTCTCACCTTCGACCCTATATCCCTCATCATTTCTGATGCAAGGCTAATATTTTCCGTTATCAACTTGTTTTTAATAAAACCTGATTGTTCTGGTGATATGATATTAGGAAGTAACCTACTCAGTCTGCTCTGGAGGACTTTAGCTAGAATTTTATAAATTATGTTACATAGGCTAATTGGCTTATAGTCTTCTCCTTTCTGCAAGTAATTCTAATTGGGAATCAGAACTATGTATGAGCTGGCCCATGATTTTGAGATTTCTGTGCCCGTGAAAATCCAGATTAAAGCTGCAATTATTTTTTTTGATTATACTCCAGCATCTTTGAAAAAATCCATAATTCCATCCATCTGGGCCCGCAGAGATTTCTTTATTGGCATTAAAAACTGCCTCTTTCACTTCAACTTCCATGAGAATTTCTGCTAGCATTTTATTATCTTCTTCTGAAACTCTTTTTTCAATTTTTTCCATTAATGTGCATTTCCTACCTACATTTGATCCACTTAGATGAGCTTTGAAGAACTCTTCTAATTCTTTTTTAATATTCTCCTTTCTTTCTAACCACTCTCCGTTGATTCCTTTGAGACCTTTTATTCCTAATTTTTGATTTTTAATTTTTACCATTATGTTGAAAAATTTCGTATTTTTATCTCCGTCTTTTAGCCTTTTTATTTTAGCCATTTGTTTCCAAAAGTCTTCTTCCATATGCATTCTGAGTCTCAATTCGGCTTTTGCTTTGCCAAGCTCCATTCTAGATGGGTCATCTTGTTTAACTTCATATTCTATCTCTAAGGCTATTAATTTCTCCTCAGGTTCCTGGATTTTTGAAACAATATTACAAAATACCTCCGTATTCCATTTATTGAGACCCTGGCATAGTGCGCGAAGTTTTTGTCCCAATATCTGCATGGGGTTACCCAAAGCTGGCTTTTCCCATGAATCTCTCACTACGGCCTCGAAGTCCTTATGCATACCCCACATGTTTTGGAAAATAAACCTTTTCTGGTTTATTTTCTTTTTTTGCAGTGTAATCAATAGCGAGCTATGATCTTAGTAGGTTCTGCTTAAATGATGGACCTTTATTTCGCCCATCTTATCTAGTCATTGAGTATTAACTAGCACCCGATCGAGTCTCGACCAGATCACTCCTCTTTTCCTCTAGTCATTACACCATGTGAAATTTGGTCCTAGATAATCTATCTCTATTAATTTTGCACCGGCAATAGCCTCGTTAAATTGCGATATTACTATCAGGTTGGGAGGCCTACCACCTTTTTTCTCGGTAATGTTTCTGATCACATTGAAATCTCCTCCTATGATCCATGGGGTTTTTTTGGCTGCTAATGAATTCATCTCGTGCCAAAGCATTTTCCTAATCTCCCTTTCATTACTTGCATATGCTACCGAATAATTCTCTATCTTCGTGCCAAAGCTTTACTATTTTAAAGCTGGTAATTTAATCATTTTCTACTATTATTTCTATGTCCATAGAGTTGTTCCCCATAACCCATATCTTACCATTTTGATTTGAAAATGCCTTATGTAGAACTATCTTCGTCTTATAATTCTCTATCTGATTTTTATCTACCAGTGGTTCAGCCAATGCAACTTTTTTAATTTTATGGATTTTAATTAAATTCCTAATTCTATTAAACGTAGGATCGTTCGCTACTCCTCTTATATTCCAAAATAGATTATTCATTTTTAGTGTATTTCGTTTGGGTTCTTGTTATGCATTTTGACTCGCATTTCAGATTTATATGTTTTTTCTTATTTCTTAAAGTCTTGCTTGAGCTTGGTGGGGCTTGTTCTATTCTTTTTGGAATATATTTCTTTAAACTTCTTTCTAGTTTCCTCATTTCTTCCAAGGCTTTTTCTATGCTTTTTGGTGCATACCGAATTGAGTGGTTATTCAGCCCTATGTCGTCAAATGGAGGTTTATGTGCCAACATGGGATCTGCTTTGGTACTGCTAGACAATGGCCAGCTTTTTGCCTCCACTTCTTCTTCCAATAGCAAATCATCTTCTGCCCAGTTGAATTGTTCTATGCTTTTGTGTGATAATTATTCCTTTCTCCTCCCTCTAAGCTCCACCTTCCTCCCTCCTCTTTCTATCATTTCAAACTTTTTAGGAGCTTCTTCTAGCCATTTTCTAATCTCCTCTCTCTTGTCCTTGTTTAGGATTCCCTCCTCTATCCTACCCTCTTCTTCCTCTAGTTTTTTCCCCCCTTTCACTATCCTCTTCATCTTCTCTAGCTTCTACCCTTCCCAGCTCTACTATTTCTCGCTCCTACCCCCCCCCCCCTCTTTTCTTCTATTCTCCCCCTATTTTCTTCTTCCTCCTTGTGCTTCTTTCTTACCCAGGCCATACCCTCTTTTTTCTTTCTATCGGCCACCATGCATTCCTCTTTTAGGTGCCCCATTTTGAGGCTATTTAAGCAGTAAGAGGGGGAGTATTCTGGAGTTATTTTTTGCCAGAATCCATGGTTTAGGTCGCTTCCTACCCATATTTTACTCGGCAGAGGTACCTTGCAATTGACCTCAATGAGGATTTGGACCAAACTAGGTCTTTTCATGTAGGCCGTGGCTTCTTCAATAAGCCACGGCTTACCTATACTGAGAGCTATGGAGTGCAGAAAATGTTTGCTAAAAAGATGAATGGGGAGTCATGGGAGTGAGAACCATACCATAGCTTGGGCAGGTTCTACAGCTGGGGAAAAATCAGGTGACCACTTAAGTATTCGCATGGGGTATCCAGCAACTTTCCACTGCCCTCGCATCCATAGCCTTAGGAAGTCGTCTTCCTCCTTGAGTTGGAAGAGCAAATGTCTCCCGTCATATATAGCAATCTTCACAACTTGTTATAGCTTTAATGCCGTGATAAATGCATAAATTTCTTTGTAGCTCAACTTTCCATGGGAGAAATTTTCGATTAATGTAAGCTTGAATGGTTCGGCGAGCTTCAGAAACTCATTTTCTATAAGCAGCACTATCGGGGCTGAATCTTTAGCGACAAATGTCAGAAATAGGAGGGCGGTGTCATTGTTAATGGAAATAAATGATTTTTTTGTTGAATAATAAATTCGAATTATCCATTTTTGCTTGAGATTGAGCTCAAATCACACCACAATGGCAGATTCTCGAGATAACCTTCCAATCGAGATTTAGATATGTGTGTGCGTGTCTATCTATCTATATGTCTATTTTTATTTCGGTCTCTTTTTCTATATGTCTATCTATATATATGTCTATATGTCTATCTATCTATATATCTATCTATATAAATGAGTAGCTTTCTATCTTTATATCTATCTATATGTTTATCTATCTATTAGTCTATTTGACTAGATGTCTATTATTTTCTATCTATCTATTTATCTTTATTTCTATTTCTTTATCTATCTTTTTGTATATATGTTTATCTACTTATCTATCTAACTATCTATCATGTATCTATCTGACTATCTATCTGTCTACCTAATTTTCTTTTAATCTATTTTTCTATCTATCTATCTATTTTGTCTATCTATGTATTTGTTTATCTATCAATCTATCTATATGTGTATCTATTTATCTATCTTTTTGTTTTTCTATCAATCAATCAATCAATCCATTTTTTAGTCTATTAGTCTGTCGGTCTATTATTCTATTAGTCTGTTGGTCTATCTACCTACCTATTTGTCTTTTTATCTTTTAATTTTTTTATCTATCTATCTATTAGTATATCTTTCTTTATCTATATCCCTTTTTTATCTTTATATCTTTATTTATCTAACAATATATCGATATATTTCTCTATTTCTCTATCTATCTATCTCTTTTTCTCACTATCTCTCTATCTCTTTACCTATATACCTCTATCTTTCTAAATCTCTATCTTTCTAACTAATTACCTACATACCGAGCTACCAACATACTTATCTATCTATCAATATATATATTTGTGTACTTGTATATATATTTAACTATCTATCTATGTATCTTTCTATCTATCTATTAGTCTCTCTATCCCTCTTTGCGTCTATCTATCTGTCTCTCTGTCTCTTCGCGACTATTTTTGTCAATCTCTCTTTCTCTCTCTCTCTCTCGATCTATATATCTAACTATCTATCTATCTATCTGTGAATCTATCTTTCTATATTTCTATCTATCTATCTATTGGTCTATCTATCCATCCATCTATCAATATGTCTATCTATATATATATATATATATATATATATATATATATATCTGTCTGTCTATCTATATATCTAACTATTTATTTATCTCTCTATCTATATATCTATCTATTTATCTATATGTCTATCTATCTATCTATATGTATATCTATATATATTTCAATCTATCTATCTATCTATTTGTCTATCTGTCTATCTATCTATATGACTATCTATCTTTCTATATGTCTATCTATGTATCTAACTATTTATATGTTTATATGGTATTCTGTCTATATATCTATCTGTTTATTTGTCTAATTGTTTATCTATTTGTCTATCGATCAATAAATCTATCTGACTTTCTGTCGAATATCCATATATCTATTTTTATATCAATCTATCTATTTATCTGTCTATCAGTCAAACACTATATATATATATATATATATATATATATATATATATATTTATCTAACAATTTATCAATCTATCTATTTATCGATTTGTCTATCTTTCTATTTATCTATCTAACTTTCTATCTATATGTCTATTTGTATATCTCTCTATCTATCTAAATGTCTATCTGTATATCTATTAATCTATCTATATGTCTTTCTATATATGCGTCTATCTGTCTCTCTGTCAATATGTCTATATGACTATTAGTCTTTCTATCTATATATTTTTGTCTGTCTATATATCTATCTATCTACTATTTATCAATCTATTTGTTTGTATATATGTTGATCTACCTACTTACATATTTATCTATCTATCTATCTTTGTGTCTATCTGGCTATCTGTCTATATAATATTTTAGTATCTATATATTTGTTTGTCTGTCTCTATATTATTTGAGTATCAATCTATCTATCTGTATAATTCTTTATATATATATATATGTCTATCTGTCTATCTAACTAACTAACTATATGTCTATCTGTCTATATGTCTATCTATTTATCCATCGATATGTGTATTTGGCTATTTGTTTATCTATCTATTATTTGTTTTTTTCTATCTTTCCACTGTCTTTCTGTTTATATTCCTATGTGTCTATATTTCTAACTATCTATCTATCTACCTATGTATCTATCAATCTATTAAACAATAAATCTATGCATCTGTATATATATATATATATATATATATATATCTATCGATCTATCTAACTATCTAACTATATATCTACATATCTATCTAATTATCTTTCTGTGTTTCTGTCCATTAGTCTATCTTTCTCTCTATCTTTATATCTATCTGTCTGTCAAACTATCTATATGTATGTCTATTTGTCTATTTATCTATATATCTATAGGTCTTTCTATATATTTATTTATCTAGTAATCAATCTATCATTCGATCTCTCTACGTTTTTATCTGTCTATCTTTCATTCTGGATATCTATCTATCGCTGTATATTTCTATCATTATATAAGTCTATATGTCTATTTATATATTTGTCAATTTGTATATCTATGTATCTATTTTATCTATATATCTATCTTTCTTTCTATATGTTTATCTATCTATTAATATATCTATATATCAATCGATCAATCAATCTATTTATATATCAATCAATATTTCTATCTATCTATCTATATGTCTATCTATATATATGTCTATATGTCTATATGTATATATGTATATATGTCTACATGTTTACCTGTCTAAATGTCTATGTTTCTATTTGTCATTCTATCAATCTATCAATTTTTCTAACTATCTAACTTTGTAATTATCTATCTATCTAACTATCTAATTATATTTTTATAGTCTTGGTATCTAATAGTCTATTAGTCTATCTATCTATCTATATATTTGTCTATCTATCTATCTACCTATCTTTCTTTCTATCTATCTATTTATCTAATTATTTATCTATTTTTTATATATCTATAAATATGTCTATTTGTCTATCTATCTACTTATGTGTCTATCTATCTATCTCTCTATTTATCTTTCTTTCAATCTATCTTTTTATCTATCTATCTGTCTATTTCTCTATCTTCCTATTTAATTATTTGTTTGTCTTTTTGTCTATTAGTGTATCTGTCTATTTCTGTATTTGTGTATTTTTATATCTTTCTATCTGTTTATCTTTCTCTCTCTATATCTATGTATCTATATATTTGTATATTTATCTATCTGTCTATTTATCTATTAGTCTATTTTTTATCTATCTATCTATTTATCTATCTATATATCTATATATTTGTCTATCTATCTATCTATTTATCTGTCTATCTATTTATCTATCTTTATGATTCTGTGTCTATCAAGCAATTTGTCTATCTGATTTTTTATTTGTCTAACTATCTATCTATCTATCTATCTATCTAATGTATATATGTCTATCGATCTATCTAATAATTTGTTTATTTATCTATTTGTCTATCTATCGATCTATGTATCAATCTATTTTCTTATCTGCTTCTCTTTCCATATATTTATCTATCTATTTATCTATCTATCTATTTATCTATCTATCTATATATCTATCATTGTGTTAATTTATCTATTTGTCTATATGTCTATATATCTATCTGTAATTCAATCTATCCATCAATCTATCTAACTATCTAACAAACTCTAACTATTTAACTATTTATCTTCTATTTGTATATCTGTCTAACTATCTAACTAACTTTCTATCTATCAATATATCAGTCTATATCTATTTATGTATCCATTAATCTATTTATCTATTTATCAGTCTATCTAACTATTTATTAATCTGTTTATTTATTTATCTATCTTTCTATCTATTTGACTATATAACTATCAATCTATCTTTAAATCTCTCTATCTAACTATATGTCAATATACTTATATCCCTATCTATTTATTTATCTAAATGTCCATATATCTATCTTTCATTATATATATCTATCAATCAATATGATCTTTCTATCTATCTATCTCTCTATCAATCTATTTTAATATCTGTCCATTTGTTTATTTGTCTATCGATCTATCAATCTCTCTCACTATATATCTATCTATATCTTTAAATGTCTAACAATCCAATATAAATATCTATTTATCCATTTATATAACTATGTTTCTATGAGTTTATATGTCTATCTATCTATCTGTCTCGCTTTCTCTATCTTTATATATCTAACTATCATACTATCATTTGTCTAAATATCTAATAGTCTCTTTATATATCTATCTATTCGTTTATCTCTCCAGCTATCTATATATCTAAATAAATGTCTATATATCTATCTAACTTTCTATTTATCTATCTATCTATCTATATATATGTGTGTCTATCCCTCTATCAATCTATTTTATTTCTATCTATTTGTCTATCTATTTATCTATCCAACTTTCAATATATATCTATATCTAATAATGTCTATCTATCAATATTTATATCTATCTATCTTTCTGTCTATCTCTCTAACTATCTATCTATCTGTATATCTTCCTATCTGTCTATTAGACTATTAGTCAACCAATCTACCAATTTATCTATCAATAAATTTATTTATTTATCTATCTGTCTATATATCTGTCTTTCTATATATCTATCAATCTATCAAAATGCTTGTCTCTCTATTTGTCTATGTGTTTATTTATCTATATTTATATCTATTTTATGTATAAATATCTATGTCTATCTATCTATTAAATTGTCTAAATATCTATTTTCAGTTTGTCTATCTCTTTAACTATCTAACTATATTTCTATATATAATTCTATTAGTCAATCTTTCTTTCTATCTATGTATATGTCTATCTATTTATTTTTCAATCTATCTTTTTCTCTATCTATCTATATGTCTTTCTCTTTATCTATGTATCTGCCTATCTATCTATCTATCTGGCTATCATTCTAAGTGTTTATATATCAATCTATCTGTCTATTTGTTTATGAGTCTATCAATCTATCTCTCTATATGTTTTTCAAACTATATATATATTTATCTATTTGTCTAACTATCTAATCGTTCTCTCTATCTATTTATCTATATGTCTATCTAACTAACTATCTTTCTATCTATTAGTCTATTAGTCTATTTATCTATATGTCAATCTATCTATCTATCTATCTATCTGTTTATCTATATATTTCAATATCTCTCTATATGTCTATATTCTATCTATCAATCTATCTATCTATTTATTAATCAATTATTTATTTGCCTATATGTCTATCTTTTTAATTATCTATCTATCTTTCTATTTAAGTATCTGTCTATCTATCTACTTATTTGTCCATCAGACTATTTATCTATTTGTTAATCTGTATATGTATCTTTCTATATGTCTATATGTCTAGTCTAAATGTCTATTTATCTATTTTTCTATTTTTTTAAGTGTCTATCTTTCTATTTGTGTAACTATCTAAAATTTATAATTCTATTTGTATATCTATCTATTTATCTTTCTATCTATCAGTCTATATATATATATATATATATATCTATCTATTTGTTTATATGCTTATCTATCTATCTCTCTGTCTGACTATCTGTCTATATGTCTAACTATTTATATGTCTATTTATCTATATATCTATATTTCTATCTATTCATCTATCTATCTATCTAACTTTCCATTTATCGATCTGTCTATCTATCTATATGGTTATCAATCTATTTCTCTATTTGTTTATCTTTCTGTCTAAATGTTTATATGTCTATATATCTATTTATCTAACTATTAACTATATATTTCTATTTTTATATCAATCTATCTAACTAACTTACTGTATTTATGACAATTAGTCTATTAGTCAATCAATCTATCAATCTATCTATCTATATATTTATCTATTTATCTATCTATCTATGAATCTATGTATCTATCTATTTTTTTATATGTCTATCAATCTATCTATCTTTTTATCTATCTATCTATCAATTTTTCAATTTGTCTATATCTTCATTTATCTATCTTTCTATATATCTATCTATATGCATGTCTGTCTATCTTTCTATTTACCTATCAATATCTCCATCTCTCTAACTACCTATTTGTCTTTCAATCTAACTTTCTATATGTCTATATTTCTAACTATTTTACTAGCTTTCTATCTATTAGTTTTTTGATCTATTTATCTATCTATCTATTTGTCGATCTATCAAATTATCTAACTTTCTAACTATATATATGTCTATATGTCTAACTATCTAACTAGCATTCTAATTATCAGTCTTTTGTTTTATCTATCTATTTGTTTATCAATCTATCAATTTGTATATTTGTCTATCTATTTTTTGTCTATCTTTCTATCTATTTTTGTGTCTATCTAACTATAAATCAATCTATCTATTTGTCTATATTTCTTTATGTTTATCTTTTTATGTGTCTATCAATAAATTAATCTTTCTCTCTATTTATCTTTCTGTAAATATGTCTATCTATCTTTATGTTTATATGTCTATGTGTATTTATCTAGATTTTTTCTATAAAACTATCTATCTATCTATCTTTTTATCAATCTATCATTCATTCATTCTATATATTTATCTTTTTATATTTTTAGTCTATCTATATGTCAATCTATATATCTATCTATATGCCAATTAGTCTATGTTTTTATCTATATATTAATTTTTTTATCAATATGTCTATCTTTTTATCAAGATATCTATCTTTTTATCTTTAAATCTAACAATCTATCTTTTTATCTATCTATTTATCTATATGTCACTCTATCTGCCTATCTATCTATCATTATATCTTGCTATCTTTCTAAGTGTTTATTCATCTATCTATCTATCTACCTATTTGTTTAACTATCTTTTTGCATACCAAACTATCTCGTTAATTGTTTGTCTATCTATCTATAAGTCCATCTATTTATCTGTCTATCTATACATCTATCTAACTTTTTATTATTCAATATTTCTAACAGACTTTCTATAATTATTTTTCAAGCTGCATATCTATCTAACTATCTCTCTATCTATTAGTCTATTAATCTATCTATCTATTTATATATTTTTTAAAATTATCAATCTCTCTATATATCTATTTATCAAACTATCTATATGTCTGTCTATTTGTCAATCTTTCTAACTATATATCAATATATGTATCTACATAACTACATATCTATCTATTTATCTATTTATGTTTTTGTGTATTTATCTATCTTCCTATTTATCTATCTAATTATTAGTCAATTTGTCTATCTATCTATATATTTTTCAATCAATCTATCTATAAGTCTATATGTCTATCAATTTATTTATCTATCTATTTATTTTTTAACTATATATCTGTCTATTTTTCTAAATTCCTACAATATAATCTATCTATTTGTGTAACTATCTATCTATTTGTGTAACTATCTATCTATTTGTGTAACTGTATATCTTTTTATTTTTCTATCTGTCTAACTATCTAACTGTCTTTCTATCTATTAGGCTATTAGTTAATCTATCTATCTATATATCTATCTATCTATATATGTATCAGTCTATTTATCTGGTATTCTATCTATCTATATGTCTGTCTTTCTATCTATCTATCGAGCTAGCTATCTATCTATCTATCTCTCTTTCCTATCTTTATGTCTATCTATCAATCTAAATATCTTTCTATCTATCTATATGACAATATGTTTATTGGTTTACATGTCAATATGTCAATATCTCTATATGTCTATATGTCTATCTATCTATCTAACTTTCTATTTAGCTATCTATCTATCTATCTATATGTCAGTCTATCTATTTATCTATCTTTCTATGTACCTATCTATTGGCCTAACTATCTATTTTTATATCCGTGTATTTGACTACATATCTATAAGCTTACCTATCTATCTATCTATTTCTCTATTTGTCTGTCTATCTTTATTTCTATCTATCTGTCTATCTTTCAATTTTTTTAGACTATCTATTTATCTATCTATCTATATATCTATCTATCTTTCTATTGATTTGTCTATTTATCCATCGATATATTTATTTGTATATCAATTTATCTCACTATCTGTCTAACTATCTATTTGTCTATCTAACTTTTTATTTATCTATCTATTTATCTATAAATGTAAATATAAATCAGTTAATCTATAATTCTATATATTTGTCTATCTATATATCTATCATACTATCTATCTATCTATTAATCTATCTTTCTATTTATCTTTTTATATCTATTTATATTTTAATATATTTATCTATCTATATATATCTATCTTTCTATATGTCTATTTATTAAGGTCTTTCTTTCTATTTGTCTATCTTTCTATATGTCTATCATCTATCAATCTATTGGTCTATCTATTTTTCTATCTATCATTCTAACTATATGTCTATTTGTCAATTAGACAATCTGTTTGCCTTTTTATCTGTTTATCTATGTAACAATATGTCAATATATATATATCAATCAATCTATCTATCTATATTTTAATCAATCTATCATCTATGTGCCTATCTATCTATCTATCTATCTATATATCTATGTATCTATATGTTTATATGTTAATCTATCTATTTGTCTATCAATCTATTAATCTAACTGTTTATCCCTCTACCTATCTAATTTTTTATCTATCTTTTCTATGTGACTATCTGTCAATCAATCTATATGTCTATCTATATGTGTAGAAGTATATTTGACTACTTGTTTATCTATCAACTTATCAATCTATTTATTTGTATATCTATCTAACTATCTAATTGCCTAACTCTCTAGTTGTCTAAATATCTAATGATATAATTGACATTATATTAATCACACTTTATATCTATTAGTATATCAATCTATCTATCATTCTATTTGACTATCTATCAATCTATCTATCTTTATATATATATATATATATATATATATATATATATATATATATATATATATATATATATATATGGGTATTTATCTAACTATCTACCTATCTGTCAATCTATCCATATATCTATGTGACCATCAATCTATATATCAATCTGTCTTGCCTATCTACCTATATGTCTATCTGCCTATATGTCTATCTGCCTATAAATATATATATAGAAAATTAGATAAAAGACAAATTGATAGTTTGACAGATATAAAGATAGGCATTTAAATATATAGATATATCTATATCTGTCTATTTGTGCAACTATCTATCTATCTATCTATCTTGTCTGTCTATCTATTTATTTGTATATCTATCTATTTATCTATCTTTTTGTCTATCTGCCAATCTATGTATAATATCTAATTATCTATCTAATTTTGTATCTATCAATCTATCATTGTATAAATCTTGTATGTGTATCTATCTTTCTATTTGTCTAATTATCTAAATCTGTTTCAGTCTATAAGTCAATCTATATCTCTTTTTATCTATATCTTTATCTCTCTTTCAATCATTCAATCAATCAATCTGTCTATCTACATATCTATTTATCTATTTATCATTGTTATTGTCAATCTGTCTATCTGCCTTTGAATATATCTATCTATAATTCTTTCTATCTATGTGACTCTCTATCTATCTATCTTTCTAACTATCTCTCTATCAGTGTATTTGTCTATGTGTCTATCTGTCTATCTGTCTATATGGATTTTATCAATTTTTCTATCTAATTATTTATTTATCTATCTATTTATCTATCTGTCAATTAGTCTGTGTATTTGTCTATATGCCAATCTGTAGTTCAATCTATTTATCTATCTATCAATCTATCTTTCTACATATCTGTCTATATATCTATCTATATATCTGTCTATTATTCTATCTATCTATGAATCTATAAACTTATCAGTATAACAATCTTTTTATCTATATTTCTATCTAAATATATGTGTATCTGTCTATAGATTTATCTTTCAATCTCTAAATTTGTCTTTTTTATATCTCTTTATTTATTTATATGTCTATCTTTCTATCTATCTATTTGTGTATTATCTATCTTTCTATATGCTTATCAATCTTTATATCTATATATGTATCTATCAATGTGTCAATCTGTCTATTTATCGATTTATATGTATATTTATCTATCTATTAGTCTATCTGTTTATTTGCTTATCCGTTTATTTGTCTATCAACTATATATCTTTCTGCTAATCTGTATATCTATTTTTCTATATATATGTCTATAAGCCTATATATCTCTCTCTATCTATATATCTAACTATATGCACCCCCTATAAAGAATGAAAAGATACCGGTAAAGTGCATAAAATTGGGAGATAAACATGTTGTAGATGCTTTAGCTACTAGATTTGGTCAACCAGTGCATCTAGAAATAAAGTAATTTTTTCCTTCACATGTGTTAGGTTTTCTTTTGTGTTTAGAGTTGCCTTCATTAGTTTATAATATTGTGGCTTTGATTCGTGATTTCAGTGTTGATAATTATGTTGTTGAAGAAGTTCAAAATAAATTTATTGAGAAGTACCATATGTAATACAATAGCAGGAGTCCTATATGGAGTCACTGTTAGCGGCCTGGATGAGACAGCCAGCACATAGAGTTCCAGCAGATAAACAACACAAGAGAGGCTAGCAAAAATGCATCAGCTAATGATGAGGATGATGATTTTATTATAAATGATTATATACCAAGGTTAATTTTTTGATTTAACTATGTAACAATTATATCAGAATAATTTATGAAATTCTTTTGCTTTTTGTTAATTATAAAAAATTGTTTAGAGTATATGTTTTTATTCAATTTAATATAAAAATTTAAAAATATGTAATCAAATTTTTTGTAAAAAATTTTAAAAATAGCTTTGGAATGAAAATAGTTAGAGAATATTTCCTCGCTAATTAGCTAGGGAATTATATGTATGTATCTAGTAGAAAAATATTAATTACTATTCTTAATTAAGATCAAAATTAGCAAGGATAAAAAATAATTAGCTAGGGAATTTTTGTGGTTAAAAAAATTCTAAGGAATTATATTCTGATTAATATTATGTGATGAGAACTTTAGCTTTGGATAATTTCAGTCATTATTCCTTTTTAGCAAAAGAAAAAGCCCATATAGCTAGTGAAATTTCTATAGCTATTTAGGCTTTTTCTTGCAGTGTCTTTATATCTATTTAATATGTCTATCTATCTATCTATTTATCTATCAATCTGTCTATCTATCTATTAATTTTTCTCTCTATCGATATGTCAATCAATCAATCAATCAATCTATCTATCTGTCTATCAACCAATCATTCTATCTATCAACGTATCTATCTATCTGTTTATAAATCTATCAATAAATCTATATTTATATTTATTTGTCTATCTACTTGCCTATCTATCTTTCTGCCTATCAATCTATCTATCTCTCTATCTATTTGTCCATCTATCTATCATTATATATGTCTATCTATCTATCTATTATTCTGACTATCATTTTTTTCACAATATATATAGCAATTTGTCTATCTATCTGTTTATTTATATGTCTATCAATCTATTGATATATTTGTCTTTCTATTTGTTTATCTATCAATCTATGAATCTGCCTATTAATTTATTTATGAAACTGTCTATATATTTGCCTATCAATAGTCTGTCTATATGTTTGTCTAACTATCTATTTATTTATTAAACTATCTGTATGTTTTTTAATCTATCATTCTTTATGTGTGTTTGTCTGTCTATTTGCTTATTTGTCTGTCTTTGCGTGCCTACCTGACTATCAACCTGCCTGACTAACTACCTGCCTGACTAACTAACAGATTGTATGTCTATCTATCTATATATATGTCTACATATTTGTCTATCTATGTATCTATTTATATGTTTTTCAATCTGTATGTTTCTATTTATCTATTTGTCTATCTATCTGTCTGTCAATCAATCTATCTATTTATTTATCTAACTATCTATTTATCTAACTATCTATTTATCTATCTATCTTTTATCTATTTGTCGATCTATCTATCAAAATATTTGTCTATCTATCAGTCTTTCAATCATTCAATCTATCTATCTATCAATCTATTTATCTATCTATATGTCTATCTATCAGTATATCTATCTGTCTATCTATTTATCTATATGTCAATCTATCTATCTATCTATCTATCTATATCTCTCTCTATCTCTCTATCTCTCTATTTGTCTAGCTATCAAGCTATCTATCTATCTTTCTATCTGAATTTCTATTTGTATATCTATTAATCTATATATATGTTTATATATCTATCAATTTATTTGTCTATCTATATGTCAATTTATTTATCTATCTATATATATATATATCTATCAATCTATCTATATATATATCTTATAATCTCTCTATCTATCAATCAATATTTCTATCTATCTATCTACCTATCTACCTATTTATTTATCTATTTGTATGTCTATCGTAATGTCTATCTATCTAAATAACTATCTACCTATCTATCTAACATTCAATCAATCATTTTATTTGTATATCTTTCTGTCTATCTATCTATCTATATGTCTTTATATCTATCTATTAATTTACCTATTTGATAATCTATTTATCTATCTATCAATCTGTGTGTCTGTCTGTCTATTTGTCTATGTAGCTACATGTCTATTTATTTGTCCATCTATTTATTTATCTATCTGTCTATCAATCTATCTATGTATCTATCTATCTATATAAAAATATATCTATCTATCTATCTATCTATTTATCTCTCTGTCTTTCTATCTATGTATATATTAATATGATTATCAATTTTTCTATTATTCTGTCTATCATTCTTTCTATCAATCTATCTAGCTATCTTTCTATCTAGTTGTCTATGTATATGTCTATATATCTATCTATCTATCTATTTATCTTTCTATTTATCTATATATCTATCTATCTATCTATCTTTATATTTATGTATATAACTATTAATCAATAAGTCTATCTATCTATCAATCCATCTATTTATCAATTTATCAATATGTCTATATATCTACCTATCTATAGACTCTTTATGTGTTTGTTTGTCTTCCTATTTATTTGTATGTCTATCAATTTGTTTGTCTCTCTCTTTGTCTATCTATCTGTTTACCTATCTTTCTATCTATCTATTTATATGTGTATATCTACCTGACTATCAGCCCACCTGACTAACTAACTGACTGATTAACTTTCTATCTATGTGTATGCCTATCGATCTATTTGTCTATCTATCTATCTACTGTCTGTCTATCTATTTTTCTATCTGTCTATCTATATATCAGTGTGTGTGTGTGTGTGTGTTTGTCTATCTATTTGTTTATCTATCTATCTATCTATCTGTTTATCTATCTATCTATCTATCTATATTTCTATCATTTATAAATCTATATATCTATCGATCTATATAACTATCTATTTGTCTATCTATCTGTCTATCTATCTATCTGTCTGTCTGTCTGTCTATCTATCTATATATATGTCTATCAATATGTCTTTCTATCATTCAATCTATCAATCTATAAATCTATTAATCAATCATTCTATCTATCTATCTATATATCTATCTATCAATTTGTCTATCAATCTATCAATCTATTTATCTATCTATTTATCTTTATATCTTTCTATCTATTTGTCTATCTACCTGCCTATCTGTGTTTCCTTCTATCTATCTATATTTCTATCTATTTTTCCATCTATCTATCTATATGTCTATCTATCTTTCTATCAATCTGTATATCATTTTTCTATAAATTTATCTAGCTTTTTATTTATCTATCTATTTATCTATTGATCTATTTTTCTTTATATTTGTCTATCAATCTATGAATCTATCTTTTAATCTATTTATCAAACTGTCTATATATCTACCTATCTGCAATCTGTCTTTATTTTGTTTGTCTGTCTCTTTATTTTCATATCTATCTATCTATTTTTTTATCTATCTTTCTATCTATTTGTCGGTGTATTTGTTTATTTGTTTGTTTATATGGATTCCTACCTGACTATTTACTTGCCTTACTTACAGACTAACTGATTGTATGTCTGTCTATCTATATATTTATCTATTTAATTATATATCTATCTATTTTTATGTTTTTCAATCTGACTATCTATCTAACTATCGATTTGTATATCTGTCTATCAGTTTATCTACCTTTCTAACTATCTAGCTATTTATCTATCTATCTATCTTCTTTTTATTTGTCTATCTATTTATCTATATATATGTTTATGTATTAGTCATTTTATCCGTCAATCTATTTGTCTATCTATCTATATATATATATCTATCTATCTATCTATCTATTTGTCTATCTATTTGTATATCTACATGTTTATCTATATGTCTATATTTCTATCTAGCAATTTATTTATATATCTATCTATCTTTCTGTCAGATTATCTATTTGTCTATTTATTTATCTATCTATATGTCTATATATCTATCTATCTATATGTATATCTATCTATATATCTATCTATCTATCTATTTATCTATATGTCTATTAATCAATAAATCTATCTATCTAAATATCTATCTATCTGTGTGTCTGTCTATCTATTGATATGTCTATCTATCTATATACCTCTCTATCTATTTGACTATAAATAAATCATTCTATTTTTCTATATATATATATATATACTTATCTATCTATCAATATATCTATCAATCTATCTCTCTATCTATCATTCTACCTATTTGGTAATCTTTTTTCTATCTATCTATCTATCTATATATCTGTATGAATATCTGTATGTCTATCTTTCTACCAATCTATTTGTTCATTTATCTGTCTATCTATCTGTCTATCAAACTATATATGTATATATCTATCTATCTATATATCAATATATCTATCTTTCTATCTATTTGTCTATCAATCTATCTATTAATTTTTCTATCAATCTCTCCATCATTCTGTCTATCATTCTTTATATCAAATTATCTAGCTATCTTTCAATCTATCTATTCATCTACATGTATATATATATATATATATCTATCTATCTATCCATTTATCTTTTTAATTGTCTATTTATCTAATTTATGATTTATCTGTCTATTTATTTGTCTATCTATCTGTCTGTCTATCTATTTATATATCTGTTTATTAATATGTCTATATATCTATCTTTCAATCTATATATTTATATATTTATTTATATATCTGCCTATCAATATGTCTATATATCTATTAATATATCTGTCTATCAATATGTCTATATATCTATCTTTCAATGTATCTATTTATATATTTATTTATATATCTGCCTATCAATATGTCTATATATCTATTTATCTATCAATGTGTATATTAATCTATTTATCAAACTATCTATATATCTTCCAATCTATAGTCTCTATATGTGTTTATTTGTCTGCCTATTTATTTGCATGTCTATTTGTCTATTTGCTTGTTTGTCTAACTATTGGTCTGTGTGTCTACTTACCTGACTGTCTACCAACCTACCCACCTAACTGACAGACTAACTATCTTTCTAACTATCTGTATGTTTATCGTTCTATTTGTCAATCTATCTATTTGATTGTTTATTTTTCTTTTTGTCTCTCTATCTATAAGTGTCTGTGTCTATCTATCTATCTATCTGTCTGTCTATCTATCTATCAATCTTTCTGTCTATCTATCTATCTATCTATCTATGTTTCTATCTATCTGAGTGTTTATCTATTAATGTATCAATCAATCTATCTATCAATCTAATTTTTATCAATCTATCTTTATATCTATCTATCTATATATATATATATATCTATCAATCTGTCTATCTATCTGTCTATCTATCTATATATCTATCTATAGATATGTCTATCTATCTATTTATTTATCTATCTATCTATATATCAATGAATCTTTCGATCTAAAAATCAACCTGTCTATCGATTTGTCTATTTATCTGTCTATCAAGTAATCCATCTATCTATTTATCTTTCGAACTTTTAATTATTTGTATATCTACTTGCCTATCTATTTGTCCTTCTATATATATATATATATCTCTATCTGTCCATCTTTCTGTCTATATATTTTTTTATCTATTTGTCAATAAATCTATAAATTATTATTTCTCTCAATTAATCTAGCTTTTTGTCTATCTATCTATGAATCTTTCTATTAATCTCTTTATCAAATTGTTTATATATCTATCTATTTGTAAACTATTTATATGTTTGTCTATTTGTCTGTTTATTTGTATGCCTTTCTATTTTTTTGTTTGTCTCTCTTTATGTATGTTTGTCTATCTATTTATCTATTTTTCTATGTGTCTACCTGCATACCTGACTATCTACATGTCTATCTATATATCTATAGATTGTATGCCTATATATCTAAATTTATGTCTACCTTTTGTATAACTATCTATCTATTTTAATTTTTTTCAATCTATCTGTCTTTCTAGCCATCTATTTATCAATCAATCTATATGTCTATTTTTCTATCTATATATCTAACTATCTATCTTTATATCTATCTATATATCTATCTTTTATCTATTTGTCTATCTATCTATCTATATATCTATCTATCAATAAGTCTTTCTATCATCAATCTATCTGTCTATCAATCTATCTATATGTTTATCCATCTTTATATATATATATATATATATATATATATATATATATATATATATATATATCTATCTGTCTATCTATCTATATATCTATCTATATATCTATATTTCTATATTTCTATCTATCTATCTAATTATCTATCTATCTATTTATCTGTTTGTTTATCGATATGTCTATCTATCTAACTATCTATCTAAATATCGATCTATTTAACTATCAATCAATCATTCTATTTGTCTAACAAACTATCAATCTATCTATAAATCAATCTGACTTTCTATCTATCTATCGACTTATTTGTTAATCTTTTTGTCTATCTATCTATCGAATTGTCTATCTATCTATCTATCGATCTATGTGTCCTTCAATCTATCTCTCAATTTGTCGATGAATCTATCTATTTATCTATCTATTTGCTATATATCGATATATCTATCTATCTATCTATTTATGTATATGTCTATTAATCTGTCTGTCAATCTCTATATCATTCAGTTTATCATTCGTTCTATCAATATATCTGGCTATTTTCTATCTATTTGTATATCTATATGTGTATATATCATTATATCTATCTATTTAAATTTTTATTTTCCTATTTATATATTTATCTATCTTTTTATCTATCTATCTATCTCTCTTTCGATTTATCTGTATATTTATAGGTCTATCTATCTGTCCATCAATCTATCTATATATTAGTATATATATATATATATATATATATATATATATATATATATATATATCTATCTATCTAACTATATATAAATCTATATATCTATCTATCTATTTATTAATCTGTATATTAATCTATTTATCAAACATACTATATAACTACCTATCTATAATCTTTCTATGAGTTTGTTTGTCTGCCTATTTATTTGTATGTCTATATGTTTATTTATCTATCTATTTGTCTAACTATCTATTTGCTTGTCTTTCTATCTATTTGTCTATGTGTCTGCCTGCTTGATTGTCTGCCTACCTACCTAACTGACCGACTAACTATCTTTCTATCTATTTGTATGTCTATCAATCTATTTGTATATATATCTATCTATTTTTCTATTTTTTTATCTATTTGTTTGTTTAGTTATTTGTATGTATGTCTATTTATATATCTATCTAATTTTTTGTATGTCTGTCTATCAATATATCTGTCTATTTATCTATCAATCAATCTATATATCTAACTATCTTTCTTCTATCAATCTATATTTCTATCTATCTTTTTGTCAATATTTATATCTATCTCTCTATCTGTCTATCTATTTATCTATATATCAATCTATCTATCTGTATATCTCTATGTCTTTTTTATGTTTGTCTATCTGTCTATCTATCTATCTGTCTGTATATCTTTCAATCTATCTATATATTTGACTATCTATTTATAATCTATCTATCTATATAAGTATCTATCTATCATTCTATTTTTCTATCTATCAATGTATCTTTCTATCTATATTTCTATAAATATATCTATCTATCAAGATGAATATTTATTTATTTATCTATCTTTATATCTATCTATTTATCTGTATTTCTGTCTTTCTATCGATACGTCAATTTATCTATCTATCTATATGTAAGTCATTTGTCTATCTATTAAATTTAATATATTTCGTTCTATTTGTCTATCTATCTTTATATATATATATATATATGTCCATGTATTTACCTATCTATATATAGATCTATTTTTATATCTATTTATCAATCTTTTGGTCTATCTATCTATCTATATATATGTCTATCAATTTCTATTTCAATCTATCTATCAATGTGTCTATCAATCTATCTATAAATCTGTCTATCATTATTACTATCAATTTAACTAGCTATATGTCTATTTAACACTCTATCAATATGCCTATCGATCTATTTATCAATTTATTTGTCTTTCTATTTGTCTATTTATCTATCTTTATCTATTTATCTATCTATCATTCAGTATGTCTATTTATCTATCTATGTATCTATATATTAGACTATTTATCTGACTAATAATTGGTCTATCTATCTATCAATATGTTTATAAATCTATTTATATATCTCTCTATCTATTAATCTAATTATCAAACTATATATATATATATATATATATATATATATCGGCCTATCTGAAGTGTGTCTCTCTATATATGGGTCTATTTTTATATTTCTCTGTCTATCTATATGGTTGTATGTATGTCTATCTGTATGTATGTTTGTTTGTCTGTGTTTATATGTTTCTATGTCTGCCTACATGCATGACTATTAGCCTCCTTGACTAACTAACATACTAACTATCAATCTATATCTATATATCTATCAATCTATATATCTATCTATCAATCTATTTGTCTGTTTTTTAAATATCTCTGACTGTCAATTTGTCTATCTATATATATATATCTCTCTCTATCATTATATCTAACTATTTATATATCTATCTATATTTCAATCTATATATCTGTCTGTTTGTGTTTCTATCAATCAATCTATCTATCAATATATTTTTTATATAAATGTTTATCTATTTATCTATCTATCTATCAATCTAATGATCTATCTATATGTCGATCTATCTATTTAACTATCTAACTATCAATCTATATATCTATGTGTCTATCTCTCAATCAATCATTCTGTCTATCGATCCATTTATCTATTTATCTCTCTATCTATTTGTCTATCTATTTATCTATCTATTAGTCTTTATATCTCTCTATGTATGTGTCTATATGTCTATCTTTCTATCTATCTATATATCTATTTATCTATGTGTCTATCTATCTATATATCTATCTGTATATCTATTTTTTATCTATCTATCAATCTTTATATCTATCTATATATCTATTTTTTTATCTATCTGTCAATATTTCTATGCATCTTTCAATCTATTATATATCTATCTATATTTGAATATATACATCTAACTATATATATATAGATATATATATATATATATATATATATATATATATATATATATATATATATCTATCTATCTATTTTTTGTTTATCGAAATTTAAATATTTATATCTATCTATCTTTCTTTCTTTCTATCGATCAATATGACTATGTATATTTTTTCTATCTATCTATCAATCTGTCAATCTTTCTATCTATCTCTATGACAATTTATCTCTCTATCTACCAATTTAATTATCTATCTATTTGTCTATCTATAAGTATATCTATTTTTCAATCATTATGTCTACTTATCTATGTTTCTAACTGTCTTTCTAAATATATAACTATCACTCTATCTATTTGTCTATCTATCTTTCTATTTATCTATCTATCTCTAATTGTCTTTCTATTTGTATATCTATCTATCTATGTATTTGTCTATCTATCTATATATCTATTTATCTATCTATCTAACTATCTATCTGTCTAATAATCTGCTAATCTATCTGTCTAACTAGTTGTCTATCTATTTGATTATCTAATTGTTTATCAATTTATATATCAATCTGTCTATCTATCTATCTTTTTAGCTATCTTTCTTTCTTTCTATTAATTTATCTATTAATCTATCTATCAATCAATCTATAAATTTGTCTATCAAACTATGTTTATATCTCTCTATCTATCTTTCTATATATCTATCTATCAATCAATCAATCTTTCAGCCTATCTACCTACCTATCTATCTATTTGTGTGTCTATCTATTTGTCTATCTGTCTATCTATTTGTTTGTTCATCTATTTGTTTGTTCATCTATTTGTTTGTCTGTATGTTTGACTATCTATTTGCCTATCTAATTTGTCTATTTGTAAATCTTTATATCTATCTATTTATATATCTATCTACATGTCTATTTATCTTTCTTTCTTTTTGTCATATAATTTATCGATCTATTTGTCTATCTATTTATCTATCTATCTATCTATTTGTCAATCTATTTATTTATCAATATGCATATCTATATGTTTAGCAATCTTTAGATCAATCTATCTTTGAACTCATCTATCAATTTTTCTATCAATCTATCTATCAATCTATCTATCATTAAATCATTCTATTTATCTATCTATTTTTCTTTATTTCTTTCCTTCTTTCAATATGTCTATAATCCATCTATAAATCTATCTATCTTAATTGTCTGTCTATCTATCTATCTATTTATATAACAATCTATTGGTCGAAAAATTTGTTTATTTATCTATCAATGTATCTGTCTATCTATATATCTATCTATCTGTTTATCTTTCTATCAATCTATCAGTCTATCTATCTGTCCATCAATTTGTATACCTATCTATCTATGTATCTATGTATCTATCTGTCTATCTATAAGTCTATTTGTATATCTATCTATGTTTCTATCAATTGTCTATTTATCTATCTTCTATCTATATATCTATCTATATATCTTTCTATTTATCTATCTATCTATCAGTCTATCATTCCGTCTAGCATTCTATCTATGTGTCTATATATATATATTTATATATATCTATCTATCTATTAGTCTATTTATCTTCCTACGAATCTAGCTATAAATCCATGCTTTTATATGCATTTATATATCTTTATCTATCTATCTATCTGTTTATCTATCTGTCTATTTATCTATCTATATGTTTATATATCTTTATTTCTATCTATCTTTCAATATTCTATCAATCGGTCTATCAATTAATCATTCTATCTCTATTTCTATCTATCTATCTTTCTTTCTTTCTATAAATCTGTCTATATATTTATATATCTATTTGTTTATCTTTCTATCTTTATATCTATCTATCTCTTTGTTTATCTATTTGTCTATCTATTTGTGTATCTATCTATCTATCTTTCTTTCTTTATGTATATCTATCTAGTTATCTATTTATCTATCTATCTGTATATTTATATATCTATATATATAGCTATCTATATGCCTATCTATCTTTGATTTTTCTATCTCTCTCTATATTTATCTGTCTATATATGTATCTGACTATCTAATTATCATTATATCTATCTTTCTATATCTATATCTACCTATCTTTCTATCTATATATATATATCTATCTATCTATATATCTGTCTATATTTCTATCTTTCTGTCTATCTATCTGTATATTATTCTATCTATCATTTTGTCTATCAATATATCTATCTATGTCTCTATCTATTTATCTATCATTCTATTTATTTATTTGTATATCAATCTATCTATCTAACTATCTGTATATCTATATGCCTATTAATCTGTCAATCAAAAATATGTATCTATTTATATTTCTATCTGTATATCTATCTTTCTATCTATCTATATATCTATCTATCTATATATCTATCTCTAAATATATCCATATATTTGTCTATCTGAATGTTCATCTATCTTTATATCTACCCATCTATCAATTTGTCAATAAATCTATTTATCTATTTGTATATCAATCAATGATTCATCCATTGATCTATCTATCTATCTTTCAATCTTTCTATCTATATATCGATATATCAATTAATTTATCTATTTATCTTTTTGTCTATCATGCTATCAATCTATATATCTATATGTCTGTCTATCTATCTGTATATCTATCTGTCTATTAATCTATCTATCAATCTATGTATCTATTCATCTTTCTATCTGTCTATATATCTATATTTCTATCTATATATCTATCTATATATTTTTATATCTATCTATTTATCTTGTTTATATCTGTCTATCTATCAATATGTTTATAAATTTATCTAAAAATCTATCTATCAATCAAAGATTCCATGTATATATCTATCATCTATCTATCTGTCTATCTTTCAATCTATCTATTTATTTATGATTTTGACTTTCTATCTGTCTATCTATCTGCCTATCTATTTGTCTGTTTATCTATCTATGTGTCAATCAATCTATCTATCAATCTATCTACAAAGATATTTGTCTATCTATATATATATATATCTATTTATTTATCCATCAATCAATATATCTATCTATCTAATTATCTAACAATCCATCTATTTGTATATCTATTTGTATATTTATATATATATATATATATATCTATCTATCTATATGTTGATAAATCTATATATATATATATCTATCAATATAAATAACTATCTATCTATCTATTTTTCTAGCTATATATCTATTTAATTATATATCTGTCAATCTATTTGTCTATTATTCTATCTATCATTCTGTCTATTTATATATATATCTATCTATCTATATATCTAATTATATATATATATCTCTATCAATCAATCTATCTATCAATATATCTATCTATCTATCTATCATTCCGTCTATCATTCTATCTATGCGTCTATAAATATATATCTATCTATCTATCTATTATTTGTCTATCTATCTTCATACCAATCTATCTATAAATCTATTCTTTTATTTGCATTTCTATATCTTTATCTATCTATCTATTTGTTTATCTATCTGACTATCTATCTGTCTATTTATCTATCTATATGTGTATATATCTTTATATCTATCTCTCTATCTTCTATCAATCGGTCTATCAATTAATCATTCTATCTCTATTGATTTCTATCTATCTATATATCTATCTTTCTTTCTATAAGTCTGTCTATATATTTATAGATCTATTTGTTTATCTTTCTATCTTTATATCTATTTATCTCTTTGTTTATCTATCTGTATGTCTATCTATCTATTTGTGTATCTATCTATCCATTGTTCTTTTTGTATATCTATCTATTTATCTATCTACCTGTATATTTATATATCTATATATAGTTATCTATATGTCTATCTATCTGTTGATTTATCTATATCTCTATCTATCTATCTGTCTATATATCTATTTGACTATCTAACTATCATTCTATCTATCTTTTTATCTCTCTATCTATCTATATATCTATCCATCTATATTTCTATCTATGTATCAATCTATCTGTATATTATTCTATCTATCATTCTGTCTATCAATATATCTATCTATCTCTATCTATTTATCTATTTGTCTATCATTCTGTTTATCTATCTGTATATCAATCAATCTATCTATCTAACTATCAGTATATCTATATGTCTATTAATCTGTCAATCAAAAATATGTATCTATTTATATTTCTATCTGTATATCTATCTTCTATCTATCTATATATCTATATATATATATCGATCTCTAAATCTATATATATATTTGTCTATTTGAACGTTCATCTATCTTTATATCTATCCATCTATCAATTTGTCTATAAATCTATCTATCTATCAGTCGATGATTCATCTATCAATCTATCTATCTATCTCTCAATCTATCTATCTATATATCTATATAACAATTAATTTATCTATTTATCTTTTTGTCTATCATTCTATCTATCTATATATCTATATGTCTATCTATCTATCTATCTGTATATCTATTTGTCTATTAATCTGTCTATCAATCTATGTATCTATTTATCTTTCTATCCGTCTATATATTTATATATCTATCTATCTATCTATATATTTGTATATATATCTGTTTATCTATGTTTATATCTATCTCTCTATCAATCTGTTTATAAATTTATTTAAAAATCTATCAATCAATCAATCATTCTATCTATATATCTATCTATCTATCTGTCTATCGATCAATCTATCAATCTGTCTATCTTTCAATCTATCTAATTATTTATCTTTTTGTCTTTCTATCTGTCTATCTATATATCTTCCTATCTATCTGTCTGTTTATCTGTCTATGTGTCAATCAATCTATCTATCTATCTATCTACCTGTATATTTGTCTATCTATATATCTCTCTATCTATTTATCAATCAATCAATATATCTATCTAACTAATTATCTAACTATCCATCTATAAGTATATCAATTTGTATATCTATTTGTATATCTATTTGTATATCTATTTGTGTGTGTGTGTGTGTATATATATATATATATATCTATATGTTGATATATCTATCTATATATCTTTTAATCTAACTAACTAACAATCTATCTTTCTAGCTATATATCTATCTAATTATATATCTGTTTATTTATCTGTCTATTATTCTATCTATCATTCTGTCTATTATTATATCTATCTATCTATCTATATATCTATTTATTTATCTATCTGTCTATCAATCTATATATATATATATATATATATATATATATATATATCTATCTATCTACCTGTCTGTCTGTCTATCAATCTATCTATAAATCTATATAACAATCTATGTATCTTTATGCCTTTCTATCTATCTATCAATATATGTATATAGCTATCAATCTATCTTTTTGTCTATCTAGCGGTCTATTTATCAATCAATAAATATATTTATTAATCTATCTATTATTTCTCTATATATCTGTTTATCTATCTTTATATCTATCTGTGTATGTGTCTATCTATCGTTCTATCTACCAATCTATATGTACATCTATCTTTCTATCAATATGTGTATCTATCTTTCTTTCTATTTGTCTATCTTTATGTCTATCTATATGTCTATCTATCTATCTGTCAATCTATTTATCTATCTATCAATGTGTCTGTCTATATGTCTATTTATCTATTTTATATCTTTATATCTATCTTTCTCTCAATATTTCTACTAATCTATCTATCAATAAGTCTATAATCAAACATTTGATCGAACTATCTTTTAGTCTATCTATTTGACTATTAATGTGTCTATCAATATGACCATCTATCTATTTATCTTTCTTTCTGTATATCTATCTTTCTATCTATCTATCTATATGTCTATCTATCTATATATCTATCTATCTACCTATCAATCTGTCTATCTTTTTGTTTATCTATATATCTATCTATCTGTCTATCTATCTATTTGTCTCTGTATCCGTCCATCTATCTATCTAGCTATCTATCTATTTATCTATATATTCGTCTATCTAGTTGTCTACCTATATGTATATCTTTATGTCTATCTATCTGTCTGTCTATCTAACTATATTTCGATCTATCTTTCAATCTATCTGTCTATTTATTTGTCTATAAATATGTCTATCAATCTACAATTATTCTTTCTATCAATTTATCTAACTACCTGTCTATCTATCTGTCTATCTATATGTCTATCTATCTAACTATCTATATGTATATCTATCTATCTGTATGTCTATCTATCTATCTACCTCTCTTTCTATTTGTCTGTCTTTCTATCTGCCTATCAACCTATATATCTATGTATCTATCTATCTATGTGTCTATCTATCTATCTATTTATCTTTCTATCTGTCTATCTATCTATAAATTTATCTATCAAACTATGTATATATATCTTTATCTATCTTTCTATATATCCATCTATCTATCTATCTATCTTTTAGTCTGTCTACCTATCTATCTATTTATCTATCTATATTTCTATCTATTTATCTATTTATCTATCTATGTGGCTATCTATCTATTAGTCTATCTATTTATCTTTCTATCTGTCTATCAATCTATAAATTTGTCTATCAAACAATGTATATATCTCATAATCTATCTTTCTATTTATCTACCTATCTATCAATCTTTCAGCCTGTCTACCTATCTATTAATCTTATTTGACTGTCTATCTATCTATTTGTCGATCTATTTATATAGCAATCTATTTGTCGATAAATTTGTTTATTTATCTATCAATGTATCTGTCTATCTATATATCTATATATCTATTTATATTTCTATCAATCTATCGATCTATCTATTTGTCCATCAATTTGTATACCAATCTATTTATGTATATATCTGTCTGTTTATCTAAAAGTCTATTTGTTTATCTATCTATGTTTCTATCAATTTGTCTATTTATCTATATTCTATCTATATGTCAATCTATTTATATATCTATCTATCAATCAGTCTATCATTCCGTCTATCATTCTATTTATGTGTTTATATATATATCTATTTGTCTATCTATCTTCCTACCAATCTATCTATAAATCTATTCTTTTATTTGCATTTCTATATCTTTATCTATCTATCTATCTGTATATTTATCTGTCTATATATCTATATGTCTATCTATCTATCTATATTTATATCTATCATTCTATATATCTGTCTATTTATTTGGCTATAAATCTATCTATCAATCTTACTATTATTCTTTCTATCGATTTATCTAACTACCTGTCTATCTATATATCTATCTTTAAATTTATCTATTTAGTTCTATTTCTATTTGTCTGTCTTTCTATCTGCTTATCTATCTATCTATTTATCTATCTATCTATCTACGTGGCTATCAATCTATCTATCAGTCTATCTATTTATCTATCTATCTGTCTATCTATCTATCTATATACATATCTATATGTCTATCTATATGTCTATCTATCATTCTAGATATCATTATATCTATTAATCAATATATCTATCTATCTATCTATTTATACTACAAGAAATATCCCATATAGCTAGGGACAATTCCCTAGTTAAATGTGTATTTTCTATTGCTAAATGGGATATAGCGACGTATTACCAACGGATCAGTTCCCTATCTAACATGCTTCTTGCTAAAATTTAGCGATGGATAGTGTCCCTAGCTAAAAAGTTAGCGACGGAAAAATCTATTGCTAAAAAACACATTCACTAGATAAATTAGCAAGATAAATGAGATTTTCCATCTCTAAACTAAAATAATGATGGATGATTCCCTAGCTAAAGTCCTGGACTATAAATTTTACCAACGGTTATAGTCCATAGCTAAATAAAATTAGCGAGGAAAATACGTCGCTAATTTTAATATTTCCCAAGCTAAATTAGCTAGGGAAAATTCCCTAGCTAATTTAGCAAGTGATTTTTTCCCTAGATAATTTAATTTCAAAATTAATTTTAGAATTTAAATTATATTAAAATTTTTTTGCTAAATAATTTAATATTTTTATATCAAAATGAATAAAAATTGAAACTATAAATAATTTATATTAAACAAAAATTAAAATCATTTAATATCTTATTTTAATTCAATATTTTACATAATTGAAACAAAAAAAAAATAAAATTCTATTTCATCTTATTCATTAATGTATCTATAGAGAGTGCATAAAGTAATATATATCCATTAATTGACATTGCTTTCTCTCCCCATGCTCCTCCTATCATCATTTTTCTACTCCGACAAAGCTATCTAGGTCACGGCACGTAATGTATAGTGAAAAATCTCATCACTTATAGAAGATTTGCATGAGGAATAATGCGGTATTATATATGTAAGAAATTTAAACCACTCTGTCAAATTAAAAAAAGTTATGTTATGATACATATATAATCATGCAGTATATATTTAAATATATTCTAGCATTTCACTCGTATATATATTACTGCAATATATGTACATAAAAACAACTGTATTATGTGTACATATAAACTGAGTACAAATATACTCAGTATATATGTACATAAAATATTACAATATTATATGTACGTATATACTGACTTTATTCATACGTATATACCTCATTTGGTGTTGTTGTTGCTGCTCTCACTGCCGCTCCTAGAACTGATACCATTGTCGTCGCTATCGTTGATTCTAGTGCTGCCGCTTCTTCTGATGTAGCTGCTGCTACCGCCACTACCACCACTTCTTCCGGTGCAGTCGCTGCTGCTGTCACTTCCACTACCTCTGATGCCGCCACTCCTATCACTGCCGCTCCCACGACTGTAGCCTCCGTCGCTGCCGCCGCTGCCAGTGTAGTCGCTACCACTTCCACTGCCATCGTTGTCGCCACTATCGTCGCTGCCGCTGCTGTCGCTGCTACTGCTACTGATAATAGGCTTTTACATTTATATAATATGCTAAAACTTTACCCAAAGAATTTGGAGACACAGATATTTTCACAAATATATAAATATAGTTATTATAGACATGAACAAACACAAATTAAAGTTGATTGTCATACAGCTTAAACTAAAATTTAATTAAAAATTTAATATTTTTATATTGAATTTAATAAAATATAGAAACTATAAATAAAAATTTTAAATTAAACAAATAAAATTCATTGGATAACATATTCTAATACAATATTTAAAATAACTAAAAAAATTACAAAAATTATATTACATCTTAGTAAATAATGTATCTACAGACTGTGCATAAAGTATAATCGATTAATGTATTGACGTTGCTTTCTTTCCCTGTGCTCCTCTGATCACCAACTGTTGGCTACAAAAAAGCTATCCGTGTCACGGTACTTCATGTCTGTTGAAAAATCCCTTCACTTATACAAGCATCATATGGGAAATAATGTGGTACCATATATGTAAGAAATTTAAACCACTAAATCAAATCAAAATAAATTAAAAAAACTATGATTTGATAAATATATATTACTGCAGCAAAAATCTACATATATACTAGCATTTCACTCGTACATATATTACTACATTATTTGTACATATAAATTGTAGTATTATGCATACATATATACCGAGTACATATATACTCAGTATATATGTACATAAAATACTATATAATTATATGTACGTGTATACTAACTATATATGTACGTATATAGCACATTTGTTACCATTCCTACTACTTCCACTGTCGTTGTCGCCCCTGCCGCTAGCTACCACACCTGCTACTACTGCCACTAACACTGTGGCTGCTGCCGGTGCTGCCGCCCCTGGCAGAGCAGCCGTCACTGCCGCTACTACCTTTGCTGTCGCCACTGCCTTTTCTGCTACAGCTGATGTTGCTGGCGCAACAGCTGCTGCAGCCACTAATGCCGCTACCACCACCGCAGCCGTCGCTACTGCTGATGCTACTACTTTTTTCACTGCCTCCACTACAGCTGCTGTCATTGCTATCACGTCTGCCGCCACTGCCAATGTTTCCATGACCACTGTCGGTGCCGCTACTACCACTACCAGTGCCGCTACCACCGATGCCGCTTCTGGCACCATTGTCGCCACTACCGTCACTGCCACTACTACCACCACTGCCGCAGCTACCACTACTGATATTAGGGGTTTACATACCTATAATAGGCAATAACTCTACCCAAATAATTTGGGGAAACACAAACATATTCACAGATATATAAAAATAGTTATTATAGACATGAACAAACAAAAATTGCAATTGATTATCATACAGTTTCAACAAAAATCTAATTAAATAATTTAATATTTTTAAATTAAATTTAATATAAATAGAAACTATAACTAAAAATTTTAAATTAAACAAAAAAAATTCATTTAAAAACTTATTTTAATATAATATTTTAAATAACTAAAACAAAAAAATAATAAAAATTATATTACATCTTATTTAACAATATATCTACCGACTGTGCATAAAGTATAATCTATCAATGTATTGACGTTGCTTTTTCTTCATATACTCCTCCGACCACCAACTTTCTGCTGCAAAAATGTTGTTTGAGTCACGGTGCATCATATTTGTTGAAATATGTCTTCACTTATACAAGCTTTGTATGGGAAACAATGCGGTGCCATATCTGTACGAAATTTAAACCATCAAATCAAATTAAAATAAATAAAAAAAACTATATTTTGATGAATATATATTACTGCAGTAAATATGTACATATATACTAGTATTTCACTTGTACATATAATACTGTAGTATATGCACATATAAACTATAGTATTATGCATACATATATACTGAATACATATATATACTCAGTATATACGTACATAAAATACTATAGTATTGTATGTACGTATATACTGACTATATACCTACGTATATACCATATTTGTTGCCATAGCCGATGCTCCCACTACCACTGCCGCTCCTGCTAATGCCACTATCGCTGCTGCTACCGCTGTCGATGCCACTGTCACTGCCACTACTACTGTTGCCGCTGCCAATGCTGCCGCCACTACTGCCGATGCTACCACTACTCCCTCACCACCACCGCTGCTACCGCCGCTGCCAAATCTTCCATTACTGCCATTGAATCCACCGCTGCCACCGCTACCATCATTGTCGCCACTGTTGCTATTGCCGCTACTGATGCTTCCGCTGCCATCGCTACCGGTACTGCCATCGCTGCCATTTCCGCTACCGCCATTGCCGTTTCTGCTACCACCGCTGCCACTTCTACTACCACCACTGCCATCACTACCATCGCTGCCACTATTGAAAATGGGCTTTTACATACCTATAATAGGCTAAAACTCTACCCAAAAAATTCAGAGACACAAAAACATACTTACAGATATATAAAAACAATATTATAGACATGAACAAACACAAATTAAAGTTGATTGTCATACAGCTTCAGCAAAAATCCAAAAGATGTCCAGCATTTATGTTTAGAGATAAAGAGAGTGTAAAAATAAAATGTTTTTAGAATAATAAAGATAAGATAAGCAAGCCCTCTTTTTGATAAAGTTGAAATCAGTAAATATGAGACCCATGCATTGGAAGGACCATTGTAATGTCTGAATGCTTTGAATCAAGATTTTTTCTTTTGTCTCACATAATGTGTCCTACAAAGATTCATAATTTGGTTAATCAGAAATGCAAAGAACAAAATCAGAATATAAAAACTTGAAACATGCAAAAAAATATCATGATTATTTGCTACATGAAGATAAATATAAATAACACTTCAAAAATAATTTTCATACTCAATCATTCTCATAATTTGTAGGGAATACTAGCCTCTCCTACGAGGATTCGCAGCTGGATCTCAGAATGTTAACTATTGTGCCAATGCCGCTAACTGTGACTCCATATAGGACATCTACTATTGCAATACATTTTTAATTTCTTTAATTTCTTGCATTTCTTTCATCAAATTAGTTATCTGCTCATCCTTCTATTTCATTTCGGTCTCCATATTTATAGTACATTCATTTGTTTCCCGTGCTTGTTGTTTGGCCACCTCATCCACCATTGCTGAGATAGTTGAATTAGAAGCACGACTACTACAACAAAATGCCACTCTCTTAGAGCCGATTCTATATACTCGCTACTTCTTTCGACCTCCTATTGTCTCCAAATAAATAGGATCATATTAAATTGGATGAAGATCCATAGAACCCTCAACTTGTTGATGAGCAGCTGTCACACGTTCCTCCAATTGGTCTTGAGATAAAATAGAGATAAAAACTATTATAGATTTACAAAAAAAATAAATATTTTGCATTCAAAACACTTTTCATAATGTACTGTAGTTTTATAAAATCTAATTAAAATAACAATTTCTTACAGCAATCATCTGAGACTTGTTGTCACCATAATGACCATCCACTTTCTTCACATGCATCTTTCTGAAAATCAAATAAAAATTTGGATCTCGACCCAATTATCTAGCCCAGAATATGTTTTTATTAAGTCATAAAAAAACAAAATGATAAAAAAAATAAACAAAATTAATTAAAACCATGCAGAGATTTTATTTATTGGACTATTAGGACAACCACAAAATATAGAAATGTTTAGAATTTTAAAATTGTACCAAATCTCGAGCATGCTCAATGCTCGACTTTGAACCTCCAGTGTTTCGACCGATTCCTGTACCTAGTCCAGCTACCTCACTTCATTGATTTTTGCTTGCAATATCTGATTTTTTCTTCACATCTAGCTCCTCCCAATAATTATGCCACTCAAGCTAGTCTTCCTCGGATATAAAATTAGGTCTTTCTTTCATTTTCTTTAATTTATGGACAAAATTAGAATACCATTGAGCAGCTTTGATCTCCCATAATAACTTTATCTTTCCATCAAATTTGGGCCCCAATGTGCACTGATTCTATAAATAGAAATATGAAAAAAGAATTTATATTAACAACAAGAACATAATTATTTACTGCTTGAATAATAACCAACATAAAAGTTAAGTAATTAGATAATTATTTTTCAATTCTTTTGTTTTATTATTTTTACTTGAAAGTCATTAAAATATGACTCTTTTGTCGATTCAGAAGCTTTCTTCCAGGAGAAAGCTTTAGAATCACCCATTTTCTTGAAAGCCTTTGTAATTTCAGTCGAACACTTGTGAGATGGAATAAAACTCTACAAATAAATAAATAATATTGAAAACAAGCAAATCATAACAATATAAAAAAACCACTTACAGTAATATAAAATTTTTTTTTCAAGTCATTTTTATATATTTCTTTTACTTCTCATCCACAATCTCAATTTATAACTTTACACTGACTGTAGAGGAAAGCACAACATTTGATGATATCATTGGTATTGTAAATGGGGGAACAATCATTATAAAATGTGGTGTAGAAGATATAGATGGATCAAAAGTTTGTGCAGGAAGCACAATGGGTGGTGGGCTTACATCTGATAAAGGTTATAATAGAGGTCTCAATGATGATGATGGTAATAGAAATGGAGATGGTGATTGAGATGTTGAAGTCTGGATATGGTGGCTATGAGATTGTACTGATTCTATAACATGATGTAACATACTAGATGAATTTGGTTCATTTCTGTGTCCACGTCCACCTCCACCACGACCACATCCTTTAGGCATCATCAGATGTACAAAATAAAACAAAGAACAAAAAATAGGGATATGATGAACAAGCATGCATTTTTTAATAAAATAGACTGATATATTTCAAAAAAATATAAAAAGTCTTTGATAATCCTCCAATGGATTATCAAAGACTTATCAGCATCACTATCATCCTCCAATGGATCTTCTGATATTTCGTCTGATTCCAATAGAAGTTCGAACTCATCTTCAAATAGAAATTGATCATCTTCAATTTCTATTGTACCACCATTTGAGTCACATAAATTTTCTAGATCTTCATCTACATTCATATGCTCAATATTATTTATGTCATCTTCTTGGAATGTCGGTGCAATTTCTAAGTCTGCACTTCTTTGTTGCGATATTGGTACTTCAAATTTTGATCGAGTTTTGATTTTACAAATCACCAACCAATCTCACTTATCAAGAGATAAACTCGGATATGTACAATAATATACCTTAGTGGCTTGAGCTGGCATAATAAATAGCTCATATCAATTATATCTGTGTTTATGGTTAACATCCGCTAGCTTATAATCTAAATAAATCTTTGTGCCCACAATTCGTATAGGATCAAACCACTCGCACTTAAATAATACAGTCTTATTATTTTCGAGTCCATGATACTCCAACTCAATAACTTCTTTGAGTTGACCATAATAATCAATCTCATATGCACTATAACCAGAGACTTTAATGCATACATTACTATTCATTGTTATTTTAGAAGAACCGTGACCGATTGTGTGAAATTTATATCCATTAACAAAATACCTATGATAGGTTGTCACATATCTAAATGGGCCTTTACCTAGATTTTGAATGAAAATATTTGAATCTCCATTTGAAGGATCAATTGCATGTGACATAAATTAAAAAATAATATTAACAAATAAAAGATACTGATAAATTAATAAGTAAAAAATATAAAACATAATTATACTCACATATTTTTTTAACCAATTCACAAATTCAGTTTCTAGCACATAATCGACATCATTGCTAGAAATTACTGGATGCCTATATTTTAACTGCTCCACATAAATACTACACAAATATAAAAAGAGAAAAAATGTATATCAATTTTTAATAATTCCTATTAAAGATAAAATTAAACTATGATTAAACCTACAATCATTTTGGGTTTTCATACTCAATATATGGTGCAACCTCCTCACAATTAAGTAAAACGTACCTCCAGGTTGCTTTGTTCATATGTCATACATCTTTTCATTGCTCTTCCAAATGCTTTTTTAGGGTGCTTGAAGATAGATAGTTTGTCCACATAATCATCTTCTACCATCACATGACCTTCATAATTCCATGGCACATTTCAATTATTTGTATTGACATGATCCTCAAAATAATAAGAATAAAATTATGATGCTTCTTCTACTTAATATGCATTTCAAATTGAACCTTCAACTTTTACCTTGTTTCTAACATTCAATTTCAACTTACGAAGATACCTACATCCATAATGTTAGGCTTCAATTAAATTAAATTACAATAATACTAAAAGTACTAAATAATAAAACACAGCAATATATATGTATTAACCTCTCAAAAAGATACATCCACTTGAATTGCACTGGCCCTGCAATCCTTGCTTCATATGCCAAATGGACCGGCAAATGCTCCATTGACTCAAAAAATCTCGGTGGGAATATATGTTCAAGCTTACAAATAATAAGTGGAATGTCATTCTCCAGCCTCACCATGTCATCTATTTTGATTGTGGTTTCAGTTAGCTGTTTGAAAAACAAAGTTATGTAAGGAACCTTCCAAACACTTAGTGGAAGTAATTCACAAAATACAATTGGTATTAATCTCTGTATAAATACATGACAGTCATGCCTTTTCATTTCAAATAACTTAAGATTCTTCATATCCACGAATCTACCCATATTTGACACATATCCATCAAGAAATTTCAAATTTTTAACTCATTCACTTAATATTTATCTTGCCTTCTTATCTAGTGGGTAGAAAACTTTAGAAAATTTTCTTGTTTTCTTATTCAGTTTCAATTCAGGATGCCAATAGTAATCTATCAGCTCTTGTGTTGATTTTAAAGTGTCTTTTGGTTTTCCGTCTACATTATGGATAGTGTTGAAAACATTGTCAAAAATAATTTTTTCAATATGCATTACATCTAAGCTATGATGAATTAAATTGGACTTCCAATATGGCATGTCCTAAATATCATCACTTGAATCTCTGTCATAATTTGCTTATTGGTCGATTACTTCCATGAACTTTCTTTTCAATTACCTTCTTCAGACCCAAACTATGGATATTTGTCATAATATCATCTTCTGAACAAACTGCTGGTGCAACTGTCATCACAGTTTTATTTTTTCGAAATACAGTTCTATTTCTTCGAAATGTATGATTCATAGGTAGAAACTTACGATGGTTATCAAACCATGACTGTTTACCACTAAATTTGAGGGTAAATGCATTGGAATTTGCCATGCAATACGGGCATATGAATCACCCTGTAGTACTCCATCCAGACAATAGTGAATATACAGATAAGTGACTTATCGTCCACATATGAGCTGCCTGCATAATAAAATTTTGCTTCTTTGAGATATCTTATGTATTCACGCCAACATCTCATAAATGATTTTACTCTACAATAAGAGGCTGTAAGAAAAGATCCAGCATGTCTTTCGGATATTTAGGCCATAGAACCAATATTGACAAAAACATATAGCTCCTTTATACAAAACCACAGAGGCAAGTTATAAGGTATTAATATCACTTGCCATGTTGAATACTATTGTCTAGATTGCCTAAATGGTTGAATTCCATTAGTGTAGAGACCCAATCTCACATTTCAACTTTCTACTACAAAATCTTGATGTATATAATTAAAATGCTTCCAAGCAGATGAATCTGATGGATGACACATTATCCCTTCCTCAACATCATGCTTAGATTGCCACCTCAAATCATTTGATGTAGCATTTGATGCATATATTCTCTATAATAGAGGAATTAATAGAAAATAATACATCTTCTTAAAGACAACCTTCAATTTTTGTCGCGTATCTACACCACGAGGTGCCTTCCTAAATCGAAAATAATCATAAAACTTACAGCTAATTAAATTACTATAACCACCCTAATATAACATGCATTCATTTAAAAAACAATCAATTTTTTCCACTAGTTGACCCATTCCTCGTAGTAACTTCTTAATGTTGTAAAAGTTGTTAGTAATCAAATTATTATTCGAAATAATCTCTTTCATCAGTTCTGTCATCTAATCAAATAATTTCTTAGACGTATGATTTTCTGACTTAATGTTCATTAGTCGAGCTACAAATGACAATTGTGAATGTGTTTTTCAACCAGGACATAACTCTTTATCTGCAGCTTTAAACATTTCATAAATTTCTAGGCTTCAGGACTAGGTGGTTTATCCATGTAATTCATACTCAAGTCAGCACCAGTTGTTTCCATGATCATTCGATGGTATGTGTTTCATAATTCTTCACCATAAGCAAATGATTCAATACCCTCATTTTGTTCAATATTCAGAGCCATTGTACTTTCCCCATGATAAATCCAAACAAAATAATATAGCACAAAGCCATATTTAGCCAAATACTATCTTATAGTATTTTCATCATGAAAAGGGATATTCTAACACTTGCGATGATTACACAGACACTTAATTTTTCTCCATCCATCAACCTCGTTTGACTACATGCAAAATTGATGAAAGATTCAAGCCCAGTCAAAAAATCTTTATTCAAAAATCCATAAATAACCTTTTTGTACATCCACGGATGATCTAAGCTCATTTTGTCCTATTTTATTTATAAAAAATAATGCCCAATCATTATTTTGAATAAAACATTTTATTACTTCAAAATATACAAATAATTAAGTAAAATTACTTACAGATGAATATTTAAAAATTAAATATCATGAATATCGAGGCAATGCATTTGCAGAATCTACATAAATAGATAAAGCAAATTTAGCACGATAATGATAAATAGATATCATAGTTATACTAGATAAAGGGTGCAAAATACAAGAATGCACAAGAAATGAAAGCAAAAAAAAGATATTTAATGTTTGAAGGAGGAGAGGGAGAGAGAGAGGGATAAGATGGGGAGAGAAAGAGGCGCAGAGAAATGGGGAGACGAGGTGAGAGAGAGAGAGAGAGCGAAGGAGAGAAAGGAGGGAGAGAGAGTGGAAGAGAAATGGTGAAAGGGAGAGAGAGGGAAAGAGAAATGGTGAAAGGGAGAGAGAGGGAGAGAAAGGGAGAGAAAGGGAGAGAGGGGGAAAGAGAGAAAGAGTGAGAGAGAGGGAGAGAGAACAAGCAAGAAAGGCTAGCGAGAAAGAAAATAACAAGAGAGAGTGTGTGACACAAAGAAAAAGAGGAATAGAGTGACGGGAAGAATTAGAGAGGGAGAGAGAGAGAAAGAGATACACAAAAAGAGTGCAGTGTTAGAATGAAAAATTATATAAAATAAAATAAAATTTCATCTATATAAACCTATCAAATATTATATCATTTATCATAGATAAGTTCATATTTGAGCCTGAGGCCCAAGGGCTAGGATTAGGTAAGAGTATGACCCTTATTTGTATTATATAATATATGAGCCTGATCAACGGACACTCTAATGATACATGCTTACATATTGTTGATATTATATCTTTTGCCATTTAATTTCAAATTAGTTAAACAAATTAATATTATTTCATATATAATTATATGTTAGGATACAAATAGTAAATGTAGTTATAAATAGGTACATATAGTTAAACATATAATTATATATAGATATATGCATACAAGTAGTTATAAGTAAATATAAATAAATGTATACAAAATTATAAACAATTATATAGATTTACATATATGTATATATAATTAAAAATAAAGTTATATTTATTTATATAAAGTTTTTTATATTTATAAGAATATATATATATATATATATATATATATATATATATATATATATATATATATAGTTTTACACATATAGTTAAACATTGTGTTGTATGTTTTTATACATATAATTATAAATATTGTTACATGTAGTTAATCATATAGTTACACGTATAGTTAAACTTATATTTATACAAATATGTATATATATTTTTTCATATAATTTCATATATTTATAATTATAGTTATCTATAGGTATGGATATACTAAAATATATTTATCCTACTAATATATAAAAATGTATATTAATTAAATTTTGTTAATTATATATTTAAATATAGTTATGTATAAAGTTTTTATAGTTATATATATAGTAAGATAAAATTATTTATAGTTATATATTAGTATACATATAATATATATATATATATATATATATATATATAGTTATAAAAAATTATATTTCATTAAACAATTAGTTTTATATATATATATATATATATTCATACAAGTAGTTAAATTTAATTATACATAAATATATACAATGTTATAAACAAATATATAGATTTACATATATGTATACATATATGTATAAATTGTTAAAAATATAGTTATATTTAATTATATAAAGTTTTATTTAGTTTTACTAATATTTATATATAGTTATACACATATAATTAAATATGATGTTGTATGTTATTATACATGTACTTATAAATATAGTTACATGTGATTATACATATCGTTAGACGTATAGTTAAACTTATATTATACATGTATGTATATATATTTATTCAAATAATTCCATATATTTATACATATAGTTATGTATAGGTATGGATATACTAAAGTACATTTTTATACTAATATATAAAAATGTATATTAAATTATGTTGTTAATTATATATTTAAATATAGGTCATACATTAATAATACAAAATTATGTATAGTTATTTGTTATTATACATATAAAATGTATAGTTATATATATATATATTCATATGAATAGTTATATTTAGATATACATAAATATATAAAAAGTTATAAACAAGTATATAGATTTGCATTTATGTATACATATATGTATAAATAGTTAAAAATCTAGTTATATTTAATTATATAAAGTTTTATTTAGTTATAAAAATATTTATATATAATTATACACATATAATTAAAAATAATGTTGTATGTTGTTATACATGTAATATTAATTATAGTTACATGTGGTTATACATATAGTTACACATTTAGTTAAACTTATATTTATACATGTAGGTATATATATTTATTTATATAATTTTATATATCTATACCTATAGTTATGTATAGGTATAGATATAGTAAAATACATTTATGAATACGAATATATACAAATGTATATTAAATATAAGTTGTAAATTATATATTTAATTATAGTTATGTATAAAACTTTTATAGTAATACATATAATAAGATATTTTTATTTATAGTTATATGTTATTATACATATAGTATATATAACTATAAATATTTTTATATAGTTAAGCATATAGTTATATATAGATATATTCAATACAAATAGTTATACATAAATATATAATGTTATAAATAAATATATAGATTTACATATATGTATACATACTTACAGATATAGTTATATTTAATTATATAGAGTGTTATAAAGTTATACTTTATTAATATATAATTATACAAATATTTATATATTGCCATACAACTTCAACAAATAACTAAAATATGAGCAAAAATGATGTTTAGAGAGAGAGAGAGAGAGAAGAAATACTATATTTTTACAATTTTCCACATTAGCAGAATGTTACTTTGAATGGCCATTTACTACTGCTTCTATAGCGAAGAAATGTTCTGCTAAAGCATCATAAATTTATTCCATATATGTGCATGTCCATATATATATATATATATATATGGAAAAAATATGAAGATTAATACATATCGAGTATTACCATAAAAAATAAAACAACTGAATAAAATAAATAAAAACTCAAAAATATATAATATTATGAATAAAAATTATAAAATTATATTATCATTTATTAAATAAAAAAATTCACATATAAATACAAAAAGAAACTATAAAGACTATTAATCTATATAAATCATCTCATCCTATTATCTCAAGATAAAAAAATATAAAAATACAATATAATTCTCAATAGTTTTGAAATTTTTATTTTTATTTACAACTTATTAATGTTCTTTATAATTCATTTTGTTGTTTTTTTATGATATGTTACTATTTTTTTTATTATATTGTATTGATGTTCTTGAAATTATAATAATTTATATTTATTTTATTAAGATATAAAATAATATTTTATAATATATGTTCTGGACTAAAAATTAATTATTAAATATGTTTATATCATATTAAACTATAAAATAGTACTCACATAAAACAATACCCACATAAAAGAGTACTCACATATATTCGCTAGTCTATACATTAATGTTTCATTAATGATATATATATTTTCATAATACTTCTCATATTTTCTTATATTCTTTAATACTATTTATTACAAGATATATGTGCCACAAATTTTGTGAAATCTGAAACTTAGATTCAAGCTTGTAGGTTACAACTAATAATTATCATACTCAACTAATAACTACATCGTTCAACTATCAATTACTACTCATATTTATTAGTTTTTTAAATTGTTTAAAATATACATATTGCAGCACAGAGTGTTAAAAGATGAAGTTATTAACACGGAAGGATAAATAGTGTCCTAATGAATGTTATCGTAAAGAGAATACTCTTGTATGGCATGAAATTCATCAACGGTACAGAGATACCTAAACTCTTCATAATCTACAGCTGTTAATGGTATAGTTATTATAAATTTGGTCGAAGTTGAATTGTTAGACTAATAATAAACTATATTGTTATGGAAAATCATAAATTAAAGTTAATAAAACATTTTTTGGTAGAAAAAAAATCTATTGTATTGCATGACATTATGGGGATTATAAAAATTAAAAATTTTTAAATATTTTTTAACGTTTTATATCCTCTATCTAAATCAAAAATGCTATATATTTAAAATATTATACTTTTTCTATCTACCTACCATTCTCCCAAACTCAACCCAAAATTATTTTTTGGCTTGTATATAAGCTATGAGGCTTCATGATTAGAATAGGTAAAATTCATGTCCCAACATCAGAATAACATGATAAATGATAGCCCCATGAAAAATGTATCCAACATCAATGAGGATCAGACTCTTATTTTCAGTGTTAGAGTATTCATCATCTTTTTTCCTATCAGTCTACCATGTTGTTGGTTCGGATTATTATTACCATGCTATTTGTTTTTAAAAATATTATTCTTGATAGTAATTATTTACAAAAAAGTTTGGTTCATATATTTTATCCTATCTTAGCTTGATGTCCATGACACATTGCTATATGTTGATCTTATTATATTCGTATGAAATCATTATTTTAATACTAAACTTGATTCAATAAGTCAACTCATCATTAACACAAGAGAGATCATAAGGAATCACACACTACGAGGCATCTATTGAAGGAATATTGAAATTATTAGAAATATAAGTGTTTTATTTCAAGAAACATAAATATGAAATTATTATGTTTGACATAATTCTGAGATAAATTTAATTTACAAAATGGTAGATACATGGTAAATATAAATCTTTACACACACACACACACACCATGATAATCTGTGTTAAAAATAAGTGCAACCATAAGAATATAAATGAATCATGAAAGAAAATGACAATAAAGTCTGAAAAAATTAATAAGAATAATTATTTTGATATCATATGTTGACTTACAAACTTATCACATGCTTACTTGCATGAATATCATGTATTAGTATGTATGATTTCCATGTCTTGTCTTACATGAGTGATAAGTATTGATTATGTGCTAACTATGTGTTTTCATGCATTAATGCCAAGTGCTTGAAAGTGTGTTTGTTATATGATGATGTGTATACCTACCAAGGATTGACTTGATATGTGAAAGAAATGTGTTGGCTTACTAAATGTTGTATCAAAAATTAAAAAACTTGGAATCTTGCCTATAAATAAAAGTGATTTGGGGTTCCTAGCACACAACAACACATATCATGAGAACATTTCAAAGTGAATTTAGAAACTCTTGTTCATTTATTTTCAATTACATGTGTGAATATTATTGAGTTTTCTAGAAGTTGGCAGAATAGTTCAAACTGATTTAATCGAGTATAATCAGTTTAATTTAACTTGACATACTAAACTATTATTTTATTTATTTTATTTATTTTATGTATTTTATTTATTTTATGTATTTTATGTAATTTATGTATTTTATGTATTTTATGTATTTTACGTATTTTACGTATTTTACGTATTTTTTGTATTTTATTTATTTTATGTATTTTATCCATTTTATGTATTTTATGTATTTTATCCATTTTAGGTATTTTATGTATTTTATGTATTTTATGTATTTTATGTATTTTATGTATTTTATGTATTTTATGTATTTTATGTATTTTATGTACTTTATGTATTTAATGTATTTTATGTATTTTATGTATTTTATCGATTTTATGTATTTTATGAATTATATCGAATTTATTTATTATATGTATTGTATGTATTTTATCGATTTTATGTATGGTATTTTATCGATTTTATGTATTTTATCGATTTTAATGATTTTAATGATTTTAATTATTTTATCGATTTTATCGATTTTTATCGATTTTATCTTTTTATGTATTTTATCTATTTTATTTTTTTTTATTTTTTTTTATTTTTGAATTCAATCATTACTCATTTTAGAATATTTTTTGTAGATATCAAGTCGGCATACATAAGTATGTATACTAGTTATGTATAAAATACACATGCATATTGATGTATACTATTTTTGTAGATATCAAGTCGGCATACCTAATTATACATACTGTTTGTTTATTGTTTTTGTATACGGTCATCTTCAAAATCCATACAATGATAACACATTATATCACAAAAGCATGAATCATGTATACGAATAAATTTATATACGTAATCCAAGCATACCATGATGCTTAAAGAAGAAATTTGAAACAAAAAAAATAGAATAAAAACACGTACTCTTCGATTAAGCATTCCAAATAATTTATAAAAATAAATTAAAAATAAATGTATAAAAACCTCTTCAAATCAATCACAAATTATAATTTAAACCTCGTTTTAATTTTAGTTGAATTGGCGTCGAGAGATAGATTTTAGAATGTGGAGGAATTTGGTTCTGTTAGAGATGCGTCGAGTCGAGAGAGAGAATGTATATTTTAGAAAAATATTTATATTTTTAATTATTAAAACATTAAATAAACAATATATATATATATATATAATACAAAAATACTCATAAATTTTATTTACTATCAAAATGTTTTCAACAAAATTAGTGTGCATGTAGCAAGGTTCAAATGAAAAACAAATACCTGACAATTTTTTATTATAATATTAATTAACCAATAAATATATAAACAATAAAAAAAATGTCTTGCCATAAAAAAATATCAAATAGGTACAAAATTAACAAACTTCATATAATAAGACAAACGAAAAGATAAACCGTCTTCTAGCCCACCCCTAAAAGTTATAAAATACTCTTAATGTTAAAAATTATACAAAAATCTATGTTTTATGGTTATAAATTTTTAAGAATTCATATTAATTTTTTACTAAGATAATATGAAATAATTTTAAATGCATAAAATTTCATATTATTTGATATCATTAATAATTTTTAAAATTCAAAAAATTACTTAAAGTGAGAAAATAATTAAAAAAAGTAATATTTATTATTTTAATAAAAACTTAATGTTAAAACCTAATTGTAAAAATTTTACTCAATTGTTTAATTTTTATAAATTTTAGTAGGATTAAACATCTATGTATTTATTTATAATTATTATTTTATTTTCTTTTTACTTTATCAAAAAAATTATATTTTTATTATATTTCCGATTTTCAAAATTTTTTTTATTTATTTTTTTAAAAGTTTTCTATATTCATAAATTTTTTTAATACTAATAATAATATTAATATTCACTAGTTTATTTGTCAATTTATATTTTTTGAAAATATTTTCTATTTTATCATACAATGAATTAATTTACATTTAAATTAGTAAAAATTTTAATGTATGTTATTTTAATTTTAAAATATCAAAAAAATTGTTATACTTATTAAATTAATTATTTAATGTTACTATAATTTAAATTATTTAGTTTCTTAATTAAAAATCTTTAAAAAATTTTTTGTATAATTTTTAAAAAAATTATTACATCATCAAAATAGTTATTTTAGTGCTTATTAATATAATTTTTTTTGTATTTTTATATATTTTAAATTAATTATTTATAATATCATTTTTTTATTTTACTAGGAGAATGTGTGTTTAAGGGATTGCTCATTTACAGACCAATAAGATACATTTAATAAGCAAAATTAAATAAAATATTAAAACAAATAATAAATAAAAAAATTATATAATTAAATATTAGCTAGGGAAATACCATCGCTAAATCCGTAGCTAAATTATAGATTTTATAAGCTAGAAAAAATTCATTGCTATATTATGAATTTTATTAGCTTGAGAAAATCCATCGCTAAATCCGTCGAGATATTACAAATTTTATTAGCTAGAGAAATTCCGTAGCTAAATCCATCACAAAATTAAGGATTTTTTTTCTCGGGAAATTTCATCGCTAAATCCATCACTAATATATTTATTTTATTAGCTATGGATATCTATTCGCTAAATCCATCACTAATATATGTATTTTATTAGCTATGGATATCCGTTCGCTAAATCCATTGATAAAATATGGATTTTATAAGCTAAGGGTTATCCGTCACTATACCCGTAGCTAAATCAAGAATTTTATTAGAAAAGAAAAATCTATCGCTAAATCCATCACAAAATCAAGGATTTTATTAGCAATAGAAAATCCATCACTAAATCCATCGCTAAATCTAGGATATTATTAGCAAGAGAATATCTGTCGCTAAATCCATCGCTAAATCTAGGATTTTATTAGCAATGGAACATCTGTAGTTAAATCCGTCACTAAATCTAGGATTTTATTAGCGAAGGAACATCCATCGCTAAATCAAGGATTTTATTAGCAAGGGAAAATCCATCTCTAAATCCGTCGGTAAATCAATAATTTTATTAGCAATGGATATTTCATCACAAAATTCATCGCTAAATCAAAGATTTTATTAGTAGGAGAAATTCCATCGTTAAATCAATCGCTAAATCAAGGATTTTATTAACAATGGATATTTAGTCGCAAAATCAATTGCTAAAATCCCCGCTTATCTAGAGTGAAAGTTACAAAAATTTTCCGTCGATAATCTGTCAGTAAATCCCCTGAATTTCTTTAGTAGAATTTTCAAAAAATTTTCCCTCTCTAATCCATCGATAATCCGTTGCAATGTATTTTTTCATAAAAAAAATCATCAATCCCTTGCTATTCCCTAGCTAATCCCTTGCAATTTAAAAAGGGATTGATCCCTAGCTAAAATTTCATAGCTAAATCAATATTTTCTATTGGTGTTATCTATTTGTATATCTATCTATCTATCTGTCTATCTATCTATCTATCTATCTGTGTAACTATCTATCTATCTATCAATCTGTGTAACTATCTATCTATCTATCTATCTATCTAGCTATTTATCTATATGTTTATCTATCTATCTATCTATTAATCTATCCACCAATTATGTAATTATCTACCTATATATCTGTATATCTATTTATCAATCTATCAATCTATCATTCAATCAATCAATATATCTATCTATCTATCTATCTATCTATCTATGTGTCTATCTATTTTTCTTTCTGTCAATCTCTCTAGTTATCTATATGTCTATCTATCTATCTATCTATTAATCTATCAGTCTATCTATCTATATATCAATATATCTATATATCTATCTAATAGTCGATATATCTATTTATCATTTAGTTTATCATTCTAGCTATCACTTTATCTATTTGTCTATCTATCTATATATTTGTCTATCTATATATCTATATATTGGTGTGTCTATCTCTTTATCAATCAATAAATCAATCTGTTTATCTATATATATATATGTCTATCTATCTATCTATTTATCTATCTGTCTATCTTTCTATCTATATATATATATCTATGTATCACTCAATTGATCTATCTATCTATCTATATATCTATCATCTTTCTTTTTATGTATTTATCTGTTAATCTATTTATCTCTCTTTCTATCTATATCTCTTTTAATCTATCTATGAATATAAATATCAATCTCTCTATCATTTTGTCTAAATATCTCTCTACTTATCTTTATATCTATCTATCTACCTTTATATCAATTTATATATTTATTTATTATTAATCTATCTATATATCTATCTATTTTTAAGTCTATCTATCTATCTTTTTATCTATGTAATTATATTTCTATGTAACTATATATTTATCTATATATCTATCTATCTATCTAGATATTTGTCTATCATTCTGTCTATCTATCTATTTGTCCATCAGTCTATCTATATGTCTATATTTTTTCTATCTTTCTATCTATCCATATGTTTATATTTCTTTATGTCTATCGTTCTATCTTTTAATTTCTCTATCATTCTACCAATCAATCTGTCTTTCTATCTATCTATATATTTGTCTATATGTTTATATGTGTATCTATCTATCTATTTGTCTATTCATTTGTCTATCTATCTTTCTATCTATCTATATGTCTATCTATCTATCTGTCTATCTATATGTATATCTATCTGTCTATCTATTTATCTTTTTATCAATTTGATTATTTATCTATCTATCAATTATCTATTTGTCTTTTTTTATCTATCATCAATCTATATATTAATCTATCTATCAATCTGTATATATATTTGTCTATCTATCTATCTATCTATCTTTCTATCTATATAATTGTCTATCTATCTATCTATATAATTGTCTATCTATCTATTTGTCTGTCTATCTGACTGTCTATTTGTCTAACTATAAGACCTTTTCTCTCTCTCTCTCTCTATCTATATATCTTTCTATCTATCTATCCTTCTATATCTAAATCTTTTTGTCATTATATCTATATATATATATATATATATCTAGGAATCTATCTATCAATCAATTAATCTATCTATCTATATATCTATCAATGATTTAATATATCAGTCTATCAATATATCTATCAATCTATTTTTCAATCAACCTATTACTCTATTTATTAATCTTTCTATCAATTTGTCAATCTATCTGTTTATCTATAAATCTTTCATTTTTTTTGTATACCTATCTATCTTTCTGTCTATATATCTATATGTCTGTCTATCTATTTGTCTATATCTCTATCCATCTATCTATTTGTCGATTTGTTTTTCTATATCTTTGTCAATATGACTATCAATCTATCAATCAATCTATCTATCATTATGGTTATCAATAGGTTTATCTATCTATATTTTTATCAGTCTATCTATCTATCTATCTATTTGTCTATTTTTATTTTTTTTCTATTATTTTATGTATTTATTTGTTTGTTTGTCTGTGTGTATATCTATGACCTAATTGTCTGCTTTCCAGACTACTTTCCTATATGTATATCTATTTATTTGTTTTACTTTTTATTTATTTATTAATCTATCTATCTATCTGTCTGTATATCTATCTGTATATCTATCTATCAATATATCTATTTATCTATCGATATATTAGTCTATCTATATGTATATCTACTTGTCTATCTATCTATCTATCTATTTATCATATATCTATATATCTAGCTATCTGTTTATTTATATATTTTTCAAAATGTCATTCCATATAGCTATATATCTATTTATTATTTGACTATCTATCTGACTATCTATTTGTTTATCTTTATATCTAACTATATATCTATCTGTTTATCTTTTTATCTATCTTACTGTCTATCTATCAGTTTAACTAACTGTCTATCTATTTGTATATTTGTTTATCTATCTATCTATCTGTTTGTCTATCTATTTGTCTATCTATATGTCTATCTACAATCTTTCTTTTTCTCTATATATTTGTCTATCTATCTGTCTATCTAACTATATATCTATGTGTGTGTGTGTATCTATATATATATATATATATTAGTTTTATAATCTATTTATATATCTATCTATTTGTTAATCTTTCTATATATCTACTTATCTATCTATCTATCTAAATATCAGTATAATAATCTATTTATATATATGACTCTATTTGTCTATCTATATCTCTATCTCTATATCTATCTCTCTATCTATCTATATTTCTATCTATGTATCTATTTATCTATCTGTATATCTATCTATATGTCTATCAATTAATCTATCTATCTCCAAATTTTTTATCTATCTATCTTTTTATATATGTGTCTATCTATATGTCTATCAATCAATTATCTATCTTTCTATCATCTATCCATATCTCTATCTATCTATAAATTTATCTATCTGTAAATCGATTTATCTATCTATCTATTTTTTATCTATTTTTTATCTATTTGTCTATCTATTTGTCTATCCTTCTTTCTATCTATCTATCAATATTTTATCATATCTATCTGTAAGAGTTTCTATATTTTTATCTATATATTTGAGTGTTTATCTATCTATCTATCATTCTATATATCTTTTTATCAATATTTCAATCAATCTATCCAATAATATGTCTATCAATCAAACTATCAAAATATCATTCAATCTATCTATCTATATGTCTAACTATCTGTCTATGTATTTGTCTATCTATATATCCATCTATCTATCTATTTATCTATCTATCTATTTATCTATCTATTTGTCTATCTATCTATCTATCTATTTGTCTATCTATCTATGTATCTATATATCTATCTATCTATCAATCTATATATCAATATATCAATCTGTCTATCTATCTATCTATCTGTCTGTCTATCTATCTATCTTTCTATTTATCTCTTTATCTATATGCGTGTCTTTCTATTTACCAATCTTTTCTTTCTATTAAATTTATTTATTTATCTATCTAAGTGTCAATCTATCTATTGATCTATATATCAATGAATCTATCTATCTATTCATCTATCTATCGATCTATCTATCTTTCTATTAATCTGTCAATCTATCTATCTCTAACTATAAGTCAATCATCTATCATTCTTTCAATCAGTCTATTAATCTAACTATCAAAATATCTATCAATTAATCTATCAATATTTATTTGATCTTTCTATCTATTTGTTTTTCTATCTATCTATTTAATTATATATTTTTCTATCTCTCTCTATCAAACTATTTATAATTTTGACTATCAACCTATTGTGTATCAATCAATAAATCTGTCTATCTGTATATTTATCTTTCTAATTATCTATTTGACTTATCTATCTGTTTGTTAATTAATTAATTTATCTATTTATCAATCTGTCTATTTATCTTCATATCAATTTATTTGACTAACATTATGTTTATTTCTTTGTTTGTCTATCCATCTATCAAAATGTCTAATAAACTATCGATCAATAAGTATATCTATCTATTTATATATCTATCATTTAATCAATCTATCTTTCTATATTTCTATCAATCTGTCTATCAATCACTCTATCGTTCTATCTATCAATATATCAATAAATCTTTCAATCAATCAATCTATTTGTATATCTATCTTTTTATTTATATATCTATCTATCTATCTATCTATCTTTTTATTTATTTGTCAATCTATCTATCAATCTATCTATTTTTCTATTTATCTATCTCTCTATATATGATTATTTCTATTTTTTTTGTCTATATATCTTCTATCTATCTATCAATCTATTAGACTTGTATTTATCTTTCTATTTGTCTATTTGGCTTTTATCTATCTATCTATCTATCTGCCTATTTATTTATCTATCTATTTATCTATCTATCTATCTATCTGCCTATTTATTTATCTATCTATTTATATATCTATATGTCTTTTAATCTGTCTATATAACTACTTATGAATCTTTCTAACAATCTTTATATCTTTTTGTTTATAAATATGTATATCTATCTATCTATCTATTTGTTTATATATCTATCTATCTATATATTTGTGTGTATATATATATATATCTATCTATCTATATGTATATGTATATGTATATCTATATGACTATCTATTTGCCAATTTATCTTTATATCTATCTATATGTCGATCTATCTATCTATCAATATTTCTAGTTGTTTGTTTTTCCTTTTGGTTATCTATCTGATTATATATGTCTATCTATCTATCTATATATCAATCTTTAAGTCTTTTATTTGTCTTTATATATATATACATATATATATATATATATATCTTTATCTATCTATCATACTATCTTTCTATCTGTCTATCAAGATGTCTATCTATTTGTCAATCTATCTATGTGTATATATATATGCCTAATAATCTATTTAAATATCTATCTATCTTACTTTCTTTCTATATCTCTATCTATCTATCTCTATATCTATTTATCTATCTCTATATCTATCTATTTGTCTATCAATATGTCTAACAATCTATCTATCAATATATCTATCAATATATCTATCAATATATCTATCAATCTATATGCTAGTATGTCTATTAATCTGTCTTTCATTCTTTCTATCATTCTATCTATTAATTTGTCTATCCATTTATCTATATATCTATCTATTTTTTAGCTATCTGTCTGTTATCTATCTATCTGGTTGTTTATCTATCTATATATCTATATATTTGTTTATCAATTTGTCTATCTATCTGTCTATCTATTTATTTATCAAACTATCAATCTATGTATTTGGCTATTTGTCTATCTACAAATCTATTTGCCTATCTATCCGTTTGTCTATTTTTGATTTTGTCTTTTTGCCTATTTGTTTGATTGCTAGTCTTTCATTCTATGTGTCTATTTGTATGTTTGTCTAACGGGTTGTCTGCCTACCTACCAATTTGTCTACCTGCTTGACTGCTTGTTAGTTTGTCTATCTATCTATCTATCTATTTTACTTTTAATTTGAATATCAATCGATCGATCTATCTATGTATCTATCTCTTTGTCTATCTATTACCTATATGCCTATCTATCTATCTACTTGTCGATTTATCTATTTATCTAACTGTCTATCTATTAGTCTATCTTTCTGTCTATCTATCTATCTACTTGTCTATCTATCTTTCTATTTATGTGTCTATATATCTATCTATCTATCTAAATATTTTTTTATATGTTTATCTATTAGACTATCTATCTATCTACTTGTCTATCTATCAATGTACTTATCTATCGGCCTATCTAATAGCATACTATATGTATATCTATCTTTCTATCTATTTGTCTATTTATTTGACCATCTATCTATCTATCTATCAATATGAGTATCTCTCTATTTATCTATCTGTCGATATATTTGCATATTTTTTCTATCTATCTATAAATCTTTTTTTCTATATATCTATCTATCTACCTATCTATATGTTTATCTATATGTCTATTTATCAGCCTATTTTTCTTTCTTATTATCTACCTATATATCTATCTATCTGTCAATCAGTTTTTCTATCTATTTGACTATCTATTTGTCTATCTACATCTGTATTAATCTACCTATCTATTTATCTATCTAACTATATATCAGTCTAATAATCTATTTATATATCTATCGATCTATCTGTCTATCTATTTGTCTAACTATCTGCCTATGTATTTGACTATCTAACTATCTATCTATCTATCTGTCCATCTATCTGTTTATCAATCTATCTATCTATATATCTGTATATCTCTCTATTTATCTATATAAATATATACCTTTCTATCTATCTTAATGTTTATCTATCTATCTATATGTGTATCTATCTATCTATCTATTTATCTATCTATCTATCTATATCTATTTCTATCTATCTTTATATCTATTTATCTTTCTATTTATCAGTATAATAATTTTTATCTATTTATATGTTTTCTATTTGTCTAATAATGTCTATATATCTACCTATCTATCTATTTTTTTAACTATATATCTATCTTTCTATCTGTTTATCTATCTGTTTATTTATCTATTTATCAATCTATCATTCTATCTCTCTTTTTCTATCTAGCTATATATCTATCTGTCTATCTTTTTTTCTTCCTATCTATTTGACTAAAAATTATCTATATATAACTATATATCTATCTATATGTCTATGTATCTATTTATCTATGCATTAATATTTCTATCTAATAATCTGTCAATCTATCTATCTTTCTATGAATCTATCTAAATATCTATCTGTCTGTCTATCTAGCAATCAATGATTCTATCTATCTATCAATCTATCTATGAATTTGTATAACAAAATGTATATCTTTCTATTTATCTTTTTTTCTTTCAATCTATGTATCTATCTGTGTATCAATCAATCAATCAATATATATATATATATCTATCTATCTATCTATTTGTCTTTCTATGTAAATATCATCTATCTGTTAATATATATGTCACTCTATCTATTTGTCTATCTATCTATTTTTCAATCTATCTATCAATCTTTCTTTCAATCTTTCTTTCTATCTTTCTTTCTATTTTTCTAACATCGATCTATTAATCTATCTATCGATCTATCGATCTATCTATCTTTTTCTATCTATCTATCTAATTGTCTAACTATCATCTATCACTCTTTGTGTCTGTCTCTCCATCTATTTATCTATCTATCTATGTATCTATCTTTCTGTCTTTTTATTTTATTTATCTAACTACCTATCTATCTATCTATCTATCTCTCTATCTATCTATATTTATGTATATCTATCTATCTATTTTTTAATCTATCTATCTATCAATCTGTCTATCTAACTATCTATAAATTTGTCTATCTATCTATCTAACTTTGTATATATATATATATATATATATTTGTCTGTCTATCTTTTTAGATATCTATTTACTACTATTTGTTTATATATCTGTCTATTTATCTATCTATATTTCTGTCTATCTATCGGTATATATATATATATATATATATATATCTTTATCTATTTATCTATCTATAAGTCTATCTATCTAGTTATCTATATATTAGTCTAATAATCAGTTTATATATCTATCTATCTATCTATATATCTATTTGTGTATCTATCTCTCTATCTATCTGTCAATTTATTTATTTATCTATTTATCTATCTATTTATCTATTTATATATGTCTATCAAAATGTCTATCAATCTATCTATCAAACTGTCTATCAATCTCTCTCTCTATCTATCTATCTATATATCTATTTATCTATCTATCAATCTCTCTATCTATCTATCTATATATTTATATATCTATCTATTTGTCTATCAATTTGTCTATCTACATGTCTATCAATCTATTTATCATTCTTTCTATCTATCTATATATCTATTTGTCTTTCTATTTCTTTATCTATCTGTCTATCTATTTGTCTGTCTATTTGTTTGTTTGCATGTTTTTTTTTCATTATATCTATCTGTTTGTTTGTTTGTCTATCTATCTATCTAACTATCTATCTACATGCCTACATTATTGTCTACCTACTTGACTGCTTGCTTGTCTATCTATCTATCTATCTATCAATTTTACAATCTATTTGTATATTTATCTATATGTCTATCTATCTATCTGTTTTTCTATCTATTTATATATCTATCTTTTTGTTTCTCTATCTGTCTCTCTATCAGACTATCTATCTATCTACTTGTATATTTATCTGTCTGTATTTCGGTATTTATCTTTCTATCAATCTATCTTTTTATCTCTATAGCTATCTATCAATTGATATATCTATATGTTTATCTTTCTATCTATCTATCTATTTATCTACTTGTCTATCTATCTATCTATAATTTTTTTTATATATCTATCTGACTATCTAACTACCTATCTATTTGTCTATCTATCTATCTGTATATCTATCTATCTATCTATCTATTTGTTTGTCTATCTATCAATCAATCTGTCTATTTTTTATTTAATTGTCTATCTATCACTCTATCTATCTATCTATTTGTCTATCTATCTATCTATCTATATATTTTGTTATTTATTTGTCTATCTATCACTGTATCTATCTGTGTGTGTGTGTGTGTGTGTGTGTGTGTGTGTGTATGTGTGTATCTATCTATCTATATGTTTATCTTTCTATCTATCCATTTATCTACATGTCTATCTGTCTATCTATCAATCTATTTATATATCTATATCTATCTTTCTGACTACATATCTATCTATCTATCTATTCATTTCTCTATCTATCTATATATCTAACGTTCTAACTATTAGTCTATCTATTTGTCTATTAAAATGTCTATTATTCTATATATCAATCGATCTATAAATTTGTTTGTCAATATGTCTATCAATCTATCTATCATTCTGCCTATCAATCTATCTCTCTATTTATCTATCTATCTATCTATCTATATATATCTATCTATTTTTTCTTTCAATTTATCTATCTATTTGTCTATATGCCTGTCCATTAGCATGTCTATCTGTCTGGCTATCTTTATATCTATCTATTTGTATGTCTGTTTGTTAGTTTGTATGATTTTTTGTCATTCTATGAGTCTAATTGTTTGTTTGTTTATCTGTCTGTCTGCATACCTGCTTGATTATTTCTCTGACTGACAGCTTGCCTACATGTCTGTCTCTCTATCCACTATAAGAAAATGTCTTTTTAACTAAAGAAATTTAGCTAGGGAAACATTCCTAGTTAATTAGTTAGGAATTAGCTAGGGATTAGCTAGCGAATAGCAAGATTTTTTTAATTTTACATTGAATTAAAATTTTGTCACTAATATTGTCATAAATTTTCACGCAAAGAAAAGTAGGAATTTTAGCAATGGATTTTACAATGAATTTTCCCTAATTAATTAGAATGAGACTAAATTCATCACTAAATAATTATTTGAATTTTAAAAATTTTATATATAATTGCAAGCAATTATTCCTTAAATGTTTATTTTCTCAAAATATATGCATTTAGCTTGGGATTTTTTCCTAGCTATTTGTGTTGGTGATAATTTCTATCACTAATCTTTAATGATTAAATTTTTTTAATATATTATTTGTTTTAATATTTTATATAATTTTGTATATTAAAGGTATGTCATGGTCTATTGTTGAGCGATCCTTGAAAAACACATTCTTCTTATAAATTATAAAAATAGGATATTATAAATAAATAAATTATAAAAATCTATAAATAATAATAAAAATGTACATTAATAAAGACTAAAATTACTTTTTTTTATTATAAAATATTTAAAAAATTATACAAAATATTTTTCAGAAATATTTAATTATGTTATTTTAATATTAGTATTAAAAAACATTAAATAATTTATTATATAAATATAATAAATTTTACGTTATTTTTTTTAAAAATAAGCATAAATAAAAAGAACTACTATTAAAAGATAAAATAAATATTTGTATGATTAAATAAAAAAAAAATTATAAAAATATTTAAATTAACAAATAAACAAGTAATTATTTATATTATTTAAAGTAAAAATATATATATTTTTATGCTTATAAGAATCTTTTTAAAAGATAATTACTAAAAAATTTGAAAATTTTGAATTATAAAATCAAATTTTAATATTTTCATAAAATTTAAAACAAAATAAATTGATATTTAAAGATTAAATATAGATGTTTTAATTATGTCAAAAAAACTTTGATGGCTTTAAAAATAAATATCTCAATGTGATTATTAAAAGAACACTTCAAGTATTTTTTTAGGATTTCAACAAAGTTATTTAAATATTACTAAGGATATTTTTTGCTCATAAAAAAATTTTATTTTTTTTAGCCCTATAAACACTTTTGAAAATTACTACCAAATTGACACTAAGTTAATTTGAATCAAATTTTATTTTTTGCCCCTACTGAAATTTATAAGAATTAAATAATTGAGTATGATTTTTAGTATTAGCTTTTAATACTTCATTTTTATTAAAATAATAAATATAACTTTTTTTTTATTATCTTCTCACTTTAAATAATTTTTAGAATTTATAAATTATAAATTATATAAAAAAATGTAAATATGTAAATATGTAAATATGTAAATTTGTAAATATGTAAATTTGTAAATATGTAAATATGTAAATATGTAAATATGTAATTATGTAAATATGTAAATATGTAAATATGTAAATATGTAAATATGTAAATATGTGAATATATGAATATGTGAATATGTGAATATATGAATATGTGAATATGTGAATATGTGAATATATGTAAATATGTGAATATATGTAATTATGTGAATATGTGTGTGTGTGTGTGTGTGTGTGTGTGTGTGTGAATATTTGCACTCCCCAGCCGAGAGCATGAGCACCCGTTCATTTGTAGTAATGGTGTAGGGAAAATTCACCATTCATCATCGTTCTCCGCCATCATCATCCATCACCATTGTCGTCATTGTCATCCTCCATCATCATCCACCATTATTTTCCATCATTTTCATCTGCAATCAACGTGAATAAGTATAAGCTTTGAGGTTGGCTTATATTTCTCATCTTCCAACTATAAAGTGTGTTGGTTTATATTTTTCATACGCTTCTTCTTATTATCGATTGATGACGTAGATGAGTCCTTTGGAAGCTTCTCAGTAGGCTTCTTCTCTGCCTGTCATCTAGGGATTATTTATTTTATATTGATTCTATATTTTTTTAATACCATATTCCTACATTAGCACGCTTTCTAGTCGGTACTTATTTTTGATTCTCATTTGGATTATAGTGTTCGATCACATTTCAATGTTCAGTTTGATAGGTAATTGGCATGGCAATTACACTATCATCAATAATATAATGTTTCTTTAGAGAGAAAGTGTCCCTATTATTTTTAGATTGATTTTTTCTCCTTAAAAATTCTTGAAATGTTGACATGTCATGTATATAACCAGAATAAATAATATGCTATTCAATTCATAAAATATATGGGCTTTGTCGAAATGTTGTGGCAAGAAAAATATCTTAATTTACCATATTCAACATAATAAAAATGAATACAATCACATTCAATAATTTATTAACAAATTAAACACAATTGCAAGTCTCCCACAATATCCTTGAAAATGTGTTCAAACATATTTTTTATAACCTTTAGAATGGTATATCATTTATGGTTCACAAATTATATGTGATTTGTGAAAATAAAATAGTTTGAAAACTAAATTAATATACCATAATTTACAATAGACATTGACATTCAATATTTGAAAATGAAATTAAACCCAATTGCATATGGTGGAAGATCTTGATGTTTTTTTTCTTGAAATATGAAAAAGACCTCAGCATTAATATGTGCTCTCTAAATTAACAATTTTCTAAAAATTATTTTTTATCAAATTTTCACCATCACTTCAAATTATATTAAATATATTGAAACACAAAAAAATATTAGTCTCTATCAGCTAAAAACAATCCTATATAAGTTCAAAGTTTTTTCAAGAAACGAATAACATAATGTATTTTTTGAATTTCTATCCTACAAAAAACCAATTCAAACATCATTGGTATTATTTAATCAATAGGAAAATAAGAAGTAGATTTTTTTGTTAATTATGGATTAATAAATTATTATTTAAAAAAAATAGGCTTTCTTTTTTAAATTCTTGTGTTAAAACAAATTAAATAAAACCATAATTCAATTAGATAACAAATAAAATCACAATAATATTTATCAAGCTCTACATAATATATTGTTCAAGGTCTATTATTGTACTCTTATATAATAGGCATTTCTTATATGTATTGAACATACAAAATACATGTTAAATATGAAGATGTATAAGAATATGTCTAAATAATCCAAAATATTGATATTTTTTGAAATGGAACTAAATCTAGGGAACCATTGGATAAATGGACATGTAATATTCAATTCTGTCTTATTGTTTGTTAAATTTTGATGGTTCATATTTGAAAAGAAACCAATTGTGTCACTGAAATAGTTACAAAAAAATTAATAAAAATGTATAACTATTTGAACAATCACACATGTAACTATAATTATAATTAAAATTTATAACAACATATATATAACTATATATTTATAACTATTTATTTTTATTAGTATAACTATATAAAACTCTTTATAACTATATGTAACTATATTTGTAACTATGTAAACTATTTTTATAACTATAATTATAACTATATATAACTATGTTTTTAACTATATAATAATTTTCAACTATAAGTATAATTCTATATAACTATATTTCTAACAAAATATACTATATGTATAATAATATATAACTATATATAATTGTATTTTTCGATATGTATAAATAAAAAAATGTTATATATAACTCATCTTAAACTACATACATATGTATAACTATATGTATAAATAAATATAATTATATATAACTCTATTTATAACTAAATATACTAGAGGTATAAGAACATATAACTATAAATAAGTATCTTTTACTATATATATAACTATAAAAATATTATACATAACTATATTTAAATATATAATTGACAACATATATTTAATATATATTTTTATATATTAGTATATAAAAATGTATTTAACTATATCTATACCTATACATAACTATATGTATAAATATATAAAATTATATGAAAAACTATATATACCTACATGTATAAATTTAAGTATAACTATATGTGTAACTATATGTATAACCACATGTAACTATATTTATAATTAAATGTATAACAACATACAACATTATGTTTAATTATTTGTGTATAACTATTTATAAATATTTGTATAACTATATAAAACTTTATATAATTTAATATAACTATCTTTGTAACTATGTATGCATATATGTCAGTTTATATATTTGTTTATAACTTTTTATACATTTATCTATAACTACTTATAATTACTTTGTACGAATATATCAATATATAACTATATGTTTAACTATATATAACTATTTATAACTATATATACTCTATGTATAATTACCTATAACTATATATATTTGTATTTTATTATATGTACAACTATAAAAACTTTATATATAATTATATGCATAATAAATATATTTAAAACTATATAAAACTATTTGTTTTATCAATTCTATTTTTATAAATAAATGGATAACAACATATAACTATATATAATTTTTTAAAACCATATTGATAACTATATATTACTATGTATAATTATATGTAACTATATTTATAACTATATGTATAATAGTGAATGATGACTATATATAACTATGTGTTTGATTATTATTACCAAAAAATTATTTTACAAATCAAATTTTATCAATAGATCGAATCCATTAATAACTATGGACATCATACCATCAAAATTTCAATTTGGAGTTTCCCAACTGATTTAATAATGGGTTCCCATATGGTATTTTCTAAATGATAAGATTAAACTTTTTTGATTATCACTAGATCCAACAAATAATTATCAATGGATTAACAATAAAATTTTTGAATAGATTAAATTCTATTGATAAATTATGCTGGGTTTTGAAGTTAGGTTATTAGAAATGGTTTATATCTTGTTAAACATCAGCTAGGACTTTTCCACACAAATTGGTGCAGCCAAAATATCTATCAGACAAAATATAACCCACACACCAAATCATTTTCTATTAATTTTTTGTTACTTTTTCAGCACTATATTTATTTTGTAGGCTACCATAACAAACTACATGAATTCACTATCCACACTACCTCAAAAAGCATGACACACTACATGCATATAATTCCCCACTACCTTTCCACACATGCATCCACTATGAACACTATCACATAGCTCATATCACACAACCACCAGATTTATGCAATATAAATGTTAATAGTGGTGTTAAGCTATGTGGATTGTTGTGAACCTTTAACCAGTGATGCTGACACTAGATAATATATATAAATATTTGGTAGTGACAAAGATAGTTCCAATTTATTATTGATGTGGAAAATAACACTACTTTGCTATTTCAAAAAGATTTTGGCCATAGTGTGGCCATTCAATGTGCGATGATGTGATTCTTGTAATCTTGAACCAAATAGTGATCCATGTCATTAGTGTCCACATCAGTTGGCACAATATAGTGCTGGTATTTTGGTATGATGCTAGTATTGCTTTAGTACATTAATATTTTGTGTGATTAAAATTGTATAAAACTTTCATTTTAAAAAGTTTTGCATAAAATTATCATGAATTGTATGTTTTATCTTTATATCAATGTTAGTCTTCAATTTCTGAGAAGCAAATTGGAATGCTATTTGGTCAGTCATTAGTGTCATGGTTCAAATATAGGGTTACTCCTAATGACCTAACCTGATTCAGAAGCTTATTTGCGTAGGATTTCCACCTCATATCGGTCTTCATCTTTGTGATGCCTTTTTCTTTCCAATCAACATGACTTCCACTTCTTTGTGGATTTTTGTTTTTCTTGTTTTGTTGCAACTGCCTTTTGAAGCATGGAGATTGGAACAATCATCTGCCTCGGAGGGATGAAAAATCAATCTTCTTAATCATGTTATTAATTCTATTTGATTTCAATTTAACGTGCTATAATGTTGTGAATTGAAATATTATAAACTTCTTTTATAAATAAAGAATGCAATTTGTGTAGAGCACTAGAAGTTCAGTGGATCACTTGCATTTCTTTGGTGATGTAGTTGTTCACCATCAAGATTCTGGTATTGCATGCTAGGCTCTGATTGTTTGTTTTATAAAAGATGCAAGCTGTATGCAAGATATTTTTAAAATGATTCTGGTACTACATGCTAGGCTCTGATTGTTTATTTTTTAAAATATTCAAGCTGTATGCAATTAATGCAAGCTATTTTTTATAAGATTTTGGTATTGCATGCTAGGCTTTGGACTTGTAATATTCAATTTTTTTGATTGTTTGTATACTTTTTATGGTTCATATTTGAAAAGAAATCAATTTTTCCACTGATATTGTTGCAAAAAATTAACAAAAGTAAGTTTTTTTCCCTAGTGCAGCAAGAGTGGTGCTTTTCCATGAGCTTTGGATGCTTATTTGAATGCTTCATTTTATTGCCTTCTTGTTTTCTTTTTCAATTATTGAATGGATTCCTCAAAGGATGCCGCATTTGATAATGGTTCCTAGATATGCGAGTTAAAGGTAGTTCTATCAAGCAGTGAATAATAGATCATTACTGAATGTGCAATTTCTAACATTTCAGAGGTGCCTAATGCCATTCCTCACTTGCACATGATTTTATGATATCTGATGAATTGGTTTCTGGTGATCACGTTGGCAATGAATCTGATGTTATGGCTAGGGAGCTCCTAGTTTCTGTTAATGTTTATTTGGTCATCAATCTTGCTAAGCTGTCTATTTGCTAGGTTTGCAAGGGAATCATCCCTGGAGATAGCACAAGTATAGGCTACTTTTGATAAATTGACTTTTTTTCTATTTTTTTCCCGAGTGATGTAAGAAGATTATTATTCTTCATTGTGCTCAATTCGGAATGGGTATTACTCCCAAACATAAGCTTGTGTAGTATTGCTCCATGTTTCATACATTGTCATTCTATGCTTTTCTATGTTGGAGAAATAATGAGCTTGAGTTTTAATGCTTATTTGTTCAAAATAATTCCATTTATAATGTTTTGAAAATAATTGAACTGTATAAACTATGGTGAATTGAGTAATAATAAATATAATATAAAAGAATTGAAGCATCCTAATACCAAGAGTTTTCTGTAGAATATTAATTCATAGTCAAATATACTTTTGTATATATGTGCATGTATATATTTGAGCAATTGCAGTTCCATAGTTGTGATTTTAAGATATAGAAGAAGAAAGAACAACAAAACCAACCATGGCAGAAACAAAAATGAAAATAGAAATGAGAAATAACGTGGTTCACTAGTTAATCAGTATGACTAGCTACATCCACCAGAAAATGCTTATACATTACAGATTAAATCAAATCAGAAGTCTTACAGTATGTGCAGTGCTGAAATGGTCATGATAAATCACGCAGAGATAGAAAGAGAGAGAAGATGAATAGTTTCAGATCGTGAAAACTGTAGCCCAAAAAAATAAAATATAAAATATTTTATATTAAAACATTCTCGGTTCAATTAACTAGAGAGGGTAAAATCATCAGACAGGTCAGGCATTGGTCCAAAAATTTTGGCCCACTGACCGGTCAGCAGAAGCTTCATTATTATGCTACTACTGCATCCTTGGCCTTTTAATATTTTCTTTCATGAACTTAAATGAAAATATTAAAGAATAAATATTTGGTTATACAAATAGATTATCAAAACAAATTATATATACAACATATATATTATAGTATATATATTTATTTGTATATGTAACTATACATATATGCCGATGTATGTATGTACACACACACATGTATATATATATATATATATATGTGTGTGTGTGTGTGTGTGTGTGTGTGTGTGTACATGTATACTACAGTATTATACATAAGGTATAAGTTGTATTGTATAATTTTATAGAATAGAATCTTTTTTTCTATAGAATATATGTACATATATACTATAGTATATATGTATATATATATACTACATTAGTATATATTTATCAAAACAAAAGCTTTTTTATTTATTTATGTTGATTTGATTGATTGGTTTAATTTTCGTACAGATATGGTACCACAATGTTCTCCATATGAAGCTTGTAAAAGTGAATAAATTTTTCACTAGACATGACGCGATGCGACTAGGATAGCTTTGACACAATAGAAAGCTAGTTATTAGAGGATATGGGGGAGTGAAAGCAATGTAAATTTCACAAACAGATTATAATTTATACACTATCATTAGATACATTGATGAAGAAGAATATGTAATAAAATTTTATTATGTTTTTGTTTTAACTATGTTGCATATTGTATCAAAATAATTTATTAATAATTTTTATTTTTTTTAAATTATAAATAATGTTTTATAGGTTATGTTTTTTTCAGTTTAAAATAAAATATTTAAAATATGTAATTAAATTTTTTGTAAAAAAAATAATTTAGTGAAAATATTTTTGGAATAAAAATAGTTAGGGATGTTTCCCTCGAAATTTATCTAGGGACATTTCTATAGCTCTAAATTACGATAAAAATTAGCTTGGGAAAACAAATTTAGCTAGTGAATTTTCTATCATTAAGTTTTTGCTAGGGAATTATTCCCTCATTAAATATTTTACCACAAGCACTTTAACTTTGGAAAACTTTCAACATAAATCAATCATTATTATATTTTACTGACGGAGAAAACCATTTAGCTAGGAATATTTCCCTAGCTATTTGGAATTTTAATTATAGTGATCTATCTATTTTACAGTCTATTTGTAAAACTAACTCTCTGTATATCTTTCTATTTGTGTATGTATCCGACTATTTATATATCTATCTATTTATTTTTTGGCTATATTTTTGTCTATATTTTAGTCTATCTATCTATTTATCTATCTATCTATCAGTCTACTTGTACATCTATCTATCTTTATCTGTCTAGATATCTTTCCATTTATCTATAATCTTTTTATCTATATGTCTATCTATTTATGTGTCTATAAGTTTATCTATATATCTATCTAATTATTTATTTACTTGTCTATCTATTTATCTATCTATCTATTTAATCTTCCTATATATCTATCTAATAACTATACCTATATATCTATAGTATCTATATGTTTTGTCTAATCTATCTAATCAACCTATCTATCTATCGAATGATCTTTTGTATATCTTTTGTCTATCTATCTTATAATCTTTTGTATCTATCTATCTATCTATCTCTGTGTGTGTGTGTGTGTGTGTGTGTGTGTATCTATATATCTATCTGTCTATCTATAGTTCTATCTATCTATATTTTTTTCAATCTGTCTATTGATCTATCTATCTATATGTCAATTTATCATTCAATCTATATTTATTTCTTTCTATCTATATGTTAATCTACTATCTATCTATCTAACTATCTATCTATATGTCTATGTATCAATCAATCTATCTATATATCAGTCTAATAATTTGTATATATAAATATATATATCTATATATTTGTCTATCTATCTGTCTTTTTATATGTCTATCTATCTATATATCTATCTATCTATCTATCTATCTATCTGTCTACCTATCTGTCTATCTATCTATATACTAATCTATCTATAAATCTATCTATAAATCTATCTATCAATCT